>JANIJH010000004.1:17248029-17262630 GCA_024520975.1 Erythroxylum areolatum
TTATGAAATGAAAGATTTATTGTGGTTTTAAATTTTAGTGATTTGCTTATGCGGATTAATTATATTGATGCCATGCGAGTATTTAGCGATAGTTTCGATCGTAGCACTTCCTTGCTGTGTGGTTATGCGTCGGAACGACCCACGGGCGTCCCGGTGCGTACCTTACTGTAAGGGGGCACTACAACGTTTCCCATTGAGAACCATCTGCAACAGACAAAATCTTGTCAAAGTGGTACCAAAAAACATGAAAAGTTTTTATCAAGAGTTACTGAATAATTAAAGAATAAAAACTGGAAAAGTTAAAACACCAGTGAAGACCCATTTGTAGATGCCAGGTTCTGTAGCACAGTTAGTCTATCCATCCCAGGTTTCATTTTTATGAACCAAAAAAATCAGTAACCTGTAGGTGTTAATTCATGTCAAAAATCAATTCTTTATGTCATAAATCAAATCCTTCATAATCAATGAGAGAAAATGGGATAGGTAGGGATACGTACCTTGAAAAAATATGCTAGGAGCAACATAATCAAACTTGAAAACAATCCAAAATCTCAACTTTAATCCACTTCAGTCCCTATGACTATAATTAGACTACTCTTTGCAATCTCAAAGGAAATCTGCTCAGTACAGACCTATTTACACAGTACTGCATAACCAGAGTTCATTATACCTACGATTCTAACAGACCAGATTCTCAATCCATTCATGAAAACAAATCACAAAACATGCTTTTACGAACATGAAAAAAGAAGAAAGGTTTAGGACTAACCTGTTAAAAGCATAGTAGCTCTTTATTTTCATATCCCTTTTTAGTCAGGCGTGGAGTTACAGGGAGAAGATCAGAGAAGAAGAAAAGAGCAAACAATAACGAGAAACCTACCTGAGAGAGTTTACCTCAGCATCGCTCAACCATCTGTTAGGCATGTACGGAGATTTAGGGCATAAGTTTAGTTTGCCCTTAAATGTTAAGAATAGAAGAGATTCAAATAAGGAGACTTACCAAGGACAAACTCCATTGAGCGCGGAAGAAGAAGAAGAAGAAGAAGCGACAACCATCGTTGATACATTTGCCAGATCTCACCTACCCCATTCGAGAAGTTTCTGAGAGAGTCGAGAAAACCGAAGTTGGTTATACCCTAATTGGAAAAGTTATACCCGAGTCTCTCTATTTAGTCGTTTTGATTAAGACTCTTAGGGCTTATGTGTTAGGTGATTTAGTTAGTATTGTTTAGTGAATGTGTGTAATAGGGAACCTTGGCAGACCCTTGTGACCAATTTATTTTTTAATACAATTTAATTTCTTAAAAGAATAGTATCAATCAATTGTTTTGTCACAACAAATCTCGTATTTGTGATGAAATAATACTTAGGCACACAAAAATTGTCACTAAATTACAAATGGTAGTGACATACTTATAGTTTGCTGATTGTGACAATATTAAGTAGAGACCATACTTATAGTTTGGTGATTGTGACAATATTAAGTAGACACTACTTAATTGAATATTTATAGACAAAAGTTTTCGTCACAACAAGTAAAATATTAGTTACCAACATATGTTTTGTCACAATTATAATTAATTCCCTCCAAAATTATTTTGGCCCCAAATTTCATAAGCTTTTAATGACAAAACTTAGTGATAAAATAAATTTTAACACTATTAATATATTAATAGTGACAATTTAACTGTGAAAGATACTAAATTGTCACAATTACTATTATATTAGTGACAACAATATAAATCATCACAGATAATCCAATTAGCACTAAAAAATATCGTATTTGTGATGACAAAAATAGTTAGTCACAAAAAATTGTCACTAAATTATGAATAGTTGTGACCATAGTTATAGTTCAGTTATTGTGACAATATGAAGTAGACACTAATTAATTGAATATTTATTGATAAAATTTTTTGTCACAACAAGTAAAATATTGTGTGACAATTAACCGTTTCGTAATAAAAAGAAAAAAATATTATTGACCAAACTATGTTTTGTCACAACAAATATAAAATATTAGTTACTAACATATAATTTGTCACAATTATAATTTATTCCCGCCAAAATTATTTTGGCGCCAAATTGCATAGGCTTTTAATGACAAAACTTAGTGATAAAAGAAAATTTGACGTTATTAATATATTAATAGTGACAACTTAATTGTGAAAGATACTAAATTGTTATAATTATTATTGTATTTATGACAAAAAAAATCATCACAGTTGATTCAAACAATAGTGTCCATTAATTATCTTGTCACAAAAAACCTCGTATTTGTGATGAAACAATAGTTAGTCACAAAAAAATTGTCACTAAATGTCTTAACTCTTGTAGTGAATCTTGGAATGATACGAGGTCGATTGTTAAAGATGTAGTGCGAGAGTTTCTCCATAGGGGTGATGCTTAAGGAAGTCAATAAAACCTTCCTATGCTTGCTTATACAAACTTTCTTTATAAGATCATATTAAAAATTCTGGCATCAAGAATGAAGAAGGTGATAAATAAACTCATTAATGACAATCAAGGGGCTTTTATAAGTAGTAGGAAAATTAGCGATAATGTTTTAATTTTGCAAGAGCTCCTCAAAGGCTATACAAGAAAGAATTCAGCATTCAGCCCCCAACTACATTATTAAAATAGATTTTCATAAGGCATATGATAGCATCAGCTGGACTTTCATATAGGAGATGATTGATGCTTTTAGGTTTCCTATAATATATACCAGATGGATTAAAGAATGTATATCAATGGCAAGTTATTCAATACTTATCAATGGCAGTCCTTCAAACTATTTCACAGTTAGGAGAGGATTAAGGCAGGGGCACTATTTCCCCAACTTATCCATCATATGTATGGAAGTACTTCACTCTATAATAAAACTTGAATTAGAAACCAATTGCCACTTTAGATACCATTTGAAATGTAAGAGTATTGGCTTGACTAACCTTGCTTTTGTAGATGATCTACTTCTTTTTTGCAGAGCCAATGGTGATTTCGCCCACAGCTATACGTAAGCCCTTGAAAAATTTAGAGAATTGTCTGGCCTTCAGATCAATTGTAACAAAAGCCACTTCGTCCTGTGAAAGGAGTTTCTCAGCTGGCACTAAATATTGCCTCATAGATGGGCATGAAGGAACAATCTCCCTTTTTGCTCTACTTGGATCTGCCAATTTCCACCAAATGCCTAACCTTCCTTGAATTCACTACCATTATCGAGAAGATTCAACGATGAATTAGCTCTTAGGTAAACAAATTTATGTCTTTTGCAAGAAAGTTGCAACTCATTAAATTGATTCTAAATTTTCTGCACATTTATTAGAGCTCACACATTTTTTTTAATCAAAAAGTGTTACCAAATCCATCAAAAGGATCTTCAAGGACTTCTTATGGAAGCCATCTACTAGTACAAAAGGTAATGGCAAGGTTAAATGGTTAAACATCTGTTACCCACAGGCAAAAGGTGGCCTGAATATTATTCCCTTGAAGCTTACCAATATAACACTCATTTTAAAGCGATTATGGTTGATACTGGCAGAGAGAATGTAGATGGATTTAGTCATATTTTCTTACAACTGAAAGCCTCCAACTCTTTCTTTTTGAACCAACTTTTCAAACTTAGAGACATTGTCCAAGATCATTTGTCATGCTCCATCGGTAATGGGAAGAAAATATATGTGTGGTTTGATAATTGGTCCAGTCAAGGAGCTCTCATCAACTTACCTGTTGATCAAAGTTGCATTATTACTCTCCCGATTCAAATGGAAATGAAGTCCCTTATCCAGGGGAGCTCCTGGAATTTCCCTACAAGTATTCAACACTTACAACCTCAATATTCCCTTAGTCCTTTTACTCAAGATACCCCTTTTTTTTTACATAATCAACCTATCCACCAGTTTATGAATCGAATCCCGCAAGAGCTTGTAAGCTTAAAAAAATTGACAGGGGCATGGTGTAAGATCATATGGCATAAGATACCTTTCATTTTATGGTTAGCTATTAAAAAATGGCTCAATATTGCAGAGCGAATTAGGTATTTACACATTATCCCCTCCTACGCTTTTTTTCAATAAAGGAGGAAACATATGATCATATGTTCTTTAAGTGTGCAATCACCAGTTGTCTATGGAAGGTAGTTGCCTTGCGATGTAACTGGTCTATACCTTCTAACTTGTTATATGAAACTGTGCAATGGTTATATGCTCAACGAAATCCTTAAGAAATCTGTGTGTTAAAGCAATTTGGAATGAAAGAAATGATAGAAGGTTTGAAACAAAATAAACTTTTATTCCTTATCTTACTTCAGAGACCCTGGCAAACATCACTAACATTTTAACTTTAATGGGCGATTTGTAAACTCAAACGTGTTTTTCTCAGTACCTATGTATTTAAATGACACCATATTGTGTAAGGGATACCTCCCTAGGCTATCTTTGTAATCTATACCTTTGTTTTCCTCATTAATGAAATTTTTATTTATTTTTCAAAGAAAAGTATAATATCAAGCACGAAGAACAAAATATGAGCTCACGCTAAATCAAATGGCATCAAATATAACAATGCTCGTATGAGTAATATGCTCATAAAAGGCCTTGGGCATTAATTCCTTAGTGAGTGAATATGAAACCATAGAGTTTGTTCATATAAAATTAATAACAAAACTACTATGAACTTTTTACATCAAAATAAGGAACTTAATGTCTATATGTTTAGATCTAGAAAAGCTCATGTTGCTATTAAAATACAAGACTAATATTTTATTGTCATATTATAACATGAGCAACTTTTAATACCATTCACTACTCGTAATCCTGCAATGAAATTATGCAGCCATATAATATGATTGGATGCATCATAACTTGTAACAAATTCAACCTCTATAGTGGAAGTTGCAATGAGTGTCTACTTGGTACTCTTATAAGAAATTGCACCTTTGACTAACAAAAATATAATCAGATGTCAATTTACAACTGTTTTGGCATTTAGTAAAGTCAAAATCAGAAAATCCATTGATTGCAAGTTTTTCTTACCTCTTATATGTGAGCATATAATCTTTAATGTTTTGTAAATATATGAAGACTCTTTTTGCTGCTACCTAATGTTCTCTTCCAAGATTGCTTTAGTACCTGCCAAACATTCCAACATTATACGTGAGGTCATGATAAGTGCAGACCTACACATAGATCAAACTTCCTACTACTAACATATGAGAGATATTTTAAATAAAGTTGAATTTTATTTCAAACTTCCTACTACTAACATATAAGAGATATTTTAAATAAATTTGAATTTTATTTCATTCTCTGGACACTGCTTTAGATTAAATTTATCTCTTTTAGACACAGGGGTATCATAAGGTTTACAATTTTGTGTTCTAAATTGATGCAATATCTTTCCAAATTAACCCTTCTATGATAATCCTAGAATTCCATATGAATGCTTATGATGAATCTAGATTGCTAATACATAGGATGATTCAACAAGATCTTTCATTTCAAATTTCTATAAAAGAAATTTCTTGGTTTTTTGAAACAACTCGACATCATTATTATTGGCAAGCAAAATATCATTTACATATATGATCAAGAAAATGAATCTACTTGTAGTAAAATTATGGTAGACACAATCTTCAACAACGTTCACTTCAAAGTGAGATGAGAGAACAAATTGATGAAACTTTTGGTACCATTAACGGGAAGCTTACTTCAGCCCATAGATGGATTTATTAAGTTTACAAACCAATTGGTTAGTTTCTCAAAAGCTAACGCCTTTACTTGTTTTATATAAATTGTTTCCTCATATCTTTATTGAGAAAGTTGTCTTTAGATCCATTAGATGTAGCTCAAGCTCAAAATATGCCAGAAGTACTATAATAGATGTAAAAGTGTCTTTCGATGAAACTAGAGAGAAAGTCTTTTTATCATCAATACCTTCCTTTTGAGTAAAACTTTTAGTGACAAGATAAGTCTTATATCTCTCTATATTACCTTGTGAGTCTCTTTACAGTCTCCACCAATAGCTTAAACGCCATGGATTGTAAACCACTAGTAAGCTCAGTAGAAAGGAAATTATATAACTGGTGTAATAGACAACCATCTTATAAATGTAGGCTAAAACTTGCTATTAGTGTCTTTAATAACCTCAAAGTCTATTAGTGTTCACATTTGGAACTACATAAGGGACTAATAAAGAGAACTGAAAATTTGGTAAGGAATTTCGTATAGAAGGGAAACATAAATGGAACTAAAGTTTCATATGTCAAATGGAGTACTTTATGTCTCTCTAAGACCAATGGAGGACTTGGACTGACCTTTATGAAAATTATAGCTAAATCCCTATTAACAAAAAGATTATGGAGAACTTATGCATACAAGGAAAACATATAGGTCAAATGGATATATGCATATCATTTGAAAGATGAGAGCCCATAGATAGTTCAACCAAAGTCAAACCAATCCTATGCTTTTCCAAAAAGTTATGGAAGTCAGGGAGCACATACAACTTGAAATCAAGCATCATATTGGTGATGGAAAATTAACATAGTTCTAGTTTGACAATTAGCTTCTTTTTGGTCCATTATGCAAGCTTAGAGAGTTTTAATTATTAAAAGCAATAGTCCTAATATCAGCCAAGGTTAGTAACCTCATTGTAGAGGAAGTTAGAGTTGAGCATTATACTTTACAAGGGCTTCTAAGAAATCATACAATCACTATAAACTTGCTCCTTTAATACTACCAAACTTGACACACCTTGTTGGACTTTAGAGAGAATCTCAAAATTCACTGTTGCTTCATGTAAAAAGCTGATGATGGAACCCTTAACTAGAGTTAACTGGGCTACCTTTGTCTAAAATTCTCACATAATTCCTGTACAATCTTTTATTATATAGTTAGTAGCCTTAAGAAGACTCCCTGTTAAAGATAGAATCAAGTTTACAATTGATAGTTACGACCATGTCTTATGTGGAGAAGCTAAAATTTCCATATCATCTTTTCTTCATGTGTTCTTTCTCCGATATACATTAGAAGGAGTTTCTCAATCTATTCAACATACAATACACAGTTACAAAATGGTTATACATTATAAAATGGGCCACCATATTCAAAATAAGGAATATAGAATATATGAACCTCTTCAAGGCTGGCCTAAGGATGATGGTGCATCATATATGGAGAGCAAGAAACATGATAATGTTTATTGATGGAAGCCTAGATATTAATGCTACTTTCAACAAGTTTCAATCTAAACTCCAAATGTTGTATTGGTGAATATGATTATCTAAGCTAATTTTGAGTCTAGAACCTCTTTCTAACTTTTAAATTTAGTGTAAAGGTGCATTAGATCAAACTAGCAATTCCTTTTGCATGGAGACCGAGTTTTAGATGAAGACCCAAGTTAGGTGTGCTTTTCTAAACTATTGCATTATATTTTTTTGTACTACTAATTTGCTTGTTTATTGTCCATGAATTATCTTTACTTTCTTTTAAAAAATCCATTTACAACCAATAGGTATCACACTTTTAGGTAATGGGATAAGATCTCAAATTTCTCTATCTCTTTTATATTGTACTTCCTCAACCATAACATTAATCCACTTATGAGAGTTAGAACTTGTAATTGACTTATAGAAGGTGAGTAGACCATCTCTCACTAAATCAATATTCTTGGAGAAATAAAATAAAATCATCTGGAATTGTGCTTCTCCTTTCCCTCTTGGATCTTCTTAAAGGAACTAGTTTTACGTGAATTTGATTTTGTTAAGTTTGATGCTCATACTTCTCATGAACAATAGATTAGGGAACAATCAAATGATTTTAATAGGAAGGAAGCTCAATATTGTCCTGTATTTGTATCAAATAATGTTAAATCACGTTAGGAATAAAAACTTAATCATGATAAACAATAATTGCTGGAAGAGGAACATTGACTAACTCTTTTTCAAATACAAAGTCATTACCCTTATCTTCACCCTAAAACCTAACATCATTAAAGAATTAGGCATTTCTCGTCTCAAAAAATATTCTTACTTTAGGATCATAGAATTTAAATCTCTGTGACCTTTTAAAGTATCCTACAAAATAACTATTAACAGTGCTTGCATCTTGTTTCTTTCTATTTATATGGCCTTCTTCAATTAGACATCTCAAATGCATAAATGCTTTAAGAAATATTTCTTTTCTTTCCATAACTCATACAAGTTTTAGTTTGTAGCTTTTATAGGAACTCTATTCAGTATGTATATTGCAGTTCTTAATACATCTCCTTATAGTGAGTGAGGTAAAGTTATACCATAAATCATACTTTGTACCATATCCTTAAAGGTTCAATTTTATCTCTCTGCTACACCATTTATGTTTGGAGAACTTAGCATAGTGCATTGAGGGATAATCCCACACTTACTTAGGAAATGAGTAGACGGACCTAAACTCCCTAATATTCACCAGCATAATCAAATCTTATAACAACTAAGTTGATTTTCAACTTCGACCTTAAACAACTTAAAATGTCCAATGCATGCAACTTTTCATAAATTAAGTATATATAGCCATGGTAAGAGTAATCAATCGCTTATGATTGTGGTAAAATATTGTTCAACATTCCATAAAGCTATAGGAAATGGCCCACAAATATTTGTATGTATCAATACTAAGACATCCTTGACTCTCTCACTTCTATTTTTCTCTTTTTTGTAGTTTTTCTCTTTATTGCACTTAACGCAAAAATCATAATCGAATTCATCAAGTGATTTAAGAATTCTTTCCAACACAAGCCTATCAATTATGTTTTTAAAGATATGACCCGAACTCTTATGCTATAATTATAAAGGATTTTCGTTTGAAATTTTGTTTCAACACCATTGGTTTCAACATTATGGGACTCATTATCTGAATTTACTATATCAAGTAAATAAAGGTTATTATAATTAGATAAATTATTGGTTCCAACAAAAATAAAATTAAAATAATCATCACTTTTTTTCCAAATGAACAAACAAATCCTTCTTTATCTAATACAAAAATTGAAATCAAATTTTGTTTATAAGATGATACAATAAATGTGTTCTTTAATTCTAAATAGAAATCAGTACGTAATAACAACCAATATGTCCTTATGCCTAAAACTTCCACCAGATTTTCGGCCCCCATATAAATGATCATCTCATTATCATCGGGCTTTTGGTAGTTTAGGCAACCGTGCATTGATATACTTATATGAGTTATAGCACCAGAATCCAACCATTAAGTATATCTTGGTGTTAAAACCCAATTAGCTTTAAAATAAACAAAAATTAAAGACATACCTTTCTTTACTCGCCAAGCATAGTATTTGGCACAGTCTTTCTTTATATGAGAATGGTCCTTATAAAAGAAGCATTTCTTTTCCTTAGATCCCTCAGACATATGCTTATGCTTCTTTTATATTTTTGATACTACGATCTCTTTACTTTTCTTACCATGTCTTGAAAAGGTTGATCCTAAATGAGCACTCTCATTCTTGTTTTTGTCTCATCCTATCTTCTTCTTGCACCAAGTGAGAGATAAGCTCATTCAATGTCTATTTTTCCTTTTAAAAATTATAGCTCACCTCAAACTGACTGAATTGCAAAGGAAGAGATATCAATATTAAATAAACGAGTAAGTCTTCAAACAATTATATCTTTAGTGTCTTTAGTTTTCTTGCAAGATTGAAACATTTTAAGTATGTACTCTCTCACGCTACTATTACCTTTAAACCCTATGGAGACAAGTTTCCTTAAAGCTCCACTTGTCTTTGCCTTATTGCTTTTGACAAAACGCTTCTCAAGGGTGTCAATGAACTTTTTGGCATCCATTTCCTTAGACATAGTATCCAGAAACATCTTTGGGATAACATTCTTTATGATTATAAGACTCACGCGATTAGAGCTATCCTATCTATAAAAAATCCTCTAACCTCAAGAGAGCTTTGATCTGTACAAGTTGCAAGACATAATTCTCTCAATGCATGGTCCAAATCCATACATCCCAAGACCATATACCATTTTATTTTTCCAAGTCTTAAAGTTGTAACCACTAAGCATCATAATGCTACTAATATTAGCAGTTACAAAAGAAGCATTAACAATATCATATATATAGAGAACAAAATATAAAACATAATAGCTCACAGATACATATGACCATAATTAAGTAGTGATTAATTATATTAATAACATTCCATCTCAAGATAACTAAAGTGACATCGAATACAGCCTTTGGATAGAGAATCGACTCGTAATTAGTTTCTTAGTGTAGTAATTTAGAATTAATGATAAGATCTAGTCTAGTGCTTAACCTTCTTTTAGGTTGACTTAGCACTCACAACAAACACAACGAACACCTAATAACCATCATACACTCATTATCACATGTAACCGTAAGTCTTTCTGAAACAACGATCCTTAAAAGTAAAAAAATTTCACAGCAAAGTCACTTTGGTGACTATATTGTGAGCCCAAGATCTATTATTAATGATTTTGATGATGACCATATAATATTTCAAAATTCAAATTGGATTTATTTCCTTATATTATTAACTGTCTAATTCTCAAAAGGAAATAAAATCATAGGATGAATTATTCATTCAAATTGGATTTATTTCCTTGTATAGGTAACGTTATACTTCTCAAAAGGAAATAAAATCATAGGATAAATGCTTCCTTTCTTGCAGGAACATTTTTTATAAACTGACCTTTTTTATTTTACAAAATCTGGAAGGATCCTACTACTCATATATTTCGTCAACTACCTCCAGATTTCTTTTAACAATTGATTATTACAAGATTCTAATAGAGATAGTATTGAAGATTCAAAGTCAACCCGAAATAGAAAAGAAGCAACGATTAGTTGAAGAGAATCCCAATCTAAAAAAGAGTCACTGCATTTTGCAAAAATAGGGGACATACGTAAGATTCTTAAAGTACTTTAGCAACATCAAAAGTCATATCTATATCAAACTCCTTGTGCCTCAAAAAGTGAAAATACTCTATTGAGAGAAATCATTGAATCTTATATTCAGCAAATTACTTCTTTATTTGTTGAGGCCTTGTAGAGGCTAGCTAAATACTACTAGTTTGGAAGGTTGTAGAACCTTGAAAATATGTACTCGTGAGCTTAAAGAGGCTCGTCAAATTACGACTTGGGATTTTAGTGAAACACTTAGGTTGGATACTTGGGCACTAGACACAGGCTTGAGTTGTAAGCCAAACTAGTATAAATTGACTGATTCCTTCTCTCTCTTCTCTTAACTTTTAAATTTCGCATTATATTGTGTGTCTGGGTTTATTTCAGCAAGAGGCTCCTTCACTTTATAACAGGCTCCTTCTATTTTCAAATTACAAGAGGTTCTTTTCAATTTTAACAGGCCCCTGTCTTTATAAGAATTGGAAGTAACTTGCAAATTTAAAGTCACACAGAATTTACCCCCTCTTGCATGTGTTTTCTTTATCATTTGGTATTAGAGAAAGGTTTCACATTTGTTGTGTTTTATAGCACGTGATAAATCATGGAAAACAACTTAAGAAGCCTTGAAGGACAATTCGTCTCAAAGCCTCCTTACTTCAATATAAATAACCACTCCTATTGGAAAGAGAGAATGACCATATATCTCCAATTTGTAGATATTGAAGTTTGGCATGCCATCAAAATTGGAACTACACTTCCCGCTACTGATAACGTAGAAGTGTGGTATGATATTGACAAAAGAAATGCATAGCTAAACGTTAAAGCAAAACATCATCTGATCTGAGCACCATCTCTAAAATACGAAAAGATATCTTACTATTTTACTGAAAAAGAAATGTTTTACAAGCTTCAAGTTACTTTTGAAGGAACGAATGAGGTAAAGAAATATATAATAAGCTTTTTAGTGCATCAATATGAAACTATTTTCATGAAATAGGGAGAAACCATAGATGAATTCTTTGGATGATTCAACAGCATCATCATGGCCTTAAAGAACTTGGGAAAGATATATCCCAATGATGAGCATATAACGAAGGTTCTAAGGTCACTACCAAAAGAATGAAGACCTAAAGTGACAGCTCTACAAACTGTAAAGGATCTAGACACTATTTGACTTGACTGACTGTAAGGAAACTTGATGATCCATGAAATCGAGCTTAGACGAGATAAAGAATCCTCCTACAAAAGAGGAATGACACTAAAAGCAACCTAGCCAAATGAGGATTTTGAAAGCTTTGAAGAAGAACCTGAAGAAGTCAGCAACATCTGTCTTATAGCTAAATCAAGAGATGATGAGGTATATTATTCCGACTCTGATATTAAAATTGATGAATTGCATATCATGAATTATATGATCAGTATAAAAGGTTGACAGTGAAGTATTTCAAAGAGGTTAAGAATTCCAAGAACAATATGCATCTTTGAAGAGTAAGATTAAATCATTGGAATCTGCGAATGAGAAATTGGTGACTATGAATATGTCTCTTAAAGTTGATTATAAGCAAAAGGTCTCTGAAAAGGAAGTTCTGGAAGAAAGAATGGTTAAGTTGAAAAATACGTTGCTAAAAATGATTATGAAAAGATGAGACAGTTAGAAGAAAAAGTCACCTTCTTAGAACTTGAGAAAGAGAAAAATGTTGAAAAGATCTTAACTCTAGAAAAAAAAATCTAGCAAATTTTTTTGATGGAAGGAACAACATTAATGCATTGCTTGGTAGTGGTAAATGCCTTTTTGATAAGGCCAAAATAGGATACAATGAAAACAATAACATCAAGCCATATAAGGTTTTCTTTGTCAAATCCAGCGATAGCTATAGCCAAAACAGCAGGAACCTGATACATGGTAGAAATTATATCAATTCTCATTCATTTGTTCTATGCTTTTACTATAGTAAATATAGTCATATTAGTCATTCTTGTAACTTTTTTAGAATGAGAAAATTATCTTGAATGTATGTTTGGAGACCAAAAGGTCAAACTATTAACCTAAAAGGACCTAAAAAAGTTTGGATACTTAAAATGAGATAATACTTTCTACAAATATGCTTCAAAACGGAGACAAGAGAAAATCAGTAGATAGTTGATAGTGGATGTTCGAGACACATAACAAGTGAAATATCACAGTTCAACAACATTGAAAGAAAAGATGGAGTTTTGTAGAAAAAAATCATATTGAAAAAGCGTTACTGCATTTTGTCAATTTGGAGCGATCTTGGAAGAAAATTTGAAGATTTTTGTGATGAAAATAGTAAGATGGTAAGAAACAAAGCTAGATTTATAGCTCAAGGTTATAATCAACATGATCGTATTGATTTTGATGAGACTTATGCACCTATTACTAGGTTAGAGTTGATTAGAATCTACTTGCTTGCGCTTATTATAGATATTTTAGTTGAAGATGTATGATATTCTTGCATGATTTATGAGTATGATGACTCTATGATTTATATTACTAAGGCTATGCTTGGTTAGACGTAAAGTTTTTAATGGAATGGAATGTAAATAAATGTAACATTAGAAAATTGTTGTTTGAGAGAGATGAAAGAGTTCATCATGTAATATAGTGAAATATTGTTTGGATAAAGGGTTTATAATATAATATAGTGTAAAGTTATTTATCATTTTACATTTCATCCTAAACCCCAAATTGGAGGTTTTTCATTTTTACTGTTTAGGATGAAATGGTATGTAATATGAAATCCTCCTTTTGTGTCCCATTCTATTCCATTAAAAAAAAAGAATAATATTACATTCTATTCCATTCTATTAATAAACTCCTAATCAAACATAGCCTAACTGAATCTATGAAGTTTTAATCTGTGATTTATTAACAATAGGCTCCTTATTGGAAAGGAAAGGCTCTTTCTAATTGGTAAGAACTTATAAAGTCTATAGGTATCTTTCTAAATCCTTCATTAATAGTTAAATTTTGAAAATATATCTGTTATTGTTTGTCATCATCAAAAAAGCAGAGATTGTTAGCTCAAAGTCTGTTATTAATGATTTTGATTATGACCATATAATATTTCAAATTTCAAATTAGATTTATTTCCTTATATTATTAACAGTTTAATTCTAAAAAGAAAATAAAATCATAAGATAACTGCTTCCTTTCTTACAAGAACTTTTTTTATGAACTAACTTTATTTATTTTACAAAATCCGGAAGGATTCAACTAATCATATATTTTGTCAATCAGCTCCAGATTTCTCTTAACAGTTGATTATTATAAGATTCTAGTAGAGATAATATTTAAAATTCAAAGTCAACTTGAAATAGAAATGAAGCAACGATTAATTGAGGAAAATACCTATTTAAAGAAGAGTCACTGCATTTTTGCGAAAACAAGGGACATATGTCAGATTCTTGAAATACTTCAGCAGCATCAAAAGTCATATCTATATCAAACTCCTTGTGTAACATCCCGGTACCAGCGGGAAGGGTAAAATAAGAAATATGGGTGTTTAGTGAGAGCTTATTAATGCAATTGCACGTTCATGCATTTTTGTGACATACTTGTATTGTGAAAACTGAATTTATTACACATGAAATTTTTGTACATGCATTCATTGACATTCCCGGTATATTTGGTTCTACTTGTGAATGGGTTGAGAATTGT
>JANIJH010000004.1:17424172-17438175 GCA_024520975.1 Erythroxylum areolatum
TCGAAGTCATCACAAGAAGCAACCAACTCATGGATCCAAACAGCAACGTCCCGTTCCGCCAGAATCCGGCAGAACCACTATCAATTAAATATCTATTATTAATTATTTAATATATATATTATCAATAAAAATATAAATAATTTAATATTATATTTAATTTAATTTTAATAAAATATAAATAATTTAATTTAATTTAATTTTAATACAATTATAAATAATTTAATTTTTATTTAATAATTTAATTTATAATTTAATTTAATTTAATTAATCTAATAATTTTTAATAAATATAGTTAAATTTTATTTATAAAATAATACTTATTTTAATAAGATAAAATATTTTTATTGATCTTTATTAATAAACATTGTATAAGAGAATTTAACTAATTAAAAATAATTTATTTAAATTTTATATAACATGTAATTATCACTAGTAATAAAAGTATAATTATATTCATACTATCAATCAAATATATTTTATTTTTTCTTTATTTTTATTTGAAAGAAAAAATAAAATTTTGGTAAAACGACTGCAATAGAAAAAACACCTATTACTCTTTCACTCAATCTTTAATACGACGACGCCATAAAGAATAAACAGGACGCTGGTGCCTACTTGGCAAATCCTCATTGGTGAAAAGCGTGGTTTCTGTACGGAACTCTAAACTACCTGCGGTCTGTTCTTCCTCCTCAGTTGAATGCCGCACAAGTAGGGTTTCTCAATTTCCCTAATTTGCCGATTTATTGCTTGAATATTTCAAACTCAATTGGACGATGAAAAATCGGAGGCCAAAAGAAGAAGAAGCGAGAAAGGGGAAAATTGAGGGCTCAAAATCAATGAACGTGAAGAAGAAGAAGAAGAACATGATGAGATTGGGTGGATCGGGTCTATCACTTGAAGCTTTCGCTAATGCCAAATCCAAGAACAACAACTATAATCCTGCTCTTATAAGTACTAACATCTTCAATCTTTTACAGTTCTTTTAGAGTGGATTTTCAGTTGGAAATTGAATTTTTTCACCGAGCTCGAAGTTTTAATTTAGATGGTCAGGGCGCTAGTTACCTTTCATGAGCCCATAGCGTCATTTAAACTTTCGATTTTAGCCACTCCTAGTTATGGTTTTCGTTATTTACGATATATATCTATTGAACATTTTAGGTAAAGTTGCGTGCTTTTGAAACCCAGTTTCTTCCTCAGCTGGACTTCTAAGGTGGATGATTGATTGTAAACGTGTTATTGGCTATGTTGGGATATTCCTCCATCTATGCAGCATAGTTTTTCTTTGTTGGTTGTCATTTAGTTACCTTAATATTGTTGTTATAATTTTAAGGAAGAAAACACTTGATGTGCTTTAATAATTCTGTGTAGAAATCTCAATATACGGGATCTTCTAGCTCATATATATGTATAGTGCGCACAATGTCTAATTTGATGTGAAAAAGTGGTGTATTGGGTACTCCAAGAGGCATATTCAGAGATGGGAATGTGATATGCTAGGACTTGTTGATGTAGAACTAGATTAGCTGCTTATGTGTGTGTTATAGGTGTGTTGCTCCTTTTTAGCAGTCATGGACACAATTGTAGGGTATGATTTTGTAATGATAGAATGATGAGGATGCAAGTATGTTTTTGGACAACCAAAGATGAAAAGAATTCAAGTTTCTATTATCCAAATTTTGGCTTTTGTTACATCTAATACCTTCCTAATACCCTTATTTGTTCTGTATTTGCCATTAGAAAAGCAAAGGGAGTTCTATAAGAATGCTAAATATGTGAGCAAGTTTAAGAAGCAATTAAAACAGCAAAGCCATCTGAATGATGCCATTTCAGCTGCAAGGCCCCCAGAGGTAAGAAGTTTCTCGTCTTTTGAGCTTTGTTGAGATTCATTCTGGAATTTACTTCTTTTACTTCTGCAACACTTCAATTTCATTGTCAAAATTGGTTTTTGTCTTATTACATTGTCCAAATGTTTGTGATTAACTGGCAACAGGGTTGAGTTTCCGATTCAAACCCTCCTTTCCATTGCTTATTTGTGTTTCATGTTCAATTTATCAGTTTGGTGTAACTTTTGATACTGTTTTAGAATGCACCAATGAGACTTGGAGTTTCTTAACTTAAATTCAATCATTAGCTCCTGTCTCAAATGATCTGGAGGTTTGCATGTGACCCGTCGATTCCTCTTATGGTTATTGCAGTATGAAAATCAAACTGGAGAAACTAGTGAGATGGTTAAAAGGAGCAAGACGAATAAGAAGCGACACTGTCTGAGAGAACTATACGAGAAGCAGCGGGAGGAGCAACAAAAAGCAAGGATTGAGAAGGAGGCAATTTTGAAAGCTAAGAGGGAAGAGAGGGAAAAGGCTGAAGTTCAAAGAAAGGAAGCTAGGGAGAAGATGTTGAAGAAGACTCGCCATGGTCAGCCTGTTATGAAATACAGAATTGAGCATCTTCTACAGAATATTCAAAGTTTAAAGTGAATTTCACTTAACATATTCTTAACCTTAACATTTTGCTCTTTTACTTAATCACAGTTAAGACGTTTGCATTCTTGAGCCTAGTCATTATCGTACCAGCCTTGCTGAGTTACAAGTTTTAAGAGTCAAAAATTATTTTGTTTAATACTGCCGGTTTGTGCGAGTTTCACATCTGTGATTGGTTGAGTGATCTATAGATTCTTGTGCTCACATGTTAAACTAGACTTTGCTATTACCTGAAGTTCAAAATATAGAGGTAGGTCTCACGTCTTATGAACAGAATGATTTAACTATTTTGAATTTGTTAGGGTAAATCTTGTTTCATGTTATATATAACTACGCAAGGCTGTTATGCACATTGTAAAAAGCTGTCGCTTGAAAAATGAATGACTGGTAGTGTATATGTTAAAGACATTAGATTGGAACTTAGAAGGTATAGATGATGTGTCATGGCGTAGAAATGTGAAATTTGAAAAGGGGAACAGAATTGCGTGGGGATTTGCTGGAATCACCAAGAGTCTTCCCACCATTGCTGACACAATGTTAAGTACTGCTGCCATGGAGGTGAGGTCGAGTACATGTGGTCAAGAGGGCAATAGCAATTTTAATGACCATAGCCATGAGAAAATTCGTAAAATCCATCCAATTTAAAGCTTATGGCTTTCTCCATATCTGCTGCGTTAGCCCAAGAATTGACTTTACGCTCCGCCAATCGACTGATCGAGTCTATATTGGCAGATGGACACAAACAGACAGCCTTAGTCCATATGTTTTGTGCGTTGCACTCCACACTAGACCTGCTTAGCATACTCATTTCTCTTTTGCATATTTTCCCTTTTCCCTGTTTCTTTAGATGGAGCATAGAACATTCAAGTTATGGCCATGATGAACTCCATCACCCAGTTGAGGCTTTATAGTATTGAACCAATGGGATATAGAAGAAATGATTGACGTCGATTATTCACGTAGGGTAGTGCCACAATCATTGATTCCCTAGTCAAAATGTACCTGGGTTTGCCTTATCTAATTGACCGTGGATGTGGGCCATTGCCCTTATACCGTGGCAAGACATATAACTGTTTATACAATACAACAGTATCAATGTGTGACTGTTGCCCATGATGAGGTGAAACAGTAAAATGTACAGAGATGAAATCAGCAGCAATCATAGTAACAGATGATGATGGATCATAAACACATCAAACGTGTGGCCATTATGAACATTATTTGATTTTAGCCCACTTGTAGCAGAGATAGACAGACATACACACACGTAGATATAAATATTCACCTAACCTTTTTTTTTTAATCTTTCTTTTCTATTCTTCTAGGCTAGACTATATGTATATATAAATATTCACCTAACCATTTTTTTTAATCTTTCTTTTCTATTTTTCTAGGCTAGACCATCTATGACACGTTATTGTCTATTCATTTGTCCACACACTTAACCTTTGTCTTTTATTAACATTTGCTCTTCTTAGTGGAGTATCTGAGCAACCTTTATATTTGAATTTCAATGGCTACGTCAATGAGCAGAGAAATTGGTAGCTTAGCTGTTTGCCTGGACGTTGGAAGTCAGGTGGGTGGTGTGGGATCTGGGAAAGTGAGCCTGAGGAGGAGCAAAAAGTTGTGGACATTAACCAATGTCACCGAATCTATCAATTGACTCGAAAGTCGATGATCCCAAATTTAACAGGGGTCAATTGACAGCCCATAGAGAAGAACTCCTTTTCTTAGCTCTTGGTTATTGTTCCACCCTGAAGAAGCTTTTCCCGGTTCCCTTCAACGCGCAAATTACCGTGGTTCTTTGGTTCAAAACATCCTTTTGAACCATTACAACTTCGTTTCTTCACAATCGGAAAAGCAGAATATTGTCAATGGTTCATCAGGAAAATGCTTGATGACTTCAGGTTTGTAAGTGGATAATAAAGTGAATTCCAAATGATTATTCATAAAAAGTAATGACCCACTGAGAGTATAGACGGTGGTCTGCTCAACTTAGTACACTAGTGAATAAGATTTGAAGTTGAAAGACATGCTAGAGTACAAACGCTAAACCAAGGATAAAGTAAATTCCATCCCAATTTTGTGAATGAATTAAAGACTTTATTTCTTACAAAACAACAATTTCACCAAAATAATTGTCCCAAGGACGTCCAATAAAGTTAAGAAAGAACAGCGCATCTGGAAATAGTATACACCGATTACCCCCTAGTAAATAACAACTCTGCTTGATACAAAAGTTTTGATCTTTTTTATTAAGCACTAAATGTAACCTATAACTTAGCCCAGAGTAAAATAGATGGCAAAAGAGCTCTCAAGCCTCGGCACACCCTCCAATCTTCAGCCCAATTGGGGCTGCCATTCAGCCAAGGAGATGGTAAATTGGCGAGAGCATATAGACAATGTACCTTTTGTATCCATCTCTCACATGCCGGGCGATACGTAATGACAGATTGAATCAAGTTTGTTGGCAGACAATGAACGCAAAGGACCTCTCAAGATATACTGAAGGCAGTATCTTCATCCATCGTCCAAACGAAACCAGGCATGTCATTCCTACGCCCGGCAACTGTCCTATACATGTAAAGCTTCTCAACATGGTAGCTGTCTGGCCTCGAATCTGGAGGTCCCCTCTCCTCAATAACTTCAACGTTGAGCCTGGGCATCTTCTTTCCCAACAGTTTACATGCCCCAAAACTCACCGAACAAGAAGACATCCAAAGGGATCGCATTGTCTCCAGCTTTGTAGCATTGGCCAAGAGAGCCTTGTCCCCAAAGGGACAATCCCTGATCTCTAGCTTGCGGAGATTTTCACAACCAGACATCACATGATGGAGTCCTAGATCACTTTCACCAGCAAATGCCACAGACAGCATCTCCAGTTTCTTGGCATAAGTTCCAATGTACTCAAACACACGATCAGTAAGGAAACCTGAGAGAGAAAGGCGGCGTAGATCTTTGCAATGCTCTACAATGGCTCCAAAACCAAAATCTAGTGGCTGCTGGGTGAGATAGTCAGGAGCTCGGGGCTCAATAATGCAAAGGCGAAAACGGGTCATGTTTGGACGGTTCCTGGCAATTGTAACTAAGGCCGCATTACTCATCTGACGGCAAAAGTAAAGTACCGACTGAAGCTTAGGGCAGCCCTGAGAAACAGCAACCAGGCCTCTTTCCGTTAAAGATACATTAGGTTCTTCACCAAATGGGTCAGACGGAAAGACCCTCAATTCTTGCAAGTCCTTGCAAAATTCTCCTAGGGCTTCAAGTCCAGTATCTTCAATGCAATCCAATACCTACAATAACACTCTATAAGCAAGAGAAGACAGTATGAATGATTCCTGTCTAAGCTGCATTTAAAGTATCACAAGATGGGAGATAAAATTTCAACACTTCACAGAAATCTTTCACACAGTAATAGACAAGTAGGAATACAAAATGATTCATCCAATCGGTTTGCATGTGTTTATATACTACATACAAAGTGCAAAAGTTACCCAAAAGCGCTGCAAACTCTGGCATTGAGTGACCAGCTTTAAGAGATCAGGATTTTGAATAACTGCGTCGCTCAAGTTCAAAGAAATAAGGCGAGAGCATATAGGATAAAGCACCGGGAGGTAACTAGGGACTACATCCCAAAATCCGGAGAGGCTCTTCAGTTGTTGACACCCAGTCAAAGCTCCCGACAGATTTGAGAAGACATCAGGTCTCAACTCAGCAGAGTAGGCACCTGTTCCCAATTCAACCAGCTGGGGTGCTCGTTGAAGAAGGTCAGCAAGACTCTCAAGGGGCACAGCTTGATTAAGTCGGAGATTTTTCAGATTGGGACATCGGCCCACAAGCCGCTCCAGGGCTGAGAAACTCACCTCAGACCGTAAACAAGAAATATTGAGAGAGACAAGTGATGTGAAGGTGTCAGGAAAATGGCTCAACCAATGCCCACTTAGATCCTCTACCTCACTCTCTCGCAAATCCAGCTCTCTCAGATTCCTGCACATGATTAAGCACGTCCAAATATTAGCAAACAAAGACGCTTGCTCAGAGAACTTTGCAAGAAAGACGACAGTTACAATAGCATTCAGGCATAAACGACAGACTTAGAGCAAGAGAAACTAAAGCAAAAATTTGAACAAAAGAAAGAACAGTTTAAGGCCACCACTAGGATGATTTAGGAATCTAAAGGTGGCATAAGTACAAAACTGTTTTAAACCCGCTACAATTACTTTCCTGCAAAAAACGTAAACAAAACATAACTTCCTCATTTTAGGAATCCAAAATCAACAATGAGCGACCCTAAATAGAGTTTGACGGTCCAGTACCAAAGTTCAAAATTTTTACATATGTAAGCAAGAATGTCAACACAAAGCGAAAGTCACCAAAAGCAACACAGAGAGTACAAATGCCCAAAACAGGATAAAGTCCTGGTTAAAACATCCAAACAAAACCCACAATGTACATCAAAACAGAAATCAAAATCCAAAACTACGTCCTCAGCGATAAACGCACGCATGCGACGAGGAAACTTTCTAAAATAAATGCAAGTGATTGGTACGATCTTGACTGGATTTCCACACCCACGAACCACAGCAGATTCAACATAAACCAAGAGAGATACGAGAAAAGGAGGCACTCAAATCCAGTCAAAACTCAAACAAAAAACCAAATGGAAGCCAAAATCCAAGTAAACTAATTCCAAATTGCCAGAAAAGAGAGAGAGAAAAAGGAGACATTCGAACAGCAGGGAAAGAGAAACCAGAAAAATTCCAAGGTTCAGCTAAGCTAAAAACCTTGAACAAGAAAGCCAACCCAAACTAGATCTTCCCCCACATTCAACACCATTCTCAAAACAAAACACAAAATCTCACTTTCATTTCATATACAACATAAATACACTACAACCCATCAAAAGCTTCACCATTTCCGTACCTTTCCGGCTTTACTGTTAACATAATTCAACTTTACCCCTACTCCAAAACCAAAACCAAAACCAAAATTAACAAGATTAAACATTTAAATCTCGTTACACTTTCTCAAACTCTCACGACCCACAAAAACAAAATCTTATACAGAAGAGAAGAAGGAACAAAACAATACCTGCAATTAGCAGCAATGGAAGCGAGACCGTCGGTAGAGAACCCTTCACAAGAAAAAAGCACCAAGACCTTGAAATTCTTAAACGACTTAGCAATCAGCTCCAAAGCCTCATCACTAACCACCATTCTCTTCAATCTGATCTCTTCAAGCCACGGATACGCCGTCGACATGGCGTCGATCCACGGAGACACGTAGCCTCCCCAACCCTTGGGTACCAGATCGAAGTCTGCGAAGTGAGGCTTCCCCTTGAGCTCTACCGATCTGACGTCCGGAAACCTCCTCACCACCATCGCCGGACTCACCGCGTAGCAGTTCCCGACGAAAATCCTGCGGCGACACCACCTCTCTATCTCGTACCACGACTTGCACACCAAAGATATCGAGTTCCTGTCCTTGTCGTTTTGTATAAACGAGAAAACATGCTCTAAAACTTCCTCAGGGAAGGAACTCGCCATTCTCACCATCAATGCCTACTCGACGTCGTTTCGTTGGCGGTTCCTACACTATAAATGAGAAAGGAAAAGGCAGTAGAAGCTCTGGGCTTGTAGTCGTTGTTGCTCAGATCTAAGAAGTCATGAACTAAGCTTGAAGAGCTTACAGGGATTGTCCGGTGTGCTTTTAGTGAGAGAAAGAGGGAGAGTTTTAAAGAGCGAGAGTGATTGAGAAATTATAGACATATTAAGGACACGGAGGTGACATTTTTTGTCGACTCGGTCAAGTTAGAAAGGTTTTTTTTCCTCGCATCAAATATTAGATGTTTATTCACTTTCCTAGGGTTTTTACATTTGATTTCTTGGGTTTGATGTTTGACACCTGGGTAGAGGCCAGTATTGGCCGTTGGATGGGCGGTGCAAGAAAGAGACCCTATCCGTTGTCGATGAACTGGAGCCGCAGGAAACGGGTGAATGTAAGAGGACGTGGCGATATTTTTGAACTTCTCGTTTTTTTCTAATCACTTATGGCGGGGTGGTGATAAAGCGCAGCAAGGAGGAATCTCATGATTCGCGTTGCACGGCTGGATCTGAGGGATCGGATATCGAGGGGACCACAATCGAGACTCAAGAGAGAGAGAGAGTTAAATAATGAGGAATGATCTGATGTGATACATTAGTTATGATGGCATCATGACCGTCCAATCATAGTTGACTCCCTCGTTCCGGTTCGCTGCAGGTACCATACCACCCCTCTTATCATTGGGTGCAGAGAGACACAGTACTAGAATCATTTATTAGCTTCCAGCGGCCTTGATCTAATCTTATAAGACACCGATTAAATCTGTATAGCATTTGATCATGTAAAGTACAAACAATCAAGCGCACGTTGCATCTTAATGTAAGACCGTCAGATTGGTAAAACTTTTTGGCAGTGTACGGACTACTTGCACTTCGAAGACGAAGAGGTCTTTTTTTTTTTTTTTTTCTCTCTCTCGAGGCTAAGGCTTGCGAGTGCGTCGGTAATTAAACCTTTTTCCTTGTAATTTTTAACAACTCACGGTCACGGTGAAAAAGAAAAGGGTGAAGAAAAAGCTGATTCGTCGCTCAGGTGCCGAAATGAATTGACTAAAACACCCCTCACCTGCAGAGACAGTAACAACGTGATCGTAGTAACGCCTCATATGTGAAGGGTATTGCGGTCATACGTGAAAAGGACATGGGATTATGGGGGTGGCACTGTAGCAGCATGGAGTCACATCGACCTGTCCTTTTTATGTCGAGAAAAGCTGAAATTGGTCAAAAACGAAGGGCAAAGCTCTTAAGTTAGTAAAGGGAAAATCTGGACCGTTGATCTCAATCTGGAAAGGTTTTGTCTCTACTAGGAGAGATACCATGCTCAGAAATTTAGGAAGTAATGAGGTATAGTATTAAGAAAGTTAGAAATGGTGATTAGGGTTTAAATTATAATTAATAGAGAGAAATAAATTAATTGAGCCCACGCACGGTTCTCCGGGAATCTCTCCCTCCCTCGCCTCGAGTGGGATGTTGCTTGGACTTCGGCTGTACAAGATTTGTAGTGTAGTCGCACACCACCCACCTTCCTTCCGAATGCAATATCACACTTTTTCTTAATTTTTATAAGAACCAATTCTACTTCTTCAATTACAAGGTGGACAATTCCAATCTAAACTTATAATGAGCATGTAACAACTTTTTTTTTAATTTTCGGGATATTTGATGGTTGCATGTGAAGTGTTAATAATTAAAGTTATCTTGGGAGGATTTTAAAAAGGTAGGATGAGGTGAATTAGGCTACCTAGTTCTAGTTGCCTTCTTTTCAAGTATATAAAACATGGTTCAAATATTGTCACTAACCTTCTAGATGCGGGGGAATTAGGACATAGTATTATTGTTACGTAGTGAGGTAGAGGAATTTAAGACAGAATTTCCTGAATCATGAAAATGGTCCGGTACTAATTTCCATCAGAGCAGCTGCCTCTTCAGTGAGTGCAATTATTTATTGCACAAACGTGGTAGCACTGAAAATGGACTTGAGATCGCTCTGATAGTTGTGTCGCATTGAAGCCATTGATGATAACACTTAACAACATGCATTTAGTGGTGAGAGATTGGGAACACCTTCACGAATCACGACCCTTAATTAAAGAGCAATTAAGCATCTAAAAGGATGGTACTCACATCCATCGCTCACGCTCATGAAAATAACGTATGGGCAATAATTGAACACTGTCTTTTTCAGTTGCTTTTGACGACAACACCTGCGTCTCATCTGCCTGCAAATTCTAGGGTACAGTTTTATTCATGTATGGACAAACATATATTTTGAATCATTTATAACTAATATAGTTTAATACTTTGATTTCCATATTTAATTTAAAATTTAAGTTCAAAAAATGCAAATATTTCATATTTGATATTTAAGCAATCAATATTTTAAGATATTTAAAATACATAAATTTAAAGTATTTTACACCAACTTCCATCTTCCAGCTTCCTCTTCATGGTTCATGTCTGCAAAGAAATGCTTCTTGTCAATAATGACAAACAGAACAACAAAATTGTAGATAATAACAAAAGGCTGCCAGTGATGAGGAAATTTTTGCACATTAACAACCTCTAAAAATCTTTATTAAAAAAAATTGTATTTGATGAAACGATTCCTTCACAATGCTAATACTTAAAAGAATACTGAGAGAGGTTGAGATCACATTAATCTCTCTGCCTATAACAACCCTTCTTGTTGGAGATTTCTAAGGCCTAAATTCGACTCCTCCTTTTCCCTTTTAATAACCGCTATCTCCGACCGTTATACTAAAATTTTACACCAAATTTAATGATCAACTATCTTAAAAGAATATTAATTTATATTTATACAATAATTTATTTTCATGAATTTATTTTATTTATAAAAATTAAAATTAAAATGATTCTTAATTAATTAATATATTCTTTATTTAACATATAAAATTCATATTGTTGTAATTTTAGTTTAATTGTAATCTCCAGTTTGATTATAGTTGTAATTTATTTCAGTCTGGTTGTGATTTCAAGCATTTTCGCTGGTTTTAATTTTTTAAAATCAATGTTTTGGTTTATTTTATTTTTAAGTTTATGTTCCTTTTATTTTAAATTTACTTTTTATTAGTAAAATATTTTATAAATAAATTTATATCACTTATAAATAAGAATTATAAATAAATATTATATATTAGTGTCATTTTAAAGGTCTCAACAAGATCTTTGTAATGATATATTTTGTGTGAAGTAATATACATTTTAAATTTAATTATTTAGCAAATTATATGAATGGATCAAAATGTGAGAATGATATAAAAGAAATATATAAATAAGAAAATGGTTAAAGATGTCATTTTACAATTTTTGGTGCAAGAATAGTAACACACCTAACAACTTTTTTGTGCATGAATAGTCATTACACCAAAATAGCGGTCTTGGAAATGTAAATTTGGTGTGTTGGTTAGAATAGATTCAACACATCAAAACACCAAATTTGGTCTTTTGAATTGTTGGTTGAAGATGGCCTAAGCCATTCATTTGCTCCATGTAATAAGTCTATAATCTTCAAGGTCATCATCGATAATATAATATGAAAGTACCTGAGTCATTTAAATTATAGAGAAAGAATCCAAAATCGATAGACATTGTCATTTCTTTGATTCCATACGTCGAAATCAAGACATTACAAGATGTCAAATTTGCAAAATTGGTTAAATTAGTAAAGTCTAGGGAAAAAAATGATTGATCAGGCAATCGGAATATAAAGAGGATGTGACGAAGAAGTGTGTAAAAAATGTTGGCACTGAGGAGTCCATTTTTGTGGGAGACCTACATCATAGGCCTAGTGAGAGAACATACTTGTAGACTTTGACACCAAACTCCAACTCAAAACTTTAAGGCGTTAAGTTTATAGGTCATTTCTTCTTATATGCCCCTCACTAGCTCCATCTCTTTCTAATGCGGTATTCTCACTCACACTTGAAATCTCAACAATCTTCCTCTCAAGTGTGAACTTCCACATTGGGCTTGAACCCTCCGTTGAGCGAAACATTTTTCTTAGCAGCTTGAGTATATGAAGTCATCAAGAACTCTTCTACTCCACTGTTCTGAGTCCATCTACTTCGTTGGTCTAGGTCCATCAGGAGTCTCCTTGCTCTTTCATGTGAGGAGGTAACCTCAGGATTCAACTACCTTCTCCATACTCATCCCTTGCCAAACCATCGGCTCTAATCACTGCAAGAAAAGCAAGAATTAGTGATGGAAAATTACCAACGGAAAAATACCGTTTCAAATTACCGACGAAAAATCTATTTTCGTAGATAAAATTGACGAAAAAATTTTTGTTTAGCAATGATACTAATATCTGTAGCTAAATATGGAGAGAAATCATCTCAACAAATTTTTCGATAGACTTTAGCGACAAAAAATTACCAACGAAAAATATATCGTAGCAAATTTATGACAAAAAATGCATTTTCGTAGGTAAAATTGACGAAAAAAATTTCGTTTAGCAACAGTGTTAATATCCGTTGCTAAATATGAAGGAAAATCATCTCGACAAATTTTGCGATGGACTTTAGCGAAGGAAATTACTAATAGAAAATATACCGTAGCAAATTACCGAGGAAAAATCCATTTCTGTAAGTTAAATTGACGATAAAATTTTTGCTTAACGACAGTACTAATATCTGTTGCTAAATAAGGAGGGAAATTATCCCCACAAATTCTGTAATGGACTTTAGCGACGAAAAATTACCAACAGAAAATATACCGTTTCAAATTACCGACAGAAAATCCATTTCCGTAGGTAACATTGGCGAGAAAATTTTCGTTTAACGATGGTACTAATATCTGTCGCTAAATATGGAGGAAAATCATCCCGACAAATTTTGCGATGGACTTTAACGACGATACAAGATTTCTGTCGGTAAAAGATTTAGTGACGGTATAAGATATCCGTCGGTAGAAAGGCAGGAATTATTGGCGGAATAAAAAAAATTTGATTTACCTACGGAAATTTTCATCGGTAAAATCTCTTTAAATTTAAACTCACCCAACATCTCCCTACTAAACATCTTTAAATTTTCTAATTTGGTAAATTTACCTACTAAACAAAATTTTCATCGGTAAATTTACCGACGGTATAAAAAATTTCATCGGTAAATTTACCTACGGTCGTATTTCCAATGCCTTTTTTCGTTAGTAAATTCCGTCGCTAAATAAGCTTATCGACGGAATGTGTACAAATTCTGTCGACAATTTCTGTCACTAAACTTTATTTTTCTTGTAGTGAATACCACTTATTGGCACTAAAGAGTCTACTTTCATGGGAGATTTACATCATGAGCCTAGTGAGGGAACGTACTTGTAGGTCTTAACACCACACTCTAATCCAAAATCTTAAGGCATTAGGGTTTATAGGTCATTTTTACTTATATGTCCCTCACTAATTCAATTTCTTTCCAATGTGAGATTCTTGCTTATACTTGAAATCCCAACAATCTCCCCCTTAAGTGTAAACTTCCACATTAAGTTTGGATTCCTCCTTGAGCGAAAGCCTTTTTCTTAGCAGCTTGAGTATATAGGATCACAAAGAGCCCTTTTACTCTATTAGTCCCACAAGGAGTCTCCTTGCTTTTTCCCGTTAGGAGGCAACTACAGGATCTGACTACCGTCTCTATACTCATCCCATGCTGAATCATTGGCTCCGATACCAATTGTTGGCACTAAAAAGTCCACTTTCATGAAAGATCTACATCATGGGCCTAGTGAGGGAACATACTCGTAGGCCTTGACACCACATTCTAACTCAAAACTTTAAGGCATTAGGTTTCCACTTATATGTCCCTCACTAATTCCATTTCTTTCTAATGTGAGATTCTCACTCACATTTGAAATCCCTCAAAACAGAGAAAAGAAGAAGAAGAAGAAGAAACGAGAGATAGATGTAAAAGAGAAT
>JANIJH010000004.1:17438788-17453906 GCA_024520975.1 Erythroxylum areolatum
GTAATCATTCCTTCCTCTTAACCAACCATTATAATTATAATGATAATAGTCATTCTCATTTCTCACTATATTCACTCTAATTCCTATTATCATTCCCCCATGCTAATCAACCGCCCCCTTAATATATTGTCACATTAATAAAACTTAATTTAAATTTTGAAGTAAAAATAAACATGTTTTCAATTTGAATACCACATAAATTCTAGTTAGCAAATGGTAATAAAAATTTTAATACAAAATGACTTCTAAATTTTAAGAATTGAATTAAAAGATTTAGGGTAAAATACAGGACAACCTTTGTATTTTAAGAAACCTTAGAAAAATGTCATAATCTTTAAAATTCACGAAACAACTCCTTTTAGTTTTCAATTTTTTTAAATCCTCTTTTTATATTTTAGTTTGAAAATAACAATGAATCACGTATAATATGAACATAAATGTGGACTATGTTGTTTACATGACCATTCAACTCAATTCTTGAACTTGAACTGAGCTAATTAAACATGACTCTACATAATAATTTATTATAATAATATTAAAATATTAATTTAAATCAAATATAATTGTGGATCGCTCTAGTAGGCTTTGGTGAGCAGATCGCTTGGTGAGTGGATCGAGTTATAGAAGAAAACTTTGGAGTGATATGATGAAGGAGCACTAGATCTCTGCCAATCCTCTCACCACCTTCTCTTATGAAGGTTATGCCCTCTTCTTCGATGAGGTATGTAAACAGGCGGTTTTTTTTTAAGGATTGAATAAGAGGTATGTAAAGGTTGCTCTCTCTCTTTCTTGGTGCTCTCTCTCTCTCTTCCTTCTTCGCATTCTCCTCTTTTCGGGTATGGTTTTTGATTAATTAGTCTCTTCTGCTTTAGTGTTTTCTAGATTTTGTTGGGTTGTCTGAAATTTCTGTTCTTTATAGTTTTTTGCTTTTGATATTAACTTCTTTATTTGATTTAATGTTTAATGCTTTCTGAGTTTGATTAGGTTGATCTCTTTGCATCTGATATTGTTGGGTTTATGTCAAGATTGAATTTTTATACTTAATGATCTTATGGTTTCAGACGTTTTGTGTTTCTACATGTTGAGTTAAAGTCTGGTTCTTTGATGCTTTATTGCTCTCTTATTATCTGGGTATTGATATTTTTCTGCAGTTCTTTGATGCTTTATTACTATCTTATCATCTGGGTATTGGTGCTTTTCTACAGATAAGAGATGATATATTTTATTATATTTTAGTTTAAAAATATATTTTATTTATAAAATTCGAATTATATTTTATTTTTAATTATTATTTATTTATGTATTTATTGTAATTTTATTTACATAATTATTTAGCATGCCAGTGTTACTGTTTTTTTATTCTTTAACCTACATCACTCTTTTGTTGTCTCTTCTGCATACCGGCCTACTAAAAACAGTTTCTCTACTATGTAAGAGTAAGACTGCGTATTATCAGATCTTCCCAGATCTCACTTTATTGCAAAATTTTGGACCGAGTATGATAATAATGATGATGATGACGATGATGATGATAATTGAGTTGAGTTTAATTGAGTTTAAGAGTTGATTTAATTTACCATATTAGTGACATTTGATTAATTCACATGTGATGTTCATAGTATGTATGTTTCAGTTTTTTAAATTGAAATCTCAGAGAAGGTTTTTTTTCAAAAAAGTTAAAACTAAAAGGAGTTTTTTTAGAAAACTATTTTCAAGAATTTTAATGATTATGAAGGTTTCTAATTTTGTTTAACTACATGAGATGTTTATATCTTATTTAATAATTAGAGCATTGAAATAATAAAATAGTATTAAGTTAAAGAGTTTTTTTAGAAGAAAATTAAATAGTTAAAAGAAATTATTTTCTTATGTACTATACCTTAACAAACTTTATCACAATTGACAAGTTAGATTTTCTTTTATTTTCACAACTTAATGCAATCTTTCTTATGAGGTAATCTCCATAATAATTTATTTATTTTGATTTTTGTTCAAAATCTGGAAAAATGTTGTTTGAGTTTTTATTTTTTACTTTTGGTTTGAAAACTATCAATAGTATTTTTTAATTTATGTTTCTTTTTTTAATAATATGATTTATCATCAACTAAATATATATTATTTAATTATTTGATATTAATTATTAATAAGAATTTTTAAATAATATAATATATTTTATTTTAAAGTTTGCAATTACTTTAAATTCATATAATTTCAAATAAATTTTTTAATTAAAATTGTTTATTATCAAATATATATTAATTTATAAAAATATAGTTATTATATTATATTATTTAAATATAATATAATCTATTTTATTGATAATTTGCTAATAAATATTATATAAGATATTAAAATAAATTTAATTAAATAAGTAATTCATAAATATTAATCCTTGTTCTTTAATTGTTATCTTAGTCTTTAAAACGTGTGAATTAGATTTTATTAAAGACTTTCCTTGTTTGTTGTCATTTTTTGATCATCAAAATTTGAAAATATGACAAGTAAGGGGTCTGTTTGTTTCTATTTATAATTTTAGTTTTTAGTTTTTTTTTTAAATTTAATCAAAAAATTGTTTGTTTGGGTTTTTGACTTTTTATTTTTGTGTTTTGGTTTCTTCCAATTTCTATAATTTACAAAAACCATAAAATTGAATTTTATTTTCTATTTCTATTTTTAATTTATAATATAATTTACCATCATTTAAAAATATATTGTTTAATTATTTAATTATTTAATATCAATAAGTATTATAAATAATTTAATTAAATATTTAATTATTTGATATTGATAAATAATAATTATGAGTAATTCAACAAATTTTACAATTATTTCAAATATTATAATAAAATAATTTTTAATTTAATAAATATAATTTAAAATCCAAATATATTTAAAATATATAAAATTTAAATAAATTTTGTTTCAATAATTAAAAAATAAATATATATGAAAATTAAAATTTCACTGATACTTTATTAATAAATATTATATATTACAATAAAATCAATTTTATTTTAATTTATTTATTTATAACAAATAATTTTTCTTTAACTTTTCTCTAATATGTAATTATTAGATATTAACAATTAAACATGTTTTTGTTTTGTTTAAAAAATAAGCTAAAAACATAAAAATTTAAATAAAAATGACAACAAAAAAATAAGTAAAATCAATCAACCCATAATTTAAATAGAATTAAGATATTTAAAAAAGATTTTTAATTATCGTATAACGAATATCTATTATAAGAAAATAAAGAAATCGATTACAATTGAACAAAACTAAAATCTATATTTACTACAAATTTAAAGTAGAAATAAATATGCATGCACGTTACAAATAAAATTTCCGAATTGACGAGGGCAATAACAATATCGCCTTTTAGTCAACCATAAGCATTATTTTGTCTTCATTTCATAACTCTTGATAATCAATCAATCACATTAAAAATTAAAATAGACTAATTGGATTGCACCTCTCAGGTATAGTGAAACGATGATCATACATATCACATTAGAGAGAGATGCTCTGCCTTTTCTCCAGATTAAGCTCAGATTCTCTACACTCGCCTACTATTTCTCCCGAACCATTCTCTCCTTGTTGCTTCCTTTTCTCTTTGGCTATTCTTCTTCTATACTTTTTCATCTCTATTCTCGCTGCCACCACCTTTGGAACCTCCTTTGAGACATCGTCTCTTTTACGCTCTCTTACAAACCACCAACTAAAATTGAGGGGAAACTAATTGTCTGTCCAGATCTGGCTACGCTTCAAGAAGGAGCTAATTGTTGGAAAGCTACAACGGTGGATTTTTCCTAGACCAAAGACTAGCTTTTCCCCTTATAATGCGTTAGGCAAACAAATTATGCAAAAGTAGAGGTCTTATTCATTTCTTGCTCTCAAAAGACAGTATAATCCTCTTCTCCTTCACCTCTATTCTGCAGCTAACAGAATATTAGAGGAGGGTCCATGGCACTTCGGGAGTCAAATTAATATTTCTGCAAATATGGCAACCTGCACTGAAACTTGAAACCATAAAATCCATAATCTCCCTATATGGATTAACTTCCATAATGTTCTCCTTGAGTATTGGAAAACTCAAGGACTCAGCCAATTAGCTAGCTATGTTGGGAAATCTTTGTCCATGGACGAAAACATGGCAATTAAGAAAAGAATTAGTTACATTCGAATCTGTATTAGTATTGAAGTTTCGAAAGACCTTCCTAATGAAATATCAATCATGAGGCTAGGAGATGGGAATTAGTTATGGGAGGATAGCATTGTTGTTTCTTCTCATTGGAGGCCCCCTGCAAAGACTTAATCTGCTATTTGGAGACCTACGAGTAAAATCTTCAAGACGAGTAACTATCAAGAGTTGATGAATCAAGAGGATGAAGATCTATCGGATAGAAATCAAAATCCTGGTAGTTTGAATGTTTCTGCGATTAATAACTGTGATGAGGTAAGAATTGCTTATGTCAATTTACAAACAAAATCAATGCTGAATACGAATAGCATTGTTGTAGATTTAGATAATGGTTCTTTGGTTGATTTTGATATTGTAGAAACTATTACATATAACAAAGCCCCTTCTTGTTTAGAGACCTTACCTGCAGTTGCTAACCCCCAATATAAAGAGACCTTACCTGTAGTTGCAGACTCCCAACATAAAGAGACAACTTGAACAAATGTTTCATCTCAGGACAGTATGGCAACGGAAAAGGATATTTCAAACTCTTCTCAAAACATATTTAAGGACGAAGACAGTGGCAATTCTCATTCACTCTCAAAAAGAAAATCCCAACGGAGCAAAGTTAAAGGCCTCAAAACCATCTCTAATTTAATATGACTATTTTGGCTTGTAATGTCAGAGGAATAAACTATCCTTTAAAATTATTGGCTCTAAAAGATTTTGTTTGGAGAGAAAAGCCTCTCTTACTTGGACTACTAGAGATAAAAGTAAGGTTGGTGAATCTGAATAAGTTGAATATTTTGGGTCCTCAATGGAGAGTATTTTCAAATTATAGTCATCATGCTTATGGAAGGATAATTGTATGTTTCAATTTAAAAGAGATAAAGGTGGAACTTCTGGAAGCAACTGAGCAAATTATGCACTTTCACATCTCACCGCTACAAGGTAATGTCGATCTGAATGTCTCCTTTATTTATGCAAGCAATTTTGAATTTCATCCTAGAGATATTTGGAACAACATCCAACATATTAGTGCTACCATAAATAAACCATGGCTTGTAAGTGGGGATTTCAACTCCACTCTCTATGTAGCTGAAGCTCAGGGTAACATCAGTCTAAGAAATTCCTCAACAGATTTGTGGGACTATGTTAAACATGTAAGGTTAACTGACCTCAAATTCATTGGCCACTCCTTCACGTGGTCAAATAAGCAAAAGGCTAGTTGGTTCATCAGGGAAAAATTGGATAGAGCTCTTGTTATCTTTAGCTTCAACAATTCCCCAACACTCTAGCAAATTTTATGGATCCTTTGTTTTCGAATCATTCGCCCATCCTTATATCGAATTTGTCCACTCCTGCTGCTAATCACCATCCCTTCCGATTCAACAACTATCTAGTTAAGGATCCTAGTTTTGTTATTGCTTGCAAGGAAGGAGCTATGTCCAACATTAGAGACACAAAACAATTCTGTTGTACACAGAAGTTAAAACTTATTAAGCAAAAGCTGAAACTTCTGAATTCTTCCAAAGGGCCTATTACTGAAGCTATCAACAATACCATATTGGAATTGACAAGGGTACATAATTTGTTATCCTCCAATCCAGAGACTCAACCTCTAATTGATCAGGAGAAACATGCTCTCTCCAATTATCTTCAAGCAATAAGTAACTACTCCTCCCTTTTGTAATAGAGAGCTAGGATGAACTAGTTGCAAGATGGGGATAGTTGCACTCAATTTTTCTTCCATTCGATACTAGCCAAAAAGAATTGCAACAAATTTTTTTCCATCACTTCTTAAAATGGCACTGTCATCATAGATCCAAAGGAAATATATGAAGAAGCATTCAGATTTTTAAACTCTTCCCTTAGCATTGATGTATTAACAAATGTTTCAAATGGAGATTTGTAACAAATTTCACAATCAAATTTTGCTCTGTTAACCAAGCTAGTAGAGGATAGTGAGATTAAGAAATGTATCTTTGAAATGAATGGTAAGAAGGCCCCAGACCCTAATGGATTTAATAGTTACTTTTACCATCATTCTTGGAATATAATTGGCGGGTTTGTTAAGGAAGCCATTCACGAATTCTTCAGAAATGGAGTTCTTCTCAAGGAGATCAACAAAACATTCTTATGCTTGATTCCCAAAGGTTCAAATCCAAAAAGCTTTGCTGATTACTGTCCCATTTCTTGTACAGATTTCCTTTATAAAGTCATCTCAAAATTCTGGCAACTAGATTGAAGAGAGTTCTTGCTCCTTTAATAATGAAAACTAAAGTGCTTTCTTATCGGATAGGTACATTAGAGATAACATACTTACTGTTCAAGAAATATTGAAGAGTTATTCTACTTCTAATAACCTTCCGAACTGCGCAATGAAGATTGACTTCCACAAAGTATTTGATAGTATCAACTGGAAATTCATATGATATAGGTTGGAAGCTTTTGGATTTCCAAATCAGTTTATCAAGTGGATCATTGAATCTATCACTTCAGCTTCCTTCTCGATCCTAGTCAATGGTTCCCCTTCCCAATACTTCAAAGCCGCAAGGGGTCCCAAAGAGGGTGATCCCATCTTCCCTTACCTCTTCATACGTGCCATGGAAATCCTTAATGCTATTATAAAGAAGGAGACCACCTCTAATCCCAACTTCAAACACCATTTAAAATGCAAGAAACTTGATCTTACTAATCTTTGTTTTGCAGATGACCTTCTTCTATTTTGTAGGGCTGATTTGGAGTCTATTCGCTCTTATGTTTGTGCCCTCAGTGTTTTTAAGCATGTTTCTAGTCTTCAAATTAATCTAAACGAAAGCCATTTCCTTTTGTCTAAAGGTGCGACTAACATGGAAAACATAATTACAGAGGCAAATGGCATGAGATTGCAAAATCCTTCTCTATTCTTCCTTGGTCTTCTAGTTTCGACAAAAAGGCTAAATTTTTCATACTGTCGACCTCTCTTAAACAGGATCCAGAAGAGAGTAAAGTTCTGGGTGAACAAATCACTTTCTTATGCAAGTAAGCTTCAGCTTATCAAATCCATCCTTAATTCTTTGCATGTGTACTAGAGCTCCCATATATTCTTATCTCAAAGCATTATCAAAGAAATTGAAAGAATCCTTATATCATTCCTGTGGAGTCATTCAAATGGTCACCCTGGAGTTGCAAAGGTGAAATGGGCTAATATATGTTTTCCAAAACAAAAAGGAGGATTGAACATCCTCTCCATTAAAGCTGCTAATCATTCTCTCATTCTTAAGCGATTATGGTGGATACTGGAAGACAAGAAGAGCTTGGGGATAAAATGGCTACATGTATACTTCCTTAGGGGGAATAGCATATGGGCTATTAAACCGAAAAGTACCCATTCGGAGATGTTGAAGTTACGAGATGTTGTTCACTAGGAGAGCTCATGTGAAATTAAGGATGGTCTTCTGGTCTCCTTATGATTCGACAATTGGTCCAAACGGGGACCTTTAATACAACTGATGAATATTTCAAGAGCTTCTCCACCCTTTTCTTTAAAAACTCGGATGAACTCTTTTATAGAGGGAAGTGTATGGAATTTTCTTATAAGTCTAGTGCAGATTCAGCCTAAATATCATCCCACCTTGTAGGAATCTGACATCTTTTTCTGGAAATGTATTCCAATTGATAAGCTCACTAACTAACTTACGTAGACATTGATCCACAGTTTCTTGGGCCACTAAAGTATGGAACAAGCATTTAACGTTGATTCTTCGTCTATTGGTTAGTTATCCTAAACAAACTTTCTACAGCATACCAAATTCCATATATCCAAATAGATAACAATTGTCTAATGTGCTCATTGCAGTTTGAATCTTGTAAATATCTCTTGTTTGAATTTCATTTTAACAAAGCAATATGAGATTATGACATTGCTTCATGTTATTGGACGGATCCAGAAACAACTATCTTAGAGATTACTAATGGCCTCTCAGCGCAATTACCTATCCACATTAATGTCTTGGGAGTTTGTATTTATAGGCTGTGGAGGGAGTGGAATCTTCGACGTTTCAAGCACCAATCATCCACTATAGAATGTCTGTTATCCTTAATATTAGTGGAGATTCAGGAGAAAATTATGACTAAGAAGCTACATCAAATATGCAAACTAATTGTACACTCCTCTTTACGTATTTAAGAATCTACTTGAAAAGCAACTCATGCTAGCAATTCTTTGAGTGGGGTTGCAAAGGCACCAATGAACTAATATAATTGCAACAGATTGTTCCACATTATTAAAGAAGTTCCAAAGCTCTAGAGTTCTAATTCCTTTCGTTGTTCTATTAATATGACTGGATAGCTACTTTTCCTTGAATTTTTTGTTTCGGTCTCTACCTAGAACATTTTTGTTGTTGTAACTTATCCTTGTTCATTTAATCAATTTTCTTTTTTTAAAAAAAAGTCTAAGATTATGTGTTGAAATTTGTTGCAAGGCTGTGTTTCCCACAAGCAAATGGTTGTAATTTCTAAAAGCATAAGTCGACCCTAAACGTAAGGGGAAGCCAAGTTGGATTATATGTGGTTTGCTTTCTGACTTTCGCTATTGGACGAAGCTTGATTATTAGAATTTCTCATCTTCTACATTAATGTACCAAACCTAGTTGTTGATGTCTTTCCACAAGCCTTATGAAGGGTAAACCAAGTAAATATGATGTAACAATGCACGATAGTATAGTTCTCTACCTCCGAACATTTACGGATTAGAGCTCCTCCCTATGGTGTTTTTGGTACTGCCTTGAGTTTTGTTTAAAGTTGGGTGCGAACAGTTGGGGGTTAGGAGTGATTAATCATTGCAGCCAACAACTCGAAAGAAAAAGGCTCTTCATCTTTTCTTTTTTTGTTAATTTTTTCCCATCAAAGAGCAATCAGTTTTTATTCTAAATAATTCATTTCCTACTTGAGAATTCACCTTATTCAATAATTAAAAATTAAGATATTCTTAATATAATTATAATTACGTATATAAGTCTAAAATAAACAGTTGACTTTTTTGGTCTTTACTTCTCACCTGTGGATAAGCTTCAATCCGCTGTTTGATGGAAGCACCCTTTTCAATCCTCAAAACCCTTTTGCGAGTGACGAGATTGGAAGTTAATTGCCCTTAAATCAATCGAACTTGCCTTTTCTTTTATCTTCTTTTCGCCATCCTTGTAGTTATCGCATCAAATAAAATTGGGATATCCGCTTACGAAAACGACATTAATTGGTTTTCATTACGAGTTCGGTCAAATGCAAGAAGTGTACGGTCAACAATAAAAAGATAATATTTTGTCCAGTTATCGATATATGTTCATGACGTGATATCAAATTGAAATGGCAAGCATATATCCTAGTTGTTATCAGATTGCAAAATTTATTTTAATACACAAACATTTAAGATTAAGCAAGTTGGTGAATATCACATCCAAAAAAAAATTTCCAATCTGATTTTATTAATAATAGTTAAAATATGGTCTAATAAATTACGTACCGAGATCATTATCATTCCAGTTGAAGTAATTTATTTTAACAAGCATTTTTATTTTCTTATATTTTTAGTGATTCTGACATTTTATTTTACTGATTAGGTTATATCTGATTCTTATCGTGGATGTAGAGGACTGAAATCGTGAGAACATAACCCTTTGAACTTTCAATCGAAAAGGCCATGGAATACAAAAGCTTTATTCCTCGACTAGGTCATAGAAGTTACATTACATATCAACTCAATGGCACTCGTACAGAAGATAAGACAATCATGGAACACTCCCACGTCTTTTTTTAGTTACATATCAAATAAGTTCTTTAAATCTTATTTTTGCAAAAAATAATTAAATTTAAAAACTGCGACGTCCAATCACCTCGATTTGACACGTCCTTTTTCCTCTCCCCACCTATCTATTCTATTATTAGCTTAGCGTGAGGGCTTTATGCACCGCTTGAGCTTCTCCACGTACAACGTAAAGAAAATCTTTACAAAAGCTAAACACACTCTGATATGATTATCATGCAAGAAACAGTTAACTTCTTTTCTTCTCGTACGTACGTGCCAACGCGTAATTTGTTGATTCACCTCCTTAATTCCGGAATAGTTGACTAGTCTACTAATTAGTGGACGCTGCCTTTGGCTATTTAGGACACATGTCATTGTCATTGTTAACAATGTGATAATTAAAATCCTGTGATTGGGTGGATTTCGAAGTTTTGTCGATCATCATTGTAAACGTGTGAAATTTCTAACTATTAACTGGGATTTCCCTGGACAAGCGCTAAATGCTGCAAATTTACCTAATCCCAATTGCTTTAGGACACGTGGCAAAATGGGTATCGTCTTGGCAATTTGCTTGTCAATCGGAACCGCAAGTTTGGATTTAATTGGATTGACCGACAGTCATATCACGTAGAAATTGTAAACCATTTACATAATTTTTTTTTTCAATATAGCAAATGGGAAATAATTATCTGTTTAGAAAGTTGCAATTTGAGCCAGTAAGCGGCAAATCAAGACCTTAATGATGATGGATGATTGGGTTTGGCATAGTAAAATTAAGAGTTAAACAGAATGAAAAGAGATTAACGTAAACCAAATCTTGCATCGACATTAACTTTGGATGCCAGGAATTAAGTTGCAGGCAGTCCCAATATAGGCCAACCAAACACGTACTTTTGAAAAAGTGGGGTGATGAGTGGGTGGCTTGAGGATCAAAGCAACACTTCCGTCAGAAACAACGAAGAACCTAAAACATGGCTGGGTGCAATGGCAGCTTAGTTAAGTGACACCTTTCAAGTCATCCCCCAAAGAAACCAGCGAATTGGAAACAAATATCTTATCCTAAGATCGTTGGCTTGATTTCTCCCTAAAAAGCAGAAGCATCATGTTCTGTGGTCAGCCTTTGAACGAAGTTTCTTTCTTTGCAAGCTCTTCCACTAGAAGACAAATTTAGGTTCATGATGCTTTATTCTATTGATTGGATTAGGTTATTAGAATAAAAGATTTTACTGGCGTGGGCATTTCATGATTTCTTAAGTCAGTGAACAGATCATAAACCGTAATGGCTTCGACTTTTCTTTCTGAAAATTTTCAGTATTAATATTAATTATTAGCTCAGAATTTCTGCCATTAACACAGAAAAACAAGGTACCATTTTCAAATGCTATCAAATATCAATCCTATTTGAACTTTGCTAATTATTGGGCATCGTTAATCTGCTACAACAGAGAATTTCCAAGGCTCTAAATGGCATGAAGGCTTAAAAATCTTCTCTCTCAAGCGGCAAGAGCTGTAATTGGATTTGGTTGAACTATAAGAAATGGAAATGGAACAACTAGGCATAGTTAGTGAAGTCTCATTGAATTGTGGATGGACGCCATCTGTAGGAATCGAGAAGTTTTTATCGTGGGCCTGCACTTCTCTTCTGGTTCATTTATGGCCATTGCGGTCCATATCTCAAGTGATAAAGAAGCCTAAAGCCAATGGCTTGAATTCATCGGTTAAGCTACCGTTGATCACAAATGATTCACTCCATGAGTGGACCACTAGTCCAAGAGCTAATGTGTCCAAACATTTTTTGGCTAAACAGGGGGGACCGATTTTAGTCATGCCCATTCACGAGAGGCTGACACCAGACATTTGATGTCCGAGGTGAAAAGGCCATGTCTTGCCAAGGTTGTATTTAGTGTCAACTTTTGTATGGAGACTTTGATCACTACTGGACTGGCCGTTTTATGGCCTCTTTTGGGTACAACAGTGTCAGGAATCACGCACACCTTTTCCTTTTTTCAATTTTTCCTGCAATCATTCATCTGGTTGCAATGCAAATTGAGCGTCATCTGTCACACCATGAAGTGGGAAATTTGTTTTATCCACAGAGCTGGAGATTGACATTTTTTTTTCCTTCTTATCTTTCTCTTGCATTTTGGTCTTTAGTTTCCACTGCTGATCCAGGACCAAGTAAATGTACTAGAATGACTCATTTCTGAAACAGATGAAACACTTTCATGTCTTGATAACATTTTCAGTGGCATCCCAGGCGAAATTTCAAAGTAATATAACAAAGACATTGCTAGAATTCCAGACATTTTTTGGTTATCGATGGGCAAAATTCCAAGGAATAGCAAACAAGTACATAACTATCAAATCCTTGTCCTTTTGAGAGCTCCCGATCAACTTCTATCGGTCGTGCTTCCGAAGATCATCAGCTGCCAATATCGTGCCTTTGCAAACTCTGATGTCATTCATGCTTGGGCTATTGAAGGTTTTAGCCCAAATCTTAGAATGTGAGTTGTTGGGCTGAAGACCAACATTAAACACAAAAGTTGTTGAACCATAAACCCTAAGGCTCCAAAAGACGATGTGTACTCGGTCTTTGTATGAGTTGGATACAATTTAAGGCCTTTAACAAATTAGAACGTGCGACGTGCACGCAACTTCAATTGCAAACATGTTTCTAAAAATAAAAAAGAAAGTCATGCTTAGCCCATTAAAATATTACGTTCAGTGCCAAAATATCAGTTTTCCTACCAAAATACTGGTATTCACTCTTTGATGCATGAACCTAATAGTCATTAACTACAAGTCATGGTAGACTAACTTTGGGCGTGATCCAACTACTAAACCACTTGCGGAGACTCCTATCTACATCAATAAACTTTAGGTATCTGTGCAGGTTGCACATGAAATTGGTACGCAGGTACACTTTTACACTGGTAGGTGGAAGAAAGGTAGTTAAGAATATGTGGAACTCATATGCTTTCTTGTAAAAGTTGGCAAGTTTTGATACAAAAGCAAGGAAATTCCAAAGCTTCCAACTGAAAAAGCTCGGTTTCAAGATAATAAGATTCGCATCTCTTCATTTGGCGACAACTGTAGTGCCTCTGAGTTTCAGGAGTGCTTGAAACTAGCGATCATGGGACCTGGCGGACCGGGAGGACCTGGAGGGCCCGGTGGGGGTCCAGGGCCAGGCGGACCCGGAGGACCTTGGGGTGGAGGACCGGGCGGACCTTGGGGTGGAGGACCGGGCGGACCTTGGGGAGGACCCGGCGGACCTTGGGGTGGAGGACCGGGCGGACCTTGGGGAGGACCTTGGGGAGGACCCGGAGGGCCTTGGGGAGGACCTGGAGGTTTTTTTGGAGGGTGTGTTGATGGTATATGCAGTATGGTGTCATCTTTGTAAGTGTTAAAAGCGACTTCTTATGTTCTTGGCCATAGAGCTTCTGATTATTATTAATGGGTTATGCTTGGATGTTGCAGGTTTTACTGCCTATGCTGCTGTTGGTTGCTGCAAGATTGCTTTGGTGGGGGTTATGGTCCTCCTGGCCCTGGGGGACCTCCACCACCTTTCTGAGCCACAGCCTCAGCCTCTTCTGCTTGGTATCTAGTCATAGTGACTTCGTCTTCTTCGTTTTCACATTTTATTCTTACAGAAAAGGATATTTTTGTGAGTTCTGCGCAAATGGTTGTCATATTTCTCCATGTTCATTCCATATTACTGAAATCTGCATGTGTTTTATGATTACAACTCGTATCCAACTTAGCCATAGAAACAGCCTCACTGTGCCAAACACAGAGCTACCTTGTTAATGTTATCCGTAAAGAATGGATCAATCATTTTGAGCAAAAACCAAACTTCAATACGGCCCCATGTATCCTCATCACGATCTATAGTAGCAGCCAAGTCACTAATTTCATCCACGTCTCACCCGAGACCTAGCTTCTAGCAAGAAATTCAAAGAAAATTCATCTGGGTCAATACAATTTTGCGTCTTAAACAAGTAATCAAAATATCAAATATAACTTCCGTCAAATTATTGTTGTCGTTGTCATTAATTAAAAAAGTCAGCAGAAATAAACTGTTGGCGTAGCTGCGAATGAGCATGTCACAGAAAAAAAAAATTTTTTTGGTTGAGCCATATGATAAAAAACGCGGTAGGCGAAAGGTAAATCACTCTACGGTGATGCCGCGGCAAAGCTTAGTATTTTCTCTAAGATAATGGGATGGTTTGATAGACCTAAAGCCATGGCCTAAGCGTGAATTTGCACATTTTTCCAAAACGGAAAGTCACCAGTAATGCAGCATTTTTGTTTTTTTTTCTTCTCTTTTTCTTTTCCAAATCACTTGTTCTAGTAATTAAATAAATAATTTGCATGTCACATAAAAACTAATGTAGTAATATATTTTATATAAAAATAAGAATTTGGATATGAAACTATTAAAGAATGAAAATCGAACTAATCATCTACTGAAAATTGCGAATTAAAACATTGCATCCTCTATAAAAGAATTATTATATCTAACTTCCAACATAAGGATTAAATATGAGATAATTTGGTAGAGTCAACCAACTTTTACGTAGCGTATGATTATTGTCTCTGTTGGTAGAGATAGATAACAAAACACAAAAATTCTATGCCTTGCAGTGTTTGGTTGCTAACTCAATTTATTTTTTTTCTGTTTCCGGATGATAAAAATACAATTTTTTTCTTTTCAAAACCAAAGGACAAAATTTATTGTCCCTGTTTCCGAAACAAAATACATAAACAACTTCTAGAAATAACCCTCCCTAAGTGTTATAATTTTTCTACTTATTATTATTATTATTATTAAGTGTTATAAATTTTGCACTTATCATTATTATTATTATTATTATTATTATTATTATTATTATTATTATTTAATTTGATTTTACGAAATTAATTATCTTATTATTATTATTATTATTATTATTAAGTGTTATAAATTTTGCACTTATTATTATTATTTAATTTGATTATACGAAATTAATTATCTTATTATTATTATTATTATTATAAATTTTGTACTTATTATTATTATTATTAATTATTGTTATAAATTTTCTACTTATTTTTATTCTTATTATCATTAATATTATTATTATTTATTAATTTTATTATAGTAAATTAAT
>JANIJH010000004.1:17495470-17506861 GCA_024520975.1 Erythroxylum areolatum
TGTCTCCCAATTTTTAATAGCTCTAATTTATAAATCCTAAAATCATGTATCTAAATTTTCGGTGCCATTGGACAAAAATTTTTGGTACCGAAAACCATTCGATTCACCACCTGGTGATTTTTCCAGTCTGGAAAGTTTCCCCGAAAAATTTCAGAAAAATTTCTAAATTTTTCCAAAAATACAAAACACATAACAGTCCACTCCAAATAATTTTTCAAGCACGAAATCATATTTTTTCCCACAGAAATTACATTTAGACATATATACCGGAAAATGTCATGAATGCATGTACAGTCAATTTCATATGTCACTATTCACGTGTAATGGTATGCATGAATATTGCAACACAATATTAAACACTCTCGACCCTTTCCAAATTATTCTTTTACCCTTCCCATCGGGGGCAGGATATTACAGTGCACGCAGTGAGTCAATTGGTTAGGTATGGATTTAGGTTAGTATTTGATCCATTGATTGAGATACGAGATGGTTGGGACAGTTCGGTCGAGCTTGCTTCGGACACTAACCGATATATGGTACATAATATGGTAGGGTGATTGTGGCAGTTTAGTTGAGCTTGCTCTCAGATGATAATCATATCATAGTGAGGCTGTGTCATTTTGGTTGAGTGTGACTCTCAGACAACAGTCCACTACATTTGGACCAAGTGGCCCGTATGGAACAATAGAGTCCCTATAACTATAATATATGGGCAAGGGGTATATCATAGGGTCATTCATCAGTCCTCCACTATTATTTGTGATTTATGATTATGATGGTTATGTGACATGATATTGATATGGGAAATGCATACATGTTTACGAATAAAATCATTATGTTATGAAATTTGCATATATAAACGTAATACATTATAAATATATACAGATATACGTATCATTTGAAATCCTCAAGAGTGTATAACATAACCATGGTATTAATTCAATCAGCGAGATCTGACTCCCCTCAACTATTTTTCAGGATCTTCTTTTCAAATCTCTTTTAACAGGGTACTTCATCGGTCTTTTTCCCCTTCGGTAACTTGGTGACCTTTAAATCTAGAGCCATAGTAGTCTTGTATATTTTGAAATTTTCCTTGTATTAACTATCTTAAAGTTGTAGCATATTAAGTATTGTATATTGTTAGAATTTTTTGATTATCATTGGTATGAGTTTAATTATTTTGAAATCTTATCTTTATTATGGATATAGAGATTTGACGACACTTTAGGCTTGCTAAGGGTCTAGTAAGCCTTAAATTTATTGTTCCTTTAGCACCGGCCACGGTCCAAGGTTGGGTCGTGACAATTATAACTTATTTTTAAAGGACTATTTTTTATAACTTCAATGAGAGCTTGCTTGAGCAACTCTAGATATGAACTTCTCGATTAATGGATCATCATTTTTATAATGAGAACCTTAAGCTAAAATTATTACTATTATCCTATAATTGCAATAAATTACACATTTTTGGTGAGGTTATTAAAGTAAACACATCATTAATTTCAATTGAAGAAGCTATTCTTAATTTAAACTTGAATTTCAGAAGAAACAAAGGTAAAGGTAGGGGGAGTTAACAATATGATATATAATTTTTGATTATTTTTAGTAATAAGTTTAGAAATATGATATTCATAAATCTAGAGAAACATGATATTCAATAAGTTATAAACTCAACTTCAACCAATTATATTAACTTACTAACGGTGAGTGGCAAACATAGAATGTGCTTGTGCAGGAGATTTTCGAATGGTTCAAAAATTAAGCTCCGATGATCTTTGTTTCTTTTGTTAATATTTTGCTGATTGCATATAATTTCATATAATTTATCGTTTCCTTATTAAATTGTACACTCTGCTTCTATATGAATTATAGAAGATTACTTGCTTTGTTTCTATTGTCTTTTCACAATAAAAATATTAACATGGAGACTAGTTTTCGATGATGGAAATGAGCTACGATTGGAGGAATGTAGCAAAATTCTCCCTAATGAAGATCAAATTGATGAACAACAAATCTACTCACCAAAGTCAAATCACTGCTTGTCTCCAGTGGCCGATCTTCTTCTGCAAAGTTTTTACTATCATCTGAATTACCTCTCTTTCTTTATTATCTGTTTTTTATTAGGAAGCTATTAGATGAATGTCTGATTGTATGTACTATATATTATAAAGCTTTCTCGAATATTAAAGAGAACATAGATGAAAATGAAGGTAGTGGAGATGTCTCGAGGGTCCATATAGGATTAGGGAAAATAATTGATTTGTAATAGTTGTTGATTGCAAAAAACTATGTCTATTCATTGTGCTGATGATGGAGTCATTTAATCGGGTATGCATGAGTTTGAATTTGTGTTCCTTATACCATTTGATTTAGCTTTTTAATTTCTATACTGTTTGTTCCTTATATGAAACTTATAGTACAAGCGGTTCATATAATTTAGTGATCCATACTGCATTTGGAAAATCAATCACTGTATCTTTTACTAGTTTATTTAAAGCTAAGAAGTTATTGAAAGAGGGTGTTAATAAACCAACGCTTGGGGGAAGATCTCTCATTGTTTCAATTGATGCCTTCAAACATGTAAAGAGCATTCTTAGGAATCAAGACATATGGAACTCTTTTACGTTATCTACCAAGTCTTATGTCGCTTGGAATCTAAAAAATAATTATTTTTTTCTTTTCGAAAGAATAGACATGAAACTTTATTTATTGTTTGCCTGCAAGAATTGTTAAACTTCTCATTAGAATCTTGTATTAGTTACCATATATCATTATATTATATTAATTACTATATATCAATATTTATTATTTTCTGTAAGAATCATATATCTTATATTACAAACTTCATATTAAAAATATTTGAAAATTTTGTGACACCATATAAAATTATCAAATCATATAATGTAAAAGAGAAAAATAAAAAGTATAAATCAATGTAATATTAATTAATTTTGAGTTTATACTTTCATACATTATTGAAATAATTTGACATTTTTGTTAACTAAATTCATTTTTACACTTACAATCATTGTCAATAATATTAAATTTGATTTTTCTCAATATGATATTTAGTCTCAAAATGATCAAGTTAAAGTTAGTCAATTCAAATAAGAGAGTTATTTTTTTATTTAGGCTTTTGATGAAGATTTAAAACAATTGTGCCAAAAGTCTTGCTTTTCATGATGATTTAAAAAGTCATCGTCAAAGGGCAACAAACCATGGCAAAAGGATGCGCCTTTTGCAATGATTCCAAGAAAACATCACTAAGGGCTTATAATTAGTGATAGATTTGTAAAATGTCATAAAACATAAAGGATTTGGCGACGAAAACAACAAACTGTAGCAAAAGGATGAGCCTTTTGCTCAACGATTCCAAGAAAGCTTTGCCAAAGGCTTGTAATTAGCAATACTTTTGTAAATTGTTGTAAAACATAAAGACTTTAGCAATGTTTTTAGAAATTGTCGCTAAAAGCTGACTTTTAGAATCATCGCAAAAAAGTAAAAAAAAAACTTAATTTTTTTGTAGTAAGTATCGGTATAGTATTGTATTAGAACAAATATAATATTATACTAATACCAGTACCAATACAGTATTTTCCCAAGTATTCCAATAGTTTCATTCCTATCTATACCACTTAGGTCAAGCCCTTAATGATTCTCGAGCGTTTTAATCCAATAAACGAATTGCATCAGCCTTAACAGATGAAGGGACTATTCCCATTGCTAATATCAAGATTAAAAAAAGGTTACGTTCAGTTCAAAATAACATTTTAGTTCAAATTACTGCTACAAAATAACAAAGAGCCAAAGGGCACAAAGAGTAATAAGCAAATGCTTAGATATTTGTTGACCTTAAAAGCATTTTCAACATTACATACAAGGTCGAGCGTGCGTGGAAAACAATAATGGCCTTATAGAAACCTATTGGTAAGATAACAAGCAACTCTAGATTAGGTTTATTATGTCAACCACAGCACAAAAAGTACATTCTGCTCATACTTCAAGAAGTCCTATTTACATGAGAAAAAAGTTTTGATAACCAAAACCAAAGGGACAAAGAACAACAAAAAAGCATAACATAATAACCCAAGGAATGAAAGGAGAAAAAAATAATTGTACATAAGGTGGAAGACTTACCTGGACTAACGGACAACTAGAGATGACCACAATAGATGAGAAAGATTGACCACATGTAAGGCTTCTTCGACTAAAAAACCAGCAGGAGAATGGATGAAAACCACGAAGAGTTGAAGACGAAGATGGCTTCGTCTTTGGCTTTAAAATTGAAACAAAAATGATGTCGTTTTGTCAAAAAAATCAATAAATGTCTTCATACTCTTCAAATATTAACGAAAACGATATCTTTTGTTATTGAAAAGACGACGTTGTCTTTGTTAATATTTAAAGAGTACGAAAACATTTTGTGTGACGATTTCAAAAACATTTGGCGACGAAATAAGAGAAACATCACAAATGTTTTGAGCATTTTATGACAAATGAAGAGAAACGTCGCCAATGGTCTTAACATTTGGCAATGAATTCATAGACATGTCACCAAAAGGCTAACATTTTGGGACAAATTCATAGAAATGTCGCCAAAAGATCAACATTTGGTGACAAATTCAGAGAAACGTTGCCAAATGTTATCATATATTTTTATATATTTAACAAACGTTTTGTAAATTTATTTTTATACTTACAATCATTGTCAATAATATTAAATTGATTTTTACAAATATGAAATTAATATTTAATATTGATTTCCATTTTTTACTATATTGTAACTATTTTTTAATTATATTGCAATTAACATTATTATATATGGTAATTAATATAACGAAATATTAATGTATAGATAATAATTATAATTAGTATAATGATTTATGAATGTATAGATAATATATAAATTTTCTGATATCTTATTTAACATATTATTCTATTTAATAATAATTCTCTATTTATTATATATAATTCTATACTGTTATATAGAATTTATATATTATATATAATTTCTATAATATATAGAGTGTAATAAATAGGAATTGGGTTTGGTGATGAATTATAAAATTGCTGCAAAAGTTTTACATTTTGATGACGATTTTTGTATTCATCACCAAAGGTAAAGCCAAAACTACGTCATTTTATGAAATTGAAAACCTAATTACCTAAACAAAGGACATAAATTGAAAACAATCGCTTGCTGAAAGAGTCTCCAGATGCTTCCTAATTAAGGTTGAACCATTAAAGGTGATCTTCTTCTCCTAGATGATCAGGTTGCCATGTATGGGTTCCTCTATCTTGTTTCTTACCTTTCCTTCTTCCTTTTACCTTTGGTCAATGTTTTGCAATAGGTAGGGATTAGTTTTCTCTTGGATGAGTCACAAATCACTCCTATATCAGATGAAAGCTAACCTCGAGGTACGGAATTATTTGATTCTTTTGTATAAACTCAGTGTCTTCTTACTTAATCCAAATTTATGAATATCATATTTCTCTATGATATCTGATAAAAAAATATAAAAAAATAATTGATATTTTTAATCTTAAAATATCCATTTATATTTAAAGTTTAAACTAAGAAACTTGAATCAAACTAATAAAAGGATAAAATAAAAAGTAAAAGAGAGAGAGAGAAGTTTAGGTAAATAATAAAAAATGTACTTAATATTCCACTACTATCTTAATCTATTTTTTCAAGGAATATCAAATAAGTAAGGAACTTATAGAATCATGTTGAAGGTTTTCTTGTGAGTGTTTAGTTTTATCATCTTACTGGAATGATCTTCCATTCCATGAAAAATACCTTAATATTTGAGGATATTAATTTAACATCTCCTTAAAAATGGAATGGTGTTTGATATGATGATTGCTTATATATTGGAGAAATTTATAGCTTATTTTTAAAGGACTATTTTTTATGACTTTAACGAGAGCTTGCCTGAGGAACTTTATATATGAACGTCTAGATTAGTGATTCATCACCATCATTCATTTTTTCACAATGAGAACCGTAAGCTAAATTTATTACTATTATCCTATAATAGTAATAAATTATACATTTTTGGTGAGTTTATTATAGTATACACATCATTAATTTCAATTGAAGAAACTGACCTTAATTTAAACTTGAATTTAAAAAGAAACAAAGGTAAAGGGGGAGCTAACAATATTATATATTTTTTATTATTTTTAGTAACAATTTCAGAAATATGATATTCATAAATCTAGAGAAATATGATATTCAAAAAGTTATAAACTCAACTTCAATCATTTACATTCACTTATTAACAATGAGTGGCAAGCATATAATATGCTTGTATAGGAGAATTTTGGATGGTTCAAAAATTAAGTTCCAATGATCTTTGCTTCTTCTGTTAATATTTTGCTAATTGTATATGATTTCATATAATTTATTGTTTCCTTATTAAATTGTACACTCTACTTATATATAGATTATAAAAGATTGCTTGTTTTGTTTCTATTATCTTTTCACAATAAAATTGTTAACATAAATTCATCGTAGAATGTTGATGTGACGACTACTTTTTGATAGCAAAAATGAGCTTAGGAATGTGGCAGAATTCTCCCTAATGAAGAACAAATCAACAAACAACAAATCTACTCAACAAAGTCAAATTACCGCTTGAGTTCAATGGCCAATCTTCTTCTTCAAGGCTTTTACTATCATCTGAATTACCTCTCTTTCTTTATTATCTATTTTTATTAAGAAGCTGTTAGATGAACATCTGATTGTATGTATTATATGTTGTGTAAAGCTTTCTCGAATCTTAAAGAGAACATAGATGAAAATGAAGGTAGTGGAGATGTCTCGAGGGTCCATACAAGATCAGGGAAAATAGTTGATTTGTAATAGTTGTTGATTGCAAAAACTATGTCTATTCATTATGTTGATGATAGAGTCATTCAATCAAGTGTGCATGTGTTCGAATTTGGGTTCTTTATATCGTTTGATTTAGCTTTTTAATTTCTATACTATTTGTTCCTTAGATGAAACTTATGGTACAAGCGGTTCATATAATTTAGTGATCCATACTGCATTTGGAAAATCAATCACTGTATCTTTTACTAGTTTAGTTAAAGCTAAGAAGTTATTAGAAGAGGGTGTTAATAAATTAACTCTTAGGGGAAGATCTCTCATTGTTTCAATTGATGCCTTCAAACATGCAAGGAGCATTCTTAGGAATCCAGACATATGGAACTCCTTTAAGTTATCTACCAAGTCTCATGTCGTTTGGAATCCAGAAAAATAATTATTTCTTTTTCTTTTCGAAGGAATAGGCATGAAACTTTATTTGTTACTTATCTATAAGAATTGTTAAACTTCTAATTAGAATCTTATATTACTTACTATATATCATTATATTTTATTACTTAACATATATCAATATTTATTGTCTTTTTCTGTAAGAATCATACATCATTATATTACAAACTTCATGTTAAAACTATTTGAAAATTTTGTGAACCCATATAAAAGTATCAAGCCATATAATTTGAAAAATAAAAATAAGATGAGGAATCTTTCAATATGTGAAAAGATAAAAAAGGTTATTGGTAATAATATAAGATGAGGAAATGATGTATTCACCCAATATGTTTTAAAATATTAAATATGAATTATGAAAGGAGAATTTAATAAGTCGATAAGTAAACTCAAGTTGAACATTATATATGCCTAAACTGTCATTTATATAATATTATGAGACAATACAGATGCTCTAATAAGAGAGATTTAATACCGTAGCATATGAATCATTCAATATATGCATAGTTAGGTAATAAGGATAGTATAAGTCATAATCTTAACTTATTTCATGTGAGGAACCTTCATGTTATATGAACCTTATATTAAAATATCCTCTTTACTACTACTACTACTACTACTACTACTACTACTACTACTACTACTACTACTCCTACTACTACTGCTACTACTGCTCCTCCTATTACTGTTGCTACTGCTACTACTACTGTTACTACTACTACTACTACTACTACTACTACTACTACTATACTACTACTACTACTACTAATACTTATTTTATAATTTTCACTTTTATTTTATTTTGTTTTATTTTATAAATTAGTTTTATTTATTATTTTTTTTCCTTCATGTGGGTCATTTAAAAATCGCCTCTCTACTAGTTAGGGGTAAGATTGCGTATTATTGGACCTTCTCAGATTCCATGTTAGTGGGATTTTTACTAGCTCTTGTTCTGTAATACCAATACAAATCATTGGTATAATATTAGAGCTCTCAAAGTATATTATTAGCCAAGTATGAAATCTAAAAAAATGTAAACTCTATTGACCCCATTATATACTAGTGGGTGATGTTGGAATTATTTGAGAAATTTAGAATGAATCCCACTTCTCCTATTAATTTTAAATTTAGGTATATCCTATCATAAGTCAACTTCTCCAATTAATTTTCTATACTTATCCTAAATAAAAAATTATAAAAATGGGTGACATATAATTTTAATAAAAATATTTTTGTTAGATATAAATCGTAAATTTTTTTGAAGATGTTAACTTTCTCTAAAATATTTCGAGAGAAAAAGATAACATATTCTTGAAGAAAGATTCAAGAAATCTTTCTAAAGAGAAATAAAAATTATTATTAATGTAAATTTAAAATAGTTTTAATCCGTTAAATATATCTTAATAAACACTTATATGATTAATAATACTTACAAATAAATTATCAAGATTATTTGTCACGACCCAACTTTGGATCATGACCGACATTAAAGGAACAGTAAACTTAAGGTTTACTGGACCCTTAGCAAGCCTAAAAGGCCACAAATCCCTATATTCACCGTAAAGATGAGATTTCAAAATGATCAAACTTGTGCTAATAATTATCAAATAGTTTTTACAATATACAACACTCAATGTGCTACAATATTAAGATAGTTAATATAATGGAAATCCAATATATACAAGACTATTATGGCTTTAGAATCAAAGGTCACCAACAAATATACATCGAATCACCAAAGAGGAAAAAGACCGACAAAGTACCCTGTTTAAAGAGATCTAAAAAGAAGATCCTAAAAAATAATTGAGGGGAGTCAAACCTCGCTAAGTGAATTAATACTATGGTTATGTTATGCTATCCTATATATATATATAAACATACATGGAATCACCAGAGAGAGAAAAGACCAAAAAAGTACCTTGTTAAAAGAGATCTGAAAAGAAGATCCTAAAAAAATAGTTTAAGGGAGTCAAATCTCGCTGAGTGAATTAATACTATGTTATACTCTCTTAAGGATTTCAATGCATACATTTCCCATAACAATATCATGTCACATAATTATCGCAATCACAAATAATAGTGAAGGACTGATGAACAACCCTGTGACAGACCCCTTACCTATAGACTATAGCCACACGGGCTCTCTTGTTCTACACAGATCACTTGGTCCAATGTAGTGGATTGTTGTTTGAGAGTCACACTCAATTGAACCACCACAACCTCAATACGACATGATTGTCGTTTGAGAGCAAGCTTGATCGAACCTCAACAATCATGTTACCTCTCATATACTATATATCGATTTGCGTCCAAGAGCAAGCTCGACTAAACCGCCCTAATCGTGTCATATCTAAATCAATAGACCCAATACTAACCTAAAGCTATTCCAGACTAATGACTCATTATGTGCACAACCTAGTGACACCCACCAGGTAACTCATACTATAACAACCCTCTACATTATCACATAACAAGACAATCACAACATTGCACAACAAAAATATGTGTACATGTGTCAATCTATATGTATGAATGTCATGGGTGCATGTGAAAATGATGGTGATTTACATGATGACTATGAAATTCTAATGCACTTTTATAACCATGAATATTAACTTACTGGTAGAATGCGCTTTTTCGTGCCTAACCTAGTGTCTTAAAGTGGAGGGTTTAGCTCCTGATTGATCTATAGAAAGAAAAGTTAGAATGACCATTAGGATTTAGAACCTAAACTAATTTTAGACACTCCAAGAATAAGATCATGATTCAATATTAAAGAGCTCTGTCACGTCTTATGAGGAGCCTACTGCAAATTTCGACAGAGTTTTTCCTGAAAAATGGACCTCCCTTTTCGAAAGAAAGGTAATTCCTGCAGTGAAATGACACTTCTATGACCACCAATAATCACAGCTCAATTTGAGTCTCCAAACTACATGTCCATGCCTAATTGAGTCCACATTTACATCGCGAAAATTCATAATAAATCCAATCATAATTCAAGCATACTATTTTCTAATCCATACACTCTCATTTATACTCAATACATCAAGATATTCTTAATTCTAATCAAGAACAACTCAATTTAATCAATTTCATGCATTTCTATAAGTAGAGATGTCAAAACTAGTCCAATCCATTAAGCCCGGTTTGATTTTGGCCCGGGTTGATCAAGTCATGGCTCGACCCCCTGCCCCATCCATTACTTAAAAATGACATAGTTTTGTCAAAAACAAAGTCGTTTTTGAAGTTTTCTAATATATATATATATATATGACAGGCCACGGGCCACATTGACATCTCTATTTATAAGATCATAACCTTTTTAAATTTTTATCTTACAAACTATGAAGAATTTCAATATATTGCTTTTATAAAAATTGATCTATATAATATTTGAGAATTTTTAAAATTATTTTCAGTAATTTCTGGATTAGTCAAAAAATCCCACCGTCAATACAGCGTGGGGTACACTTGCCGGCATCGAAGGGGCGATGATCTTCACCACCTACCTAAAAATGACAAGCTTACCTCCAGGAATCCTAAGACACTAGTCTCATGTTGAAACTCCTCCCAGTTTGTGAGTTTCAAAGGTTTAAAGCTAAAAAATAACCCATTTTTGTTCACCGGCAAAATAGGTCAATTAGTGTCGCATTTCCCACCTTTCCTACATTTTTAGGACTATTAGACACGATGGTGATGTTAGTTTTACCAAACAATGACTAAAATAGGAGATTGGTGACTTAAATAAAGTGTTTATCCATTTTGTTTTTTTTTTCATTTTTAATATTTCCAGTTAGGGTATCTTCTTCTAGTATTCATTCTTAAGTCTCTTTTTTCCTTATTCTTAGTTGGGTCTTCTTGTTTTTAGGATGTCATTAAAATTGTTTCAATCATCTTATTATTTATTTTTCTTATATTATATTAGTTATATATATATAATAAGTTAAGAAAAATGTGTATAAATTAGTGTTTCTTTAGGAAACTTATAAATATGCCTTCTAAAGATGGTTTAACACCTAAGGAAGAGAAGGAAAATGTGATCTTTCTTTCTTAGGCAATGAAATAATAATTTAAGAAGATCAAGGTAACGGATAATGATGTGAGAG
>JANIJH010000004.1:17511131-17530911 GCA_024520975.1 Erythroxylum areolatum
TGGCTATACTCCATTCTCATTTTTTACTATATTCATTCTTATTCTTATTTTCATTACTCTTTATGAATCAAATGCCCCCTAAATGTTCGTACAAGTTTTTGACGACTCACAACTTACAAAAAGGTTGACGACGTCACGAAGTAAAAATGTCTCTTTACCTCCTTGTTCCGTTGCAATTCCATCAACAACCGCAATTGAAGTTCGCAAGCTGCGGCTAGGTGCTCTCAGTGACACAAGATAAACAGTTGCATGTTCTTGCCCTTCTTCTCGTTTTTGTTCTTTGATTCTCATCATTATTCTTGTCTTTGAGTTTGGTCTACTTTGTCACCTAGCAGAAATACCATTATTTTAGCCGTCCTGAAAAGTGCCAACAAGAAATATTTCCACAACTGTCAGGCGGGGTGTTTGTGCTACGTTGATGTCCTTGCATGTTGTCATTCACGAGATAGCTTGATAGTGACGTCCCAATGTGTCCCGATTACAGCTACCGTATCGTTTACGGTAATTTAGAAGCAGCAACAATATACAATTAGTATCAAGATTTTGACTTTTATTTCGTACCCACTGATATCGTACTGATCAGAACACGAAACAAAATATAGGTGCTTGTTTATTAAGTGTAAATATTGGTCGGCCTATTTTATTTAGTAATAATTAATTTTATAAATTAAATTAAAATATTTATAATTTTAATAATAATTAATTTTAATTAATTAAATATATAGTATATTTAATTGATAGTAAATTAAATAATATATATTTTTATTTCATGCTTCAATTCTATTTGGTTGTTTCCTTATCACAAACTCTTGTTATATATTGTAATAATTTGAGAGTTAAGGATATTTATTGTTCTTTTTTATTGGATGTTTTGATGTAATTATTATTTATTATATAATAAAAATTAAAATTGGAATATTTCAAATACTTTATATTGTTCTTAATTTTATATTTGTATGATGATAATTATCTTTTCTATATAAATTGTGGTTATTATTTATATGTGAAATATCTGAAAATTATTGTTATTTCATATTAATTGTAATTATTATTTATTATTATAATTTTTAAAAACAAGGTTAAAAGTATACAGTATAATTGCACGATATGATAATGGTTTATTTTGCAATTTTTTTAAAAATTCAGGTAGTATTTTATAAATTTAAAAATTACTCGAAACTATACTCAATATTGATCGGTACCGGTATAATATCGTACTAGAACTCAATCCGATACTGAATCTGGTATGGTATTCGCAACATCAATTAGTACGTGATGGATTATCGTTTATGATCCAACGTTTAAATTGGAAGTACTCTCACTTCACTACAATTTGGCATCAAATGTCCAAGCCAAGTTGTGACAAAAAGATAAGGAAAGGGTCTATTGAAGGGTCATGTATAGTTCTTAGGTTTCATCCACATAAAATAAACTCTTCCAAGATTTCAAGGTTTTGATTTTTAAATAATTACTTAAATTGATCTAATCGTTTAACTTCAAATTTTGTGACATGATTAATTTAGAGTACATAATACATTTTTCACAATTACACAAAAAAGAAAAAAGAAAAAGGAAAAGATGAAACAAGGAGCATGATGGCTCACTCATTGCGCATTGTATTCCATTCCCAGCATCCAGAGTTGAGCGTAGGCAATTTCCGCCTGACGACGCGGGCATTTTACTCCATTCCCGGATTGGAAATTTCCGCCGAGACGACAACGTCGTATTGTCCTTGATCATTAGCAAAGTCCCGTGGAAGTGCCATAGTATTGCAATTTGGATGCACTGTGTACGGCATTTCTTTGACCACCCGAAAAACACTCTTACATTGGCTACTCAGAGAATTCATTAGCCAGCCACTCGACAACTGTCACGACAACGGTCTACCCAAAATGGTAAGAATCATTTTAATAATGTGATCAAGTATCTGTTTATTTAGTTGTTATTATTTTATTTCTTTTGTTTTTATTATTTATTTAAATTTTGGTTTTTTTCTGATGTTCTATTTAAACTAAAAAAGCTGTTTGGTTTTTTTTTTCATTTTTATTCTTTGATTTGATTTTTTTTATTTTTATAACTTATGATAAAAATTAGTTTTAATTTTCTACTTTCATTTTGTATTAAAATATGATATTGTTATTAACTAAGCAAATGCTATTTAATTATTGAAGTAACTATTAATAATTAAAATAAAATAAAATAAAAGATTATCTTATTCTTATTTTAATAATTACTTTAAGCTTTAGAATTAAATTAAAATTATTTTAAAGATAAAGATTGTTTCATATATACTTGATAATTATTTAATTTAGTACAAATTAAAATTAAAATGAAAATTAAAAGGACATCCGTTTAAATTTTTAGATAATTTTTTAATAAATATTTATGTTTAAAATCTAATGTTTAATTTGGATAATAGTTTGATTTTAATATTATAATATATTATGATAAGTAAATATGAGTTTAAAAATTAAAATTTACGAATTTTTACTTGTTGGTAATTATTTATAATAACATATGGTGAATATTGTTAATATTTATAAATAAATATTATATTAGAGAATAAGATAAAATAATTACTTAATTATTTTATAAAATTATTTATCATCAATTTCTAATTATTATTATTATTATTATTATTATTATTGTTATTACTATTATTATTATTATATTTCTCATTACCAACTAGGCAGCCAACAAATGGAACGATTTTACCCATTTGATCTTTGTGACCAATCCAACGGTCAATGCGGTAAAACAAATTCCACGAAGTAGGTTCCTTAGGCGGACTAGAGCAACTGTCACGTAACTTCCGTTTTGGTTTCATCCTCTGTTCTCAGTATTTCCACCATTTCGCTATCGATGTCTAGTACTGAAAGTCCGAAGTCAGCGTTTATTTGCTTCACTGGTAGCGGTCTGTTTGATTTACGAGTTTTTGGAGGGCAGCGTATACTTAGGCCTTACGTTACTTCTTTCTTTCTTCACCTTTTTGGTCATTTCGTTTTTTCTTGTTTTGAGTTCACCTGTAGTTGATGTTAAGAGAGTTTTGAATCAACTTGTGAGGTATGAGACACTCGAGTACTTTGTTTTCGTTCTTTCATTGTTAGTCTGCCTTTCATTTTTGTCTTTTGGGTGCCAAGAAAGTGGAAGAAACTAGAAGAAAAGAATCGACGTGGAAATTTTTAAAACGTTTCTTTGTTTCTTGGTGTTCTTCCATGTAAGTTCTCACGAAATCTCAAGGTTTTAGCTGGCTTAGTTTCTCTTGTCTTTCCTTATGAATTGTCTTACATGAATTGGTGGCTGAGAATCATTGTAGCCAAGAGATGAGTTCATAGAAGGTGCATTAATGTTCTTATTTGTTGTTTATTTCTTCAAGCTTATAGGGGCTTTATGCTCAATTTACAATTGTCAGTTGTTGATTTTGTTTCCATATCTACCGACGATCAGATCAAGGAGCTGTTCAAGTTTCGTGGGATTTGTTTATAGTATTGTGGGATGGCTCCGAATTTGATTTCAGTTGTTTCAAGGTTGGGGGTAACGATGCAGCCTGATCAAATCTCTGTTCATTCTATGACTTTGTTTGTTGCGCTTATTTGTGCTTGCATTCTGGTTGGTCATCTTCTCGAGGAGAACCGCTGGGTTAACGAGTCCATTACTGCCCTTGGCATTGTGAGTTTGCTTTAGCTACTTGTGAAATGCTTGCCTATTGAGTATTATTTTGGGTCATGTAAGGTTTCAATCAAACATATTCTGGTTGTTTGGACATTGAATTCTCACCAATGTTTGGGGTGCTTAAGGTTAGATCGAATGGAAATTCAACTTTCTATAAGTGGTCTGGGGGCCCTAGAATCTATACATCCCTTAAGACTATGGAAAGTGATACGGACTCATGATTTTTTGGCTGCTTCATTGCAGGGTCTTGTTACTGGGATGATTCTCCTGTTAATCACAAAAGGGAGAAGCTCCCATTTATTTGTATTTAGCGAAGAGCTTTTCTTTATATATCTTCTTCCACCTATCATATTCAATGCAGGGTAAGTTGGATTTATCATCATTATTTCTCTTACTTGTTGACTTCGTTTCGATACCTTTACCTTGTATTACATACTCAAACAATGATTCGCAAGTTTCCAAATATTCATATATCCTTTCAATAATTTTCAGCTAGAAAAAGATATACTTGTAAGAATTTGCCCTTTACGTTCTATTTTTCGTTTTAATTATTCTTGTAAAGGTTTGTTGCTAGGGGCAAATATTGGATTTTCAGAGTGCAAGTTATGAGCAATTACCTTCTCAATTCCTCTGTTGTGGCTCTTGTTCTATTTTATGCTTGGTGGGCTGTGCATATCCTAATGATGTTTGTATAACACACTGCCCTCTGTCTGAAAAGTAAAATTTGCAGATAGAAAGAAGAAATAAACTCTATTTCAAACACCCTTCCATATCGCTTTTGCTAGTAAATTCTTAGTATATGGACGTTATTGCTGCTCAAGTGCTTCCAATCAGGGGAATTGCCCACATATTAGTTGTGATTATATATCTCACCACATTGTTTCTGCTTTTAATTTTATCTCTTCACTTGAGGAGTTTGATCATTTGAGGCTTTCCTTTCTCAGTTTTCAGGTTAAAAAGAAACAGTTTTTCCGGAATTTTATGACAATTGTGATGTTTGGTGCTGTTGGGACTTTGATATCATTTGCTATCATATCAATAGGTATGCCGCATACATCTGTTTCTCATTATTATCACGAATTTGTTGACTGAACCTGTATATATGTTGGATGCATTTTGAATTTAAGATGCCTAATGCTTTTAATTGTTCAGTAACGTGGCTGTTTACAGCTTTTCCTTATTTATACACGTACAATCAAGAAGTATTTCAAGGAACTTATCTTGTGTACGTTGGGCCTGAGAAACTTGTTAGGCCATAAACAACTAGAGAAAATTCTAGCAAATTGCCTAATCGTATAGCAACATTCTTGGATAAAGAATTATAGCAAATAGTGTTTGGGTAAACTTGCTATAATTATTTTGAGGCATAAAACGTATAATCTCATTGCTGATTAATTCCAAAGTTTTGTGTGTTCATACTTATTATCTGCAGTTTGATTCTTTGTAAATTTTAATGTATTCTATGGGTATGAAGTGTTTAAGAAAAGTAAGTTATATAAAACAATGTCATGTAAGAAGTGACTTTATGCTTATGCTATCATAAAGTAGGACGATGGTCTTTGTCTCATTGGTGTAACGGTTAGATCATTGGTTCAGGTTCAGCACAATTGTTCAAGAAATTTGATATGGGTGCACTGGAGACGGTGGATTATCTTGGTATCTCTCTCTTCAGAAAATTTGATGTTCTTCTCGTTTCTAGGGTCTATGGTTTTCACCCATAGTGTTTCTTTAATTTGGAAATATTTTGTTGCAGATTCAGCGGCGATGTCATTTTTTCTCCTTATTTTTCCCAATTTAAAGACATAGATGAATTTTATTACCCTCAAATCAAAGTTCCAATATATAGTTATCATTTCTATTTTTTCTCCCATATTTGTACCCTGATTGTTTGATAGAAATTTAACCTTTTTTTGGAGATTGAATTTATAGATGCTTTGAAGTGGGAATTTTTACTTGTCCGTTCTTAAAGTTGTTGCTTTCGTTTCTTATTATAGCACTTGGAGCAATCTTTTCAGCCACGGATTCTGTTTGCACCTTGCAGGTATATTTTTGAGCTACTTGCATGAGTGAAGTAGATAAGGTTGATGTGATTTTTCTTGCTGAGATTTATAAATGATGTGCCAGGTCCTTAACCAGGAAGAGACACCTTTGCTGTACAGTATAGTCTTTGGGGAAGGCGTGGTTAATGATGCTACAGCTGTTGTGCTGTTCAATGCAATACAACGTTTTGACCTCTCTCATTTCACTTCAAGCATAGCCGTGCAGTTGTTGGGGAATTTCGTGTACCTGTTGACAACAAGCACATTACTTGGAGTCGCTGTGAGTTCTCCCTCCTGTCTCAATCTTCCATTGGAATGCTTTCCCACTGTTTTGTTCATTCACAGTTTGGTGATTCTGCCTCCTCGGGGGAAATTCTGCTCCTGGGGATGCGCAATTACTGTTTTTACATTTACTTGGATAAATCCATGTTCCACCAGAAAATGGATATGTAAGGATTCTGAAACCAGATATCCAAAACCAAGGATTCAATATCTGACATTGTCATTTAGCTTCAGCATCTTTGAGAAATTTTGATTAAATTTTAACTTAAAGTTGAGGTTGGTGGTGGATAGTCACAGTTATCAAAAACAACCTCTCTACCAACAGCCTCTCGACGAATTGTATACTTCTAAACCTCTCCAGGCGTTTCGACAGAACTTCTAGTGAGATGTTGTTAGTGGTTTGAGATGAAGTGCTTACCATCAAGTTATCTTTCTTTATCAACTTCATTCTCATTGTGCACAGTAATCTAAGCCTTAGTGGAGCTCTAAATACACCTAAGGTGTATGGTATCACTTGCCTTCTTTTTTCTCAGGTTGGATTATTAAGTGCTTACATGATAAAGAAGTTTTACTTTGGCAGGTATTTAACGGCTTGTAGTGTATTTATTTTTGGATTTCTTTTTCCTTCCCTCCTTCTTTCCTTTCCTTTGCTAATTTGAAACTAAACTAGTTTCATTTTGCATAATCTCAGGCACTCTACCGACCGTGAAGTTGCTTTGATGATGCTCATGGCATATCTTTCGTACATGATGGCTGAAGTATGAATTTTTTTAATATGTAATGCATCCTATTATTATTATTTTGTAAATCTGTTGCTAATCGTATTCTTGAGCAACCTTTTGTCATTAGATACTCAATCTAAGTGGAATTCTCACGGTTTTCTTCTGCGGTATCGTCATGTCACACTACACCTGGCATAATATAACTGAAAGTTCTCGAGTCACTACCAAGTATGCTAAACCTATATATCAACTCTTTAAGAAGATCAAAACACTTACCGTTTACATACTTGTCTTCCTTCAGATAGTGGATTATAGATGTCATTTCATTAATTTCGCTTTGTTATACTCATTTTATGCAGACATGCATTTGCAACACTGTCATTCATCTCAGAACTTTTCATTTTCCTCTATGTTGGTATGGATGCTATGGACATTGAAAAATGGACAGTTGTCAGGAAAAGGTAATGCTATATGCCTATGTAATGATGCTTAAAAATATCTTATTGTGTATAAAGTTTTAAGAGCTTAGAGATCACGGTATTTGTCTACATTTTGTGACTCTTTGTTGTCCCTGCGCTGTACTCCACAAGTCCTGGCACATCAATTGGTGTGAGTTCACTAGTGTTTGGACTAGTTCTGGTTGGCAGAGCAGCTACTGTGTTTCCCTTATCTTTAGTTTCCAATCTGACAAGGAAGTCTCAGGATGAAAAAATTGGATTTAAGCAGCAGGTTGGGATATGATTCACCTTATTGTTGGCTCATAATCCTAACAAGTAACGAATGAATTCTTAATTTTTTCCTTCAACAGATCATAATATGGTGGGCTGGACTCATGCGAGGAGCGGTGTCTATGGCACTGGCATATAACAAGGTAAACAGTAGAACATAGGATCATTAGTCCAGGTTGTTTTAATTTATTCTACATTGTAAACATTAACGGAAATGATGTAAAATTACTTTCTACTGTATTTCCATGCAGTTTACAATGGCAGGGCATACTGAACTAAGAGGAAATGCTATCTTGATGACCAGCACCATATCAATCGTTCTCTTCAGCACTGTGGTGAGCCAGGTTTTAATTTTGCATATAACGTGTATTGTATACAACTTTGGTTGAGCATTCATTGGTGATCTCAGGTTATTGGTATGATGACCAAGCCGCTCATAAGGTGGCTGCTCCCTCAGAAACACTTGAACAGCACAAGCGACCCTGCAACTCCCAAGACGGTCACCATACCACTTCTTGTAAACGGCCATGACCCAGAATCGGACACCGGCGGTGACAACTACAATGTGCCACGTCCAATGAGTCTGCGCATGCTACTGACAACACCAACTAACGCTGTCCATTACTATTGGCGGAAGTTTGACAACGCCGTAATGCGCCCTGTATTTGGTGGGAGAGGATTCACACCATTCATTCCTGGTTCACCTCGTAAGACTTTCTTCCATTGATTGGTATAAGCGTAGAATGGGTAAGCTGTGTGGATAAGACGAGAATGAATAGAGCAAAGAAAAAAGAAGAAAAGAAGGGTTCATTACTTCATTTTGCTAGGGCCAACTAGTAGACGACGTCGTGCGTCTTACAATTGTATTTTGGTTTTTGTACTTCTAATTTATGACACGTGTAAAATGAATGAGTAATTCTATTTTAAAAATCAACATGTTTAGTGCAAGAGTGAAAAATTATATATGCGCGTAACTTTTCTCTCGTATTTGTTTTACATAAGAAAATATTTGTTGAAATCACCGTTAAAACTTAGGAAAGGGTTAAACTTGATCTGGCCATTTCCCAATTCATTTGAAAACGACAAGCAGTATTGGTTATCAGAGAAACTATCAAATTTGGAATATGAAATTCTAAGTAATATAACAGGACAAAGAAAATATGAAAAAGAAAAAAATTATTTTATAATTAATTTAGCGGTTCTTATTTTTAAACGAACAATTATTAATTTTTTTAGTAAATTTCAGTAATACTTTATCAATCAATATAATTCCCTGGACGAAAGAATCATTTAGCTAATAAATAATATATTCTAATATAAATAAATATAATAAATTCATCATAATTCGAGTGGAACTGAAAATAAAAGTAACTAATTAAAATATTGAAATTTTTCGAACCATGTAGTTTTACACAAATTATGAATGATCACAGATATTATAAACTTTATGGTAAAAACAATAAAAAATGAAATAACAAATCAACATACAAAATTTATTTACGTAGTTTGATACATCTTATTTACGTCTATAAAGCTCTCACCTAAATTAATTATTTTTATTTGTGATACAACAATAACTTTAGTCAGGGCATTACAGAGTCGACTCACTCAACTCCTAACATTATCTCTCATTTTCACAATCCGTTAAAGTAAATCACTCTTAATAACAAGACATAATCGTGCTAACCTTAATAGGAAATTTTCTCAATAATGTTTAATAATATCGATATGAAACAAACAACACAAGTAATTAAACATAAATCATCATAAACAAACACATGTGAGATAAGAAAAACAACTTCCTTAATAATTCTAGCTTCTTTAACGAAATATCTGAAAGTTATACATCAATAAATCTGTTGTAATTTTTCGATATTATTATTATAATATCACACCCACGGCAATAGAAAAATCAACAACAATCATAAACGTTTCTTTACCAAAATGTTAAAAGTAACAAGGCTACAAAATTTACTACATCTGCTGAAATTTTTCGCGCACAACTTTCACTATCAACAATCACAAAAAATGTACCCAATCAACTCAACGAGCATCACACTATTGACCAAAGACTTCTGAAATTTTCTGACACTATAACTCACAATTAGCTGCTACAAAATTAACACTCCATGAATAATAAGACATCCACCAAAGATTCACACGTAAATCAGAAAAAGTCAGCTGCGAAAATCAATATATTCAACTTTCTACACAGCCCACTATTGTCAAGCAAAATAAAGATTACGCCGCTGTCAAAAGCAACTCCTTTAACAACACAATGCAACCCTCAATTATTATTCAGTCATAGAGGAAAAAATGCAGCTGCAAAACATCCATCAACCCAGAAAAACAGCCCACAACAAATACTCAATCCTTTTCTCAAAAAATCAGCAAAACACACAGTAATATCTTCACACAATTAGCTGTAGAATGTCGTCAATACTAACCATAAAATTCCTGCTATCAAATATCACACAACCTGACGTTTTTTAAAACCAAAAAAAAAAATCAGGCCTTTTAGAAACTAATGAATTGAATTCAATTTATTAATTTTATATAATTGAATTCAATTCATGAGTTTAGAATGTTAAAAAATAGATGACTTGAATTCAATCACATAATTGAATCTCATTTTCTTTATGAATTCAATTCACATCTTCAATGATGTGAATTGAATTCTGAATTAAAGAGTCAATTCTTTTCAAAATATTAATTTTTTTTCAAATATACAAATTGCTACAAAATACACACACATTGATTACATACCATTTTTAGTTAAGGATAAAAAAAGTCATATAAAATAGTTGAATTTATTTTTATTGTGTTCCAAATAATATAATTGAATTCAATTATAATATTTATAGATTTATTCCAAACAATGTAAATCGAATTTAATTCAATCCCACAAATATAATTGAATCTAATTCATCAATGAATCTAATTCAAAAGTTTACCAAAACTTGTATAAAAACTTAACAACAAACCAGCTGCTATTGTCAATCAAATCTCTTACAATATCCTTCCTTAGATAGCTATAATCCTCAAAATAGGTTATTTATTAAATCTCATATTGATTAGGATTTTAAACCTTATCAAACTTATCTTAAAAGAGTCCCACATAAATTAACTAGGTCTAATTAGTCCAAAATTAAATAATAAGATACCCACGTATATTGACAAATATAAATTATGTAAACATGATGGTGTCACAAAATACCAAAGTAGATGTTTTATAATGATAACTCGCATTCAATTTCTACGCAAATTACGTATGAAAGGGACTTATTTTGTCCAAGTATATCTTATCTCCTCCTTTGGATATCAAATTTAAAAATTTGAAACTTCGTATGGGACAACATAGTTGTGTCGTAGATATATTCCAAATTCTGACTTTCAAGTCGGAGAAATCTACGGACTTTGTCGGATTTTTCGACCGTTACGAGTCCCCTTTGCCTCGTGTACGCTCCCACATCTGTCTCTGAGTTCACCCACTCGGTTACAGCTAATAAATAAATAAAACTCTAAAATTTGACAAAACAAGAAAGGAAAATAGTAGTGATTATCCCGGATGAATTGAATCACGGCCATTGGATTGAGACTTGAGAGCGAAGAGGCGGCAATTGGGTTTTTAGCAAAATAATTATTTTATTATAGTTCCAAAAAATGATAGCCTTGAACGCAGGATTTGTCTGATACACACGTGTCTTTTAGCTAGAATAAGACAAAAGTTGCATTGGGAATCTCGAACAAGCATTTTTAAACAACTAAACTCCGTCCCCGTTACAGGTCTTTACCTGTTCATGTGCGTGCGCCACTTTGGCACTTGCGGTAGACGTTTGGAGCAGAGACGGAGAGAGAGAACAGCGCCAACCTTCGAACCAGGTGCACCTTCATTCTCCTACTTCATCCACTCATACACCAAGTCTCTATACATGTATATGTAGTCTATAGAGGTTTTGACAGGTTTACGGTTGTTAGTTCGTGAAATGTCTTTGTCGGAATTTCTATATGCATTATCTGTGGAAAAGGAAGTAATTTGGTCAAATAACTTACGTTCGACTAAGACAGATTTGCAGGTTCCGTTTATGCCTTCATTAATTTGCCTTTTCAGTTTGTATGTTGATTTTAAATTTATTTTCAAACAGGGTTTTTTCTTCGTAGAATTTTGAAATTGAAACTTCCCTCTAAATAGTTCCATAACCTTTCACTATTAAAGACGCCTTTTTTTGGAAATTTCTGTGTAAGGGTATTAGTCAAACAAAGAAATATTGTGTCTTTGCATGGATTGAAGGTGTAGATTTTGTGCTGCAATATCAAGGGGGCCAAAATTCAAAATTCAAAATGACTTTTTGAGTTGTGGGATGTTTGTGTTAAAAAGGAAGTAGTTAACCCAAGAAGATGGTGAAGATGGAGGATATGAAGAGAGATCCTACTCACTGGTGGTTGTTCGATAGTCACCATAGCTCAAGACGCACTCCATGGCTACAATCCACGCTCGGCGGTAAATACCCATTTCTATCTCAGTCCTTGTTCTTATCCTTTTTCTAAATTTATCCACATCCTTAGTTTTGACCTTATTATAAGCTGAACTTTGGAATTAGAAGCTGGTTTTTTAAGATTTATTTGGTATCTAATTGCATTTTGCACAGGAAAAGGATCTTCCTTTTTCTATGAATTCTTGACCGTTTGAATTGTGTACTTGAAGATCCATGTGAAATTGAATTTTCTTTTTCAGTTGGTCCTTGTTGTATGTTTTATGTCAAATAATGGCTTTGTCGCCTTTATGACCCTTACCTCTTGCATTAGAGTCGCGGGATTCGATCGGTAAAACGCAATGGATGTCTTCTTAGTCTTCTTTCCTTTTATTTTTTTTTCACCTTTCCACTTCTTTGTGTACTTCATACGAGTGAAAGGAAAGGAAAAAATTAGACACACAATGTCTATGATGTGAAACATTTTTAGACTACTACTGCCCCTAGTCTGATCCAATGGAGTGGTGGTCCACATGTACTGATAGGATTCCTGAATTTAATAAAGAGGATGTCGCACAGTAAGAATTCGTAGTACTTGGTGCCTTTATCTTGCGAGACTGCATCCGAGAGATTATAATTGGTCTTCCTTGTGATGATTTGAAGAGGGTAATTCGTTGTTGCGAATTTGAGAGGCAGATATCGCGGGATTGTGGTCCTTGTTAAAGAGGCCCAGCCCATCCTCTGCCATTGTCTACTTTTAAGTATGTCTCTGAATCGATGGCAACTTTCAAGCTTCTTAAAGCTCCCACCTTTGCAGCCCAATTCTGTGGTAAACTTCTAAATTTTAGAGCCGCTTAGTAACCAATAAAGTTGGTACGGACAGGTCTGTTTTCCTCACCTACTATGAGCCCCTTCTAATAAACTTGTCTCTCTTTTTTCCTTGTTTCTTCTACGTTAACGTTGAAGCAATTGAGAATTGAAAATTTGGGAAAGTTGACGTTTCATGGACTAGAGGCTCGAATTCAAGAATAAGATTGTATTTCAATGTTGTGGGTTCACTGTGCTATAAAATGAAAATGTAAAAATTCCCCATCTTCCTAATGTTGATGTCCAATTATTTGATAATGAATAGATCTGTGCCATTAAAAATCTCATATTCGATGTGGCAGAACTTGATCAGAAGATAAAGGCAATGCTCAAATTGATAGATGAGGATGCAGATTCCTTTGCCCAGCGTGCAGAGATGTATTACAAGAAACGTCCTGAACTAGTTGGCATGGTTGAAGATTTTTACAGAGCTCATCGTTCATTGGCAGAACGATATGATCAACTCAAATCAGAGTCTGGAAATCGTGTCCTGTCAACGTTGGGTTCCCCTTTTTCAGTCAAATCTCAATCTGAGAAGTTAGTGAGTTCAATTTATCAGAACTATGACACCCATTCTGACTGTTACGATGACATTGAGGACGCTGCGGAGTCAGAGGTTGATGATCCTGAAGATGAAGATGAAATTCAGGTTGATGGGGAATTGATAATTGGGGAAGTGGAAAAACAAGCTCACAAGTTGGCAGATGCTGGAAATTCAAGTCTTGTTTTGGATGAAAAATTGGAAATATTGAGGGATGAACTGGAAAGACTCAGAAAAGAGAACAAGATGCAGAAGGATCAACTTTTGCAGAAAGATGAAGAGAAAAGAGAGGTAATTAGACAGCTCAGTTTAGCAGTGGAGGCACTCAAGTCGGAGAATCTGGAGCTGAGGAAGTGTGTAGCTAGAGTGAGTCGTAGGAAAAGAAGGCCTTTTGAGTTTGAAACATTGAAGGAGGCATTTTTTGGGAAACTTTTCAGTGGGTCTACAGAGTCGCAGGGCACCGTTATAGCCCTCTAGATGCATGAATCTTAACTTTAACAGTCCTATATGTAGCAACAGTATGTAAATTAGGTTATACCGTTGAACTCAACCCATAAACTCCACATTGTCCTAATGTTTTCTTTTGTTGTTAAATATCATATACTAGTTATTGAAGTTATTATGATGAAATCATGTCTTAATTAGGGTCGCATATCTCTCTAATATTCCGATGGTATATTGAATATCGTAATAATCTATTTCATCTACATTCTCTTTGAAAAAAAATATTAAAAAAAGACCGAGTACATTAATGCTCTTTTCTAGATTCTCCCAAAGTGGAGAATCCAATTATTCGAATATAAAATAACCTTATTCCGTATTCTATGCCTTGATGAAAAAAAAAATCACTTTATAATAACTTGACGAGAATGATTGTCATGTTTATAATCCTTTAAACTACCAACTGAAGAATTATACCATTTGATTTCGCAAAATGTTGTATTGAAAAGAAAATGGGCTAATTTTACGGTGCAAGTAAGGTGGTAAAGATCTTTTTTAGCTTAAATGAGGTTGCGAGTTTAAACTGCCTTTATATATACAGCTATTTAAAATTTGGAGTCAAAGTTTTGCTTCCTGTAAAAGACTTACCTGGCTTGAGCGAGGATTAGCTTAAAAGTAAATGACTTAAAATATCTTCTTATAATTGAGACCTTCTTTAAACATCTCGTGGGAAAACAAAAAACAAAAAACAAAAAAGAGCTAGCTACAGAGAATCATGGAAAGTAACACAGCACGCACTGATACAAAACACAGGACAAAACAAAAGGCTTTGTGAAATTCATCCAGCTAGATCAACACATTTCTCCAAAGGGTACATGAACAGTTGATACTTTTGTTAAGCATATAAAGAATGAAAACTTGGCTCGCACATTTATTCTTAGAATATATATAATTCTGTTATAGACTCACAAGAATGCTCTTAAAAACTCCGTACCCAACCTCACGCAAAAGCTAATATATGCCACTTAAAGAAATCGGGAAATATTAACAAAAGAAGAGAGGGAGTGGAAAGTGGAAACACCAGTATCAATAATTGAAGCTGCCACCAACAGTGCTCACAAACTGTAGTGGAGCTGCATTACAGAGAAAACCAGCACAACCCAGAACACAGCTAATTTTATAGGTCCAGACCAAGATAGAGAGACTGAAGAAGAAGCTGGTAAAAGCCTTGTTGGTGAAATAGCCGTTGCAGGTCCAGGAGCTAACAAATCGTCCGGATTTGGAGGGCTTGGACTTGCAGGAATCGTAGGCAGTGAGGACTCAGCTGGAGATGGTATATCAGCTCCAGGAGCAGGGAACAATGGCTCCATATCGGGTGACAAACTCGGAGGAGAAGACAAAGGAGCGTCAGGCAAGAACGAAGGTGAAGCGGCTATAGTAGAGAACTGTGCTTGTACCCGGGAAGTCAAAGCCAGTGAAGAAAAAGTTGGCATGAAGACCATGAACATAGCCAAGAATGAGCAAAAAGAAGCCATTAATGTCTAATGATGATGGAATCAATTCGCCTATTATGAGTTTCAATAAATGTGTCTACATACACACACACGCAGAGACGGAGAGAGAGGAAAGAAAGAGGGAAAGAGATGAATTATATGACAATGTGAGGAGGGGTTTATATGATAAAAGGCTTAAAATGTTACTGACGGTCGATAGAAAGTGGCTGGTGGGGGCAGAGTGCTTAGCTAGAAGGCAAAAGCTTGCTGGGACCGGTTTCTACAGTACAGATATGCATTTTAGCTAAAACGACAAGATTCATACAAGATTATCAAATCGATCACATGAAAGATGGGTGTCTTTTATCCTTTGTTGGCCCGTGAAGTTTAGCTCCGAAGATTAAAATACCTCCAGGCACATGTGCAATGGTCGCATGCTAAATTTGTAATTAATGTTAACTTTTATGGACCCATGTCAGAAATAATGCTGTAGTTTCGTGCTAACCAAGGAAGGAAAACTTCAGAGTTTCTGTGTAAAGCTTGGAGCGTCTCTGTGTCTTTGGTGGAAAAGAAAAGAACTTGGAATCAGGTAGGTGATACCTGAGCAGAAGAAACTACAGATTTAAAAGGAATCCAAACCTGCAGGATTGGATTGTTAAGGCATTGCCTGTGTTATTCAGGAAATATGGGAACTCTGGTGTCATTTTTTTCATTGACAAGAGTGAATTACAGAGTTGAGTCCGAGCAAGAAGTAAAGGCCAGTGGTACGTAGACTTGTTTGTGAAAGACTTCATTTGATGCCTGCTAAGTTTTATATTTGGTTGATAACAGCCGAGTCTTACAATTGAAACAACATCTTTATTAATTAAGAGTAATAAAACTCTTCAGATCTTACATTTTAGCGATATTTCTACTTAATATTATTATTTTTATACATTGGTGAAGAAATTTGGGAGCAAAAGGAGGAATCACATGAGCAATAGATGACAGTCTGTGAACGAAAAGACAGCATAGCGTCCACCTTGGCTAATCGCTCAATCATTGCTTCATTAGTGGCAAGATGATTAAACAAATAAAATAAAAAGACCTCCCAAAGCCAAAATTGTCTTTTCAAGAAAGATTTCTGCCTTTTAAGTTATTTAAAGCCTTCTTTGCTGTTACTTTTGTCCACGTATTATTGGATTCATAAGCGGCAGCAAGATGTGGAACTAGACCCTACTTGTCCCACCCTGTTTTGTGTTTGTTTACACCTAAGGTAATGGTGTTCTTGATGCAGAATAGGATAAAAATAGGTTGTTAGATTAATTAGTAAGACGTAAGTATGTTTTTGTTAGTGACCGTTAAATATTGGCCAGAAAGTGGCAGAAGAAATCAGCGTTGAGTTGTGTGGATCATTGACAGCTCACTCAGAGCATAATGCAGTTTTGGACTATTCAGGATTCCATTTTGTCTGCTCAAAATATACGAGGAGAAATCACAACCACCAAAACCTGTAAGATACGATTTCTACCAAATTCTTTTAAACTCAACCGCATTGGACAGGACTCTCTTGTGTTAGAAAAGGGTTTATTGCAACAAACGTTTGGCTAGCTTGGTTTTGTACGGATAAAGTCAGCTTTACGGTTTTAACACAAAGAATTCGATGACTGATCGTGCTCTGCACGCTCGGTCACGTGGGCACTTGTTTCTTCGTAGTGTATTACTGCAGGCAATTTTGCAGCTTTTCTTCTCTCATAAATGTTAAGAAAAGGAAAATCATAGGTTGAGAATGGCGATGCTAACTCCATTAAATCTTTTATATATATATTGTATGTATTTGATATTAATGTATTTTTATTCTATTCCCAACTAAAATTTAAGGGGCAGCTTGATTTTACTTCTATTTTTCTGTTGTTATTTTTTATTTCTGTTTCCTGTTTTTAGTTTCTGTTTTTTGCTTAAAAAAATAAAAATTTGTTTGATTGAGATTTGTAATATAAAAACTGAAAACAAAAATCTATTTGGTTGAAATTTCTAATAAAAAACTGAAAACAAAAATATTTTTGGTTTTATTATTATGTTTTTGTTTTTTTGTAATTATACTATTATGTGTAATAGTTATAATATAATACTTTATATTTTTAAATTAATTAATTATCATTATAGCTAAAATTAAATATATGCAAATCAAATATTATTAAAAATTACACATTAATTGTATATAATAAAATTACATAAATTAGAAATTATATTAAGTCGTTCTAATCAATAAAATATGTTCATCATAATTACAAAAAAAAATGTATTCATCATACTATAATTCTTCAAAATATAATAGTACTATCATTTATAAAAAGAAACATAAATCAATTAGAAATAATATAATCACTCCACATTTGTCTAGCAATTTCATCTCACTTCCAAGCCATACCTCGAAATTGTGCTGAAGTGATATTATACTTCGCTTGAGAACTTATATCGTCATTTTCACTTCGACTAATTTGTTCTTTATTTTCAGCACAACTTTCAAATAATTCATCGCTTTGTCCACACATTCTAATATAGTTGTGCACAACACAACAAGCAATAATGATGTATTTTTGTTTCTTTATATCATAACTCGGCATGTTTTTAAGTATAGGGAATCTTGATTTTAGAACACCAAAACATTTGTCAATAAAATTTCTTAATGAAGAATGCCTGTAGTTAAATAATTCCTATGGACCTTGAGGTCTTCCTATGCCTCTATAATCTCGCAAATGATATCTTTCATCTCGATATGGTGAAAGAAATCCAAGCATATTAATATAACCCGAGTCAACCAAATAGTACTACCTAACATAGAAAGAACATAATATTAATAAAAAGATATTAAAAATGAATCATAATTACTATGTTTATTTTAAATAATATACTACCTTATGGAGGCTTAGGAAATTGATTCATTAGATTTGTCACTGTTTCCAAAAGAACTCGGGAATCATTTGCAGTACCTTCCCATCCAGCCATTACATATGTAAAACGCATATCAAATAAGCAACAACACATAATATTTTGGGTTGGATTAATTATTTTGCCCCTGTATGGTATTTGTTCATCGGTTGGAACATGTGCATCAATATGTGTGCAATAAAAATGAAAAAATATTAAAATAAAATTTAATCATAAGGACATAATTAAAATAGTAATTAAATATATGAATATACCTGAAAATATGGAAAGAATTTTGAATTATGTTGAATCTGAGGAGGTGTATTAGTAAAAGATGGTGGAGTAATGACTCCTTTTACAAGACGATTAACTACATATAAGACTTTTCGAAAGTACTTTGAAATTGTCTAGGTCGAATGTTGAAAGCGTTCTGCATTGACGCTAGTTGTCTCACTATGCCCTATAGTCATCAAGAAAATTGCTACTTGCTCCTCCACAGTTAAATAATTTGTTGCCTTCGAATGTTGAAAGCGTTCTGCATTGACGCTAGTTGTCTCACTATGCCCTATAGTCATCAAGAAAATTGCTACTTTCTCCTCCACAGTTAAATAATTTGTTGCCTTTAAGCCTCCTAAAGTCTTCAACTCATCACATAAGCTTAAGAAGATTGTCTTTCTCATTCTTAAATTTTCATAAATCCTTGTAGGATTTCCATTCAAAAGTTGTAATATCCAATCATGACTTGGTAGAGCAGAAGTTCTACATGGTTGCTTTTGTAAATGAAAATATTTGTTCTCTCCCACAGCTACAGAAATAATGATTACCTTCTTTAGTTCATCATTAGAATCTGATTCGAAATCTGATAAGAAATCCATATATCTACAATGTCAACATTAAATAATTATTAAAATATTCAATCAAGTATATTTAATCAAATATAGAAAAAAATATTCATACAAAATATAAACTTAAAATTAAGTCAACTATTCATACAAAGCACAAACTAAATATGTTCAAAATATAGAATAGTGCTTAATATAAAAGTGTTAAAACAATAAAAATTTGATATGCAATAACATGAAAATATAATTAAAGCGACATAATCCAATCCAGCTTCGTTGCTTGTGTCATCTTCAAAAAAATATCTCTATAAAGTGGAGAATCATGTAAAGTCTTCACATTTTTTCCATATTATACACCGTCAACACCCAATTCATCTAAAGAATTCAGACATTCAATCATTATGTTAGACTCTTGAGATCTACTCTCTACGGTGGATGATGTTTCCTTCAATTTTTTCTCAAGTAAATCATTCTTCCTTTTTGATTGTTTACTAACTATAAGTAAGGCTTCTTCTACAATATTAGAATGTGTTTTCTTTGCCTTCTTGTTCTTAGGAGACCTTTTTTTTCGTAGATGGTGAACTTTTATCTTGATTGTCTTTTCCATTATACGAATAATCTTCATCAATATCATTTCCATATTCGTCTACTGTACTATTCGATGGAGATTTAGTTGATGGATATGCATGCACATCAGTTGCAGTAGTATCTCCAAAAATATGACACAAGTCTAAAAATTCCTTACATCCTTTTTTCTTGAATCTGTGAGCC
>JANIJH010000004.1:17555654-17567304 GCA_024520975.1 Erythroxylum areolatum
CATTATTAAACATCAATTTTGTTTTTCTACCCAAATCCTAGTTTTTAACTTCGCTTCTATATCCTCAAACATATAAACATATTGATGATAGACTTTCTCCATCCAAATGTCTCAGTTATGTTTCTTACGCGCAATCTCAAATTTAGGTAGTGTGCTTATAAAGGCTTTAACAGATGCGTGTGATCCTTATCCACCAATTCTTGATATGCATCAATATATAAAGCCTTTATTTCCTCTTTACATGCTTTTAATCATACTCAGTCGTGAAATTTGTTTCCTTCCAAAATAATACCTAGTAAGTACATCTCATATGACTTCCATTGGCTTAAATATGACTTTTATACTTCCCGTGCTTTGCACACTAAACCATTACTTTCAAAGCCTTTCCTAGACTAAGATAGATATTGGTCATTGACGAAGCTCCACCCATTTCCATCAACCCCCACAAACATATTTAAAAACTAGTTCCAACAATCATAATTGTCGCCTTTCACCACTGCGGACAATAAAGCACAACCTAACAACATCTTCGGAAAGCATGCGTCCAATCCAATTATCTTCGATCAACCTTGTACAAACCAAAATCTCAGTGCTCCAAATCCCATGTTAAACATCTTAGATGCCTTTCTAAACTTGTCTCAATCTTGAATCTCTCTCCTTTATTTTTTCCTAAACAACTCAGGCTCATACAGCCACAACATTGCATAATTTTGCTTCAAGGAACTCCTCAACATTTTTATTACTTTCTTTATTTCGCTATAACACATCACTTTTGTAATACTAATGGCAAACGTTTCAGCTAAATCAATAATCATCTCCTTCACATTCCAAGACGAATTTCTTCCAAACCTCTTTAAATATTCTTTTAGAAGTCATGTGGAGTTCACTTGCCTACTCCTTACGTCCCTATTGCAAGTTTAGTTAGGATGATAAACTCACCAGCTATGAATGTTTTCTCTTCTCCTTTTCAACTGCTAAAACTTCTACAGCTATAATTTTGTAGGTTACATACAAAATTATATTCAACCAATTGAATTGGCACAATCAGTTCAGCTACGAGCCGTATCAGACTCTTAAACGAAGGAGCATTATAAGTTCAAAGGACAGTGAATTGTTTTCAACGGAACTATTTTAAAGTTTTAGTATATATATTGACGGCTAGTGGCAGTATAGAAGAATAGTTACATTTCTATAAATCTTTTTTTATGGAATGAAAATCTTACTGTCATCTTTCACAACAAATTTGTTAAAATTATAAACTTACAAATCCACTATAGGATTCATATTCCACATCATTGATTTATTTCTTTCTGCTTCCGCGTGATTCTTTATTGCTGCAATGGCCCCAAGTACTCTGACATATGCCTAAGATAACCCACACTCCCTTGTCCCATACGACCATAGAGCGAAATTCTGAAACGAATTACTTCTTAAAGAGAGGGGGGAAGAGAATCCAATACCACTATTGTGCCTGAGGGACCTGCATGACGTCCCCGCACCCCAGAGACTCAACAGTTCAGTATTGACACTTCACTCAAAATTGTAAATAATATTAATGTTTATTCACATCCAGCAATAAATCACATTCCCTTGTCACAGATCATTACATCCAACCAGGATGACTGCATAAGTTTCGAGTTCAACTCTGCTATCCCTCTGTCAAGAATTGCATTGAAATTGGTTAGGAATTATCTGACGAACACCACCATCGAAAACCCAATAATACACGATGCGACGGCCGGGTGGTGTAGTAGATTGCATGTGAGACGCGGAGATGTCAAGTGGCAAAATATCATGTTCCCCGGAAAATTTGCATAAGCCCACGAGTGATGAATTGGATAGGCTTTGGACCGGAGACATGCTTATCCATCATAAATGGTGTCTAAAGTGGAGATTTAAGGTCTCAAATTTTAGGTGTTTAAGTCCAAAGAAGGCCATCAAAGCCTATTTCTAGACTTGAAACAGGACTGTCATTGAACTCCTGATACAAACTATGGACGTCTCCTAATGAATCCACATATGGCTCCACTAGGTCAGGGGATCGTTCGGATGGTATCCCATAATCACCAAGAATCTGAGATGACGCAGAAATTGCGATTTCCCTCTCCAAAACAGCAAGATAATTGTCTTCGAATTCAAAAACTAAATATTTGTCCTTGCTTGCTGGTGATGAACACAACTAAGAACAGTGAGAAAGAGATTGTATAGCATGCAAAATACGGGAATGAGATCGCTCCACTTACAATCAACGAGGTGTGCTAGGTGATGGATGCCTTTTATTCGGGTTCCATTGAGCCTTAAAACCTGTAATCATCATCCGTGATTATTTGTGACTTGATTGGGAAACAGGCTTATAAAAGCTTAAAGTATTAACTGAACTTGCCTGCTGATTTCCCATATCCTCGTAGCCAATGTTGGCTTCATTTGCTAAGACCTATCATCAGCAAGGAAGTTAGCACAGGGTCATTCTTTAGCAAAGATGATACATGCGAAAAATATTTCCACCATAACTATCAGAAGATGAACTAGTTGCAAGTCCAGAGAAGAAATTACATGACGGGTAGAAAGGTAGAAAGTTTACCTGTGATAGGATGACAATTTGTTCTCCTTTGAATCTTGCTAGAGAGTAACGTGCTTTTGTTAATAGTTTCAGCTGAGCAGAGGATACAGATAGATTTAGAAAACTATCTTGAAAGGATGAGTTCAAAGTCGTGGTAGAAAAAGAAGATGTTCCCTTGAGGACAGTACTTACCCCAATAGAGTCTTCACATTCCTCCCTATTGGCAAACCGAAAACGAGAAATAGAGCCAAATAACCTCAGAGTTAGCCAGTTAAACGGAACAAAAAGTTCATGTACCAAAATGTTTTATGGATTTTTACGGACACTATTGAGCAGTGGGCACAAGGAAGCATTACATACTCTATCAGTGGTTCTGAAAGAGGAGTAAACACCAATCCAGCAACAATTATATAAGAAGGCTGACCACCATCAATGTGATAAGGAACCTTGAAAGCAAGAGAAAAATATAGAAACTAGTTAACATATAAATGTAAAAGAAAGAGGAAATGCTTTAATGACCGAAGTCATCCAAAGTTTTTAAATGGCATACCAAATGCACTCTTGGGTTTAGAAATACTTTAACTGTCATGAAAATCCCTGCTCTGATAATACCAAGCTCTGCTACCTCACCAGCAAATCTGTAGAAAAACATTACATAATTTTGAAATATTTAAAGATAGGTCATCAGCTAATTTCACAAAAGTTACTCATATCTGATAGCACATTCCACTTCAAAAGGTGGGGATTATAGAGAAAAGAACTATCTTATTAGGCACAAGTATGATGTATTTAAACCACACAAACCAACACAATTAACTGGACCAAAATACCATTATATCAAAAGATATAGTGAAATTCTAATTCCAATAATGACAGAGAATAAGACTCTTTACTTTTGACTGATAAGGTATCGAAATGCAATGCGCTCATTTGATCGGAATGGCACTGTTCCTTCACATCCAACATGAACACCATCAAAGCTCATGATCACATCCCCCTAACAGGAAAACAACTGCCATTGTTACTGAAAAATGATAAACACGGTTGTTCCACCATTTCAATTTATCCATTGTTACTGGAAAATGATAAACACGGTTGTTCCAGCATTTGAAGTTATCTTATGGTTGATTAACTCGTTATCCAGGATAGCAACATGTATTACACAATTGCATGTAACACATCAGTGGTTGATGATATAGAAAAAGATTACATTTCTTGCCTGAATGGGGTCAGGGACCGTAAATTGTTAAAAGACCAGCCTACTCTCGGTCGCTGACCATGATGGACTACTATGGTGCATTTTCCATGTGACAAACAACATTCCTGAATCCTTTCTTCTACAACTAAATTTTCCTTTTTGCTCATATTTCTTCTCCATCTTTCTCAGTGTACTAACAGATTATCTTTAATATCGTTTGTAATTTACGTAAAGAGACACGGGACAATGAGGTCACTGATACTCACTTAAACTTAACTGCAATTAGAACTTTCCTCAAGTTGACCATATAAGAATATCAAATCAAGAAGGTTTTGAATAGCCAATTAGCTAGTATACCTCTTTTAAGACCTTGCTTGCATCAGAGGTTGGTTCAACCCTCCTAACTAGCACACCCTATACAAACCAAAGTTTGTAGTTGATTTAATTGGGATATAAACATGGGTCTTAAATAATTTTGATCACAAATGAGATAAGTATAAGCATGGAATAAAAATCATTCAATTAAATGTAGAATAACATATGACGGAACAAATTCTTATGCAAACAACAGATATTATCTCCCAAGTACAAGACCTAGTGAAACTTCATAAATTTAAACACAAGATTAAATCCCTATGAATGATTGGATTCCTGATGTCAAGTCCGAATGAATTTAAGAAACTGAAAGGTAAGAAATTTCCATGATCAATTTCATCTCCACTAAAATCACCATCTGCACCACATGTACCCAAGTCTGTTCTCCACCTTGTTCCCCACAACTAAGAATTTCCTTGTATCTACCTTCCAGCTACTTTATCATTGATCAGCTCAGCTTCCTTGTTTTTAACCAGGTAATAGTCCCAGACTATATTCATTTTCAACTCTCTCGTTTAGCCTCACACAAGCCATTTCAAGCCTTACCAATGCCATAAGATACATGACTTTAACATGAACTATTATTATTTATAAATCACAAACCTGAAAATCATCAGTAAAGGTCAAGTACACTACCTGAAACAAGGTCATAGTTTAGATCCAGCAAAGAAGAACAAACAGATATACCTCATTGGACTGTACTTTTAAGCATGCACGAAGAGCTGGATTCTCCAACTTCTGCAGTAATACGCCAAGACATGGGAAGCCTGGAAGTCAATGTAAAAAGAATAGAAGATCAAAATGTATGGTGAAGATTCACAACAAAATGAAGCAAAATCAGAAATACCAATATAGTTGTGCGTTGGAATAAATAGATTAAAAAAACATAAAAAAAACATATTATACTCTGTTCTGTGGACTAATGTGAATACATCCAAAGGCATGTTTTATCCAAGTTCATAAGCAACAAGCAGATACTCCCACTGACATAGGAAAATAAGTAATCATGATAGAAACTAGGTCTAAGCAAAGTTTAAAGAATCTTAAAAAAGAGATGTAGTAGCAAGGTAACTTGTAATATGGATACATTGCGGGAAGGACCTACTACTTGCAAAGAGGAGTGTTTTATTAGGAGTCTATAAGAGGAGTATTTTATTTTTAGTAGGAGCCTATTATTTCTGCACTAATTTCTGTTATAGTTATGTTAACAAAAACAATTTGAATAGGAGTCTTTCTAAGTGTCCTAAAATAGCTTGAATAGGAGTTTTTCTACGAGTTCTAGTTTAGGTGGAACTTTTATGTTTCTTTGCCTATATAAGGCTATTACGTTATGCAATAAAGTAAGGAAGAAGTTATGATAAAAATTAGCTAACTAGGAGTAGAGTAATTTAGCCCAATCTCGGCAAACCTTGTCTTTGACAAATGTTGCTAGTTTTTCATCACCAAAAATAGGTTTTGCAAGGAAGGGAACCAACGTAAATAAGGGGAAAGAGATTAACTTTCTTGAAAATCATCATTGGACTCGATCCCAAGCACAGGCACATAACAATTCAGTATCAAAGCAGGAGTTCATGGACGAAACAGGCAATTCAGCCGCAGAGCGATCTTCGGTAGATTGATAGATGGATCAAAGGATACGGGCATTAGAAATGGGGCAGCAAGAATTGAAGGGTCAATATGCAGAGATTATCCGCATGCTTGCAAGGTTGGAAGGTGCAAAAGCGAGCGAGTATTAGGCAGCATCACCACCACCAGGGGAGGACAAGACTCATGGGGGCAGCGGACAAGAATGGTGCCTAAATATACTAAGATGGAATTTCCAACGAACAATGGCTCAATGGATCTGTTGGTTTCGCTTCACAGGTGTGAGCAGTTTTTCCTAAGCCAACAAACATCGAAGGAGGAGAAGGTAAGATTGCCTACCTTTCATTTAATGGGGCAGCCTTGTGGTTCTTTCAACCTGAACAAGAAGAACTAGGGATGCATTGGTACTCTTTCAAAAGCCATTGTAATATGAGATTCGACCCTCACCTTAGTAACAACCCTGTAGGAGAATTGGCAAACCTCAAACAGACGGGGAGCGTAGAAGAATATCAACCCCAATTCCAAACACTATTGGCTCAAACCATAAGGCTTCCACGAGATCTACAAGTAAATCTATTCACAACTAGATTGGTAGAACGGCTGCGAATCGAGGTGGAGATGCAATATCCTATTAATCTTAGCTGCGATGAACTTAGCAAGAGTACGTTAAAGAAAATTGCAATGTATGCAGATGCAATACATCCAGAGGGTAAGAGACAGCCGAAACACCACCCTATGGCTATCTTCACAACTAGACAGTCGTTTTAACAGCACCAACGCAAGTACAGCCACACCTTTAGGAAGTAAGGTAAACCCGAGGGCTAAAACAACAACCTCCAGTATGGAAAGTACTATGTCCCCGATGGGAAGGCACATAACCATAGCGGAAATGGCTGAAAGAAGAGAGAAGGGGTTGTGTTACAACTGTGACAAGACTTATTCGGTGGGGCACAAATGTAAGCGACTATTTCAGATTGAGGTGGCAAATTCTAAGGAAGAAGGGGAGGAACCAGTAGAGAGAGAACCTGAGATATCTTTGCATACCATCATTGGCATAACCTAAGTTCGAGCTTGAGGGCAAGCTCAATGTCGAAAAGGGCAGTTTGGATGCATTGTGGGAAGGACCTACTACTTAAAAAGAGGAGTGTTTTATTAAGAGTCTAGTAGAGGAGTGTTTTATTAGGAGTCTATCAGAGGAGGATTTTATTTTTAGTAGGAGTCTATTATTTCTGCACTAATTCCTGTTATAGTTATGTTAATAAAAACAATTTGAATAGGAGTATTTCTAAGAGTCCTAAAACAACTTGAATACGAGTTTTTCTGAGTCCCAATTTAGGTGGAATTTTTATGTTCCTTTGCCTATATAAGGAAGAAGTTATAATAAAAATTAGCTAATTAGGAGTAGAGTAATTTAGCCCAATCTCAGCAGACCTTGTCTTAACAAGTGTTGCCAGTTTTTCATCACCAAAAATAAGTTCTACAAGGAAGGGAACCAACGTAAATAAGGGGAAAGAGATTAACTTTCCTGAGAATTGTCCTTGGACTCGATCCTAAATACGGGCACATAACAACTTGCTTTCACTAGGAACTCCACTTTGACTACTGTAACTACGTCACAAATTAAACTTCCTAGCTATAAAGAAAAACTTCCATTGATGCGAGGCTAAGAAGAACCGCAATGTTATAGAAAATGTAGCATACAGCAACTTGAAGGTAGTTTTTCTTGAGACCAGTTGAACGTTGATATTAACACTAGAATATTAACAAAACTACCAGAACTAGTTTAGACTTAAAAAAACTTCTCTCTCTCAGAACGGAAATGTACATAGTTCAAACTTCTAAGGGTTCCACAAGCAAATGAACAATGAAAATACGAACAATCGTAAATAATCAGAGCACCTCACCAGTATATTTTCCATTCCTCTCATAGTCATTCAGAAAATGAGATACAACTGTTGTGGGAATAACATATCCAATGTTCTCAGCCTCTTCAGATCTGTAAACCTAAAAAGACTGTCGCGTAAAAACAAAGTGGAAAATGACAGACAATTGTGTACGAGCACAGCAAGCATGTGGAAAATAGCACAAAAGAATCCTATCTTCATACCTATAAGCAAGTAAAAAAGAGTAAATATCTGGATCGGGCCATATAGAAAAAATATTTCAGACCAAGAAAATGATTTAACACCTGAAATGCCACCCCAATGCACTCTCCCTGATCATTGAATGCAGGACCACCACTGTTACCTAAAATCTAGCAAGTATAAGCACTGGCTATCACAATGATATGAAATAAAGCCTTAATAAAAACAGGAAAAAAAACACTAGACAGAAAGAGAAGGAGCACTATATAAGTGGTCCACGCTGAAAAAATAACAAATGTAATTGGGAAAATTGCAATGAAAGCAAAAGTTAGCAGAAAAGTTACCGGGATTTATTGCGGCATCAATTTGAATACCCAACAGATCAGATGATCCGTGAGCATACGAAGTAACCTGAAAATTTAAGGTTGCAACTTCGTACTATAAATTGATCTACAAAAAGATTTCTCAAGAACAACTGAGGACATCAAACTGACACTAATTCACTGCTTGTCAGAATTCGTTCAACTAATCACAAAGTTATACCTCTATCCGTGATACAACTCCCTTTGTCACTGAAATGGTGTCTCCTCCAAGAGGATATCCTACAACAGTTACTGCATCCTGACAATATAAAAAGTTACACAAAAAGCATATCAAAACCATAAATACAAGACAAAGTATCAATGTTGATTTTTAGAACAACCAAAAGACATACCTCCACAGAAATGCACTATAAATACATCACATATCTAATTCCAACAGACATCCACATAAATAAAGAAACAGGTTGCAGTGTCACTTTTTCCTCAAGAAAAAAATATTGGTTTAGATCTATTGTACTTAGGGGATTCTTCATAATTTTTAGACACATTTCATATGATGATCCAGAGTTGATGAGTACATAACTTTTAAATGCCATAACAAATATCATTTTCATTTCACAAGTTAGAAAGTCCAAGCGAAACATAATAGGTGCAGCTGAGAATGCAAAAGAAGAGGATTGAAAGACAAGAAAATACAACACAATGACACCATAATAAGTACAAGCTACAATTACAACCTGCAGACGTGGCAAGCGTCCAAGCTTAAGTGGTTCTGCTTCTTCCCAAAACTCCTTATGTTCCACTGAGAGCAAAGCTATATCACAATCCACGCCTCTAGCTAGTACCTGTTAATTAAATCACGAAGACAAGTCAGCTGCAAGATCCAATGCCAATTCCCCATAAGCATAAACAATCTCCGACCTAGCAATTTAGGCATGCAACGATTACGTGCTTCAGTAAACAAGGATCAAAATGACTTTTCCCTCCAGTTTCCAGCCACATTGAGACATTAGTGGAAGACAAAACTAAAAAACAACATTTAAGCTTAATATTCACAAAGTAACTAGCACATATATTGTAACGATTAAGGATCTAGTAGAATAAAAGTACCTTAGCAACATATTTTTTATCATCTCCCCTTCTTTTTACTTTGACCTGCATTTAAATGTAAAATGAAAAAAAAAAAAGCAAATTTCGTGTCTTTAACAACACTTATAAAAGAGGACAGGCAAAGCTTCAACATAACATAAAATGTTGACTAAAATAGGAAGCGTTATATATTGCCACTTTCATATACATGCTCCTATAGGAAGCGTTATATATTGCCGCTATCATATACATGCTCCCTAATTCATCAAATCAAACGTACGATGAGCTAATTCTGACAAAATAAACCCAATTTCCATGTTACCTTACTTGGAAATACAGATGCTCATACTTGAGAGAAATTTGAAAAGTTTGGGGACTGTTATTATATGTGAGTCTATCATATCAATAGTACTGTGTCCTTAATTTTGAGAAAAGATAACCTGTGTATCATGTTCAACACAATGAGCATTTGTTAAGAGCTTTCCATCTCCAATCATAAAAGCACTGGGAAAAAAAACACAATACAAGAATGAGTACAAGTAAAAAGTCAACTAGAAACTTGCCAAAATTTGCAGAGTAGAACAGAAATTGAATACCATCGCCCACATTCCCACACAAAATACAAAATCAGCAACGAGAAAATCCACAAATTTACTAAAGAACCACGCTGCTCACCTCCCAGTGCTTGTGTATTGCCTTTGTTTTTGCCAAGGAAGCGAATAATCTGGTGCAGTATGAGTGCAATAAACCTATACAAATTGAAAGAAGGAAAAAAGTCATATATTACCACAAAAAAGCAACTACAAGAAGAATGAACTAAAGCTAACAATTCATTGTCAAATATAACATTCATCAGTACAATTTCTACCTTGACAACCGCATTTAAAAAAGCCGCCTCTTGAAGATTCCCTGCTTCGACCTGAAAAGAAAAAGAAGGAAACAAACGATATAAACTGCCAAATCAAAATAAGCAAGCTACGCGAAAGCGGAATTACCAAACTCTCCTTCGAATCAAACTGAAGCTCCTCCTTCTCTTTTCTTTGTATCCCAAACGCCGTCCCTTGCGACTTTCCATCGCCATATAGATATGAATTATCATCTTTTGCTTTTCTCTGATACTTCTTCTGCGGAGCCCCTCCTTTGGCGGCTTTTGGAGCGAGTGAGACTAAGGACCGGTGCGTCGGAACGTGACGGATCAACTTGACGGCTGAGGTGAGGCCGGAGAAGCAGCAACTGGCTATTGCGATGGCCATGCTACGGCCGACAGTAAACCTTCAGTAACTGCTTATCCTAAGCCAAAAATCGGATGAAGTCAGGGATTAGTTTTGGCGCCTCAGTTATTTTGACCAATAGGAATCGTCGGATTGTTCTCAGAAATAATGACCCAGGTAGTCCGTTCAAAAGTTAGTCATTTCACTTCAGGGAACCAAACGTCCTCGTTTTAGACATTAGCATCTCCACATGGGATGTACATAGTCCATTTTTTGCTCATGTCTAAGGATGACAGCGGATTGAATCGAATTAGATATCTAATTTAGATTGAGTCGAGTTGAAAGTTGATTTAAAATTAAGTTGAACTTACCCTTTGTTTGGTTACTCTTTCCAATATACAGAGATGAAACGAGATAAGAATTTAGAGACGGAACAAAACAAAAATTAAAGACAGTGAGGTGTTTAGTTGTGATAGATAAAACAGATAAAACTGTCTCCGTCTCGATGACAGAAATGTGTTTGATTGCAGTTGACAGAACATAAAAACAATCTCATTGACTAAAATACTCCTGCAATATAATATGATTGAAAATATATAATTCATCGATTATTTTATAACGAATATTTGTATTAGTAAAATAATAATAATAATAATAATAATAGAAGAAGAAGAAGAAATTTAATAATAATACGGAATTTAATAATTACAATAATAATAAGAAAATCAATTATGAATAATAATAAGAAAATCAATTTTATATAATAATAATAATAATAACAATAATAATAATAATAAGTACAAATTTTATAATAATAATTAATAATAATAGCAATAGCAATAATTAATAATAATAATAATTAAAAAAATTTATAATAATAATTAGTAATAATAATAACAATAATTAATAATAATAATAATAGGTACAAAATTTATAATAATAATAATAATAATAAGATAATTAATTTTGTATAATAAAATTAATAAAAATATTAATATTAATAATAAAAAGAATAATAATAATAAGTAGAAAATTTATAATAATGATTAATAATAATAATAACAATAATTATTTATTTATTAATTAATAATAATAATAATATAACTAATTTCGTATAATAAAATTACTATAATAATAATCATCATCATCATCATCGTAAGTAGAAAATTTATAACAATAATTAATAATAATAATAATGATGATGATGATGATGTTGATGATAATGA
>JANIJH010000004.1:17577365-17590809 GCA_024520975.1 Erythroxylum areolatum
CATTTACATATGCAATGCGTATGTGACACTTTCATTTTCTTACGTTGTTGTGACCGTGCGCCTGAAACTGTCCCAGTAATGGGCACATTGCGTTGAGCCTGGGACTCTGAATACGTTGAGCGTGATATGCCCTGATACGGTGAGCCTGAGGCTCTGAAATACATTGGGCTCGAGGCCCTGTAGCGTTGAGCTTGAAGCTCTGAAATACATTGGCTGCTCCGGTCACAACTGTCTTTATCTGATCATACTTTTATGTATGTGATGCACATGTTCCAATTACAATTTAACACATGCCCAATTCACATATGTACCAAGTAAACCAATTTATACACGTAACACTTCAATAACAAGTTGCCGATACTTTGGACACCTATGGTCCGAAACCAACCACATTCAAACACATAAACCCTCCATTCATCCACATGGCATAAGCACATAATTTAACACACAAAGATTGAGGAACCAACTAGGTTGCTCACCTGTAACTTCCGTGCTAATGCCGGGAAGTCTCAGCCACGTCGGAGGATCGACGTTCCACTTGTACCTCTATATCAATCAAAATATACATACATTACTAATTATTCAATTCACCGTAGCCAATTATGCACATGCAACGATTTAATAATGTACAATACATGTTTATGACATTCCCGACTCTAATTCAAAATCTTCCCAATTCAATCTCTTTCTCTTTAACGGTAGAATTCATAACCCTCACAAGTCAAATTCCAATACATTGGAAACTATTTGTATTTCTGAATCAAATTCACTATTCAATTGCCATCTAAATTCACAAACTTTCGGAATTGATTCGGAACTTTCATTCTTAAAAATCTGTAGTTCATAGTCTCCAAATTGCCATAAATCAGGAACCAAATCAATAGGAATAAAACCTTAAAACTTAGAACTTAAAAATCAATTTCGGAAAATTGGCATCCTCACCGCGGCAAGCCCTCCCGCATACGTCACGGCGTACGCATTGTGCGCATCGCGGCCTGCCCTTCTCTCGCTCGTCGCGGCATGCGTTATTCACTCGTCGCGGCGTGCGAGAGGAAATTTGCTCGCCGCGGCATGTTCATCACACGTCGCGACGTGCGACTCCAGCGACACGCCCAAAACCCAAATTTTTCGACTTCTACAACTTCCAATCCAATTTTCCTCATTCAAACACTCCTAAAACAACTCAATATACTTCAAACAACTCATTCCTAACCTCAATTCCATCAAATAAACATTATCCCTAAATCATCAACACCAAAACAAGAAAATCATCATCCGCAACCTAACATTTCCCATTCATCAAATATTTAAACCAATCATCAATATAACTCAATTTAATCCACAAATCCAACTATCTAAAGCATGAAGGAAGAGAACTTATTTGATTCAACTTGAAATCCTTCAAATAACACTTCAAAAATCACCAACCCTTCAAACTCTCACATCCACGGCAATCACCAAACTCAAACCTAACAATAACTTCTCCAACACAAGCCAAAGGGGAAACTTAAAGGCAAGGAAGGGGGCAATTTTAGCAAGAAGGAAATGGAAACAAAGCAAGTAGGAAGATCCACGATGGAGGAAAAGGCAAACTTTCTTCTCTTAAAGATCAAGGAGCATCGTGGAAGACAAAAATTCAAAGGATAAGATTTATATACCAATTAATTTAAAAGCTTAAGGGATTGTTTGGCACTCCAATAGCCCCAAGACCAATCCGAACAGCCTAAATCCAGTTTTCTTATTCTAAATTCTCCCGGATTCTAATGGCTCTAACCCTAATTCCTCAAATCAAAATTCTAATTCTCCTTTGCCATTGGTCAGTCAATTTTGGAACTGGAAATCTAATTAATCGATCATTAGGTTAATTTTCCGGCCCAGACCTATTACTTCAAAAATTCCAGAAAAATTCCTAAAAATCCTCAAAATTATAAAACTCATAATTAACACTCCAATTTCATATTTCAAACTCCTAAATCTCATTTTTCTCTCCAATTCAATTTTCAAAGCTCAATTAACACAATAGTCTCCAAATTACCAATTTACCCAATCATACCGGGAATATATCATACATGCATGTACGTTCATATGCTAGTGCAGTAATTGCCAATTAATCAAATTATAGAGGCTAACTAATGCATGAACATGCCAAATGGGAATGCACACTACTGTACCCATCTCATCAGTGACGGGATATTACAACAAATCTCTCCCTCATGCATGCCTTCATTGTTGCCCAAGTATTGATGGGTCTCTCTCCATTCTTCCTCCTAGAGGTCACAAGCTGATCCCACCATATTAGTGCATAATCTATAAATTCAACAGCAACAAGTTTTACCTTCTCCTCTGAGAAGTTATGGCATTCGAAGATCAAATCAACCTTCCTTTCCCACTCCAAGTATGCCTCAGCATCATTTCTCCCCTTGAATGTTGGGATCTACATCTTGATGGATTTGAAGTCTTCATCTCGCTTGTTGAGGGGTTCTCCTCTCCAAGCTCTCCTGGGCATGCGCTCTTTATAGTCCTCCTCCTCATTAAACTCCTCCTCCTCAGACTCATATCGTGGTGGTTGTTTACGAGGTCTTGGTTGGCGTTGACGTACATTTGCACGCCTGCCTTGAGATTCCTCACGTCTCCCTTGTCTGAACTCATCCATTTGTCCCCTATCCTCATTTAAGGCTAGATTGAACCTCTCAAATTGTTGCTGCATGGCCCTCAAAGTGAAAGTGATATTTACATCTCCCTCTTGGTTATCATCATTACTACCTCCCTGTGACATTGTAAATAAAATGATATACCTGCAAAACAAGGTTAGTGATAAACAACCTCACACACTCCCTCACGTGTTCACTCAAGAATTTGTCATTCCCCTTGTGTTTAAGTCACGACAATGACTCCCTCAAATAAGCTCATATATTTATACCTAAGTTAAATAATAAAAGGTTGGGCTAAAATACATGGAAGCCCAAAATAAAACAAAGTCCAAAAACTAAATAAATAGATTTGATATGTTGCGTCACTACCGGATCCATATGCTCTTGGGCTTAAGTGATGAAGCATTAAAATAGCCCAAATCTTCTTGTCTTCAAGCTTTAAGTGTATCCGATCTAAGGATTTGAGTTAAATGGATTAGTTTGGGCCCAATTCCATTAAACTCTCCTCCAATAGGCTTGGAGCTCGCCATCCTCTCAAGATAAAAGCCCACATGTGTATAAAGAGCCTCTTTAAGTCTCTTGGCCCTAGCTTTGATCATGGGCCCTTTTGGCATGGCTAGCTCTCTGCCTAGTCCTACTCGATGGTCCATGGTCCTGCTCACATTAGTTTCTCCCTCCTCAAGAAGATTCGTCTTCGAATCTGAATCCATATCAAAAGGAGAAAGGTCAGTAATATTAAAAGTAGCGGACACATTATACTCACCTAGAAGATCAATTTTATAGGCATTGTCATTGATCCGTGCCAACACTTGGAATGGACCATCACCCCTAGGATCCAACTTGGATTTCCCCTGGGTAGGAACCTCTCCTTCCTCAAATGCACCCAAACCTAATCATCAGGTTTAAAGGTCACCATTTTTCACCCCTTGTTGGCTTGCTTTACATATACCTTGTTCCTCTGCTCAATATGCTGTCTTACCTTCTCATGCAACTCCTTCACTGTCACAGCTTTCCTCTTGCCATCTGTACTAGACAACTCATGCAAGAGTAAAGGTACCATATCCAAAACAGTTAAAAGATTAAAACCATAGACAAGCTCAAAAGGTGAAAAACCTGTGGTAGAATGCACACTCCTATTATATGCAAATTCAATAAATGGCAAACATTCACCCTAAGTTTTCAAATTCTTACCCACTATAGCACGCAACATGGTACCCAAGGTCTTATTAACTACCTCAGTCTGTCTATTTGTCTATGGATGACAAGTAGTAGAATAAAGCAATTTTGTACCTAACTTTCCCCACAACACTCGCCAAAAATGGCTAAAAAACTTAGCATCCATGTTAGACACAATAGACCTAAGAATGTCATGCAATCTAACAACATCTCTGAAAAATAAGTTAGCAACATGCAGAGCATCATCAGTCTTATGGCATGCAATAAAATGCGCCATCTTACTAAATTGATCAACCACAACAAAGATGCTATCAAAACCTCTCTTTGCCCTAGGCAAGCCCAAAAAAAATTCTATAGAAACATTAACCCACGATTCAGTATGCACAGGTAAAGGGGTATACAATCCATGAGATTTGACAGTGGATTTTTCCTGTCTACATGCAATACACTTGGTACATACACGTTCAACATACCTATGCATTCCAGGCCAATAAAAATGTTCATGCAAAATATCCAAAGTCTTAGCAACCGCAAAATGACCCATTAATTCACCACAATGGGCCTCATGCACAAATAAAGCACGCATAGAACAATTAGGCACACACAATTGATTAACTCGAAACAAATAGCCATCATGCCTATAGAATTTTTGGAATGCAGCGTGCTTACAAGCAGAATAAACATTAGCAAAGTCAACATTTGAAGCATACAAATCCTTAAGCTGCTCAAAAGTCAAAAGTTTAGAACTAAGAGCATAAAGTAAAGTGTACCTCTTAGACAATGCATCAGCTACCACATTCTCCTTCCCTTGCTTGTAGCGAAGCACATATGGAAAGGACAAGGCAAGTTGAGCAAGAGACATGCCACTTGGGTGGCCCTTCTAGCATAGCTAGCTCTCTGCCTGGTCCTGCTCGATGGTTCATGGTCCCACTCACATTAAAAGGGGTATACAATCCATGGGGTTTAACAGTAAATTTTGCCTGTCTACATGCAATGCATTTGGCACATACACGCTCAACATCCTTACGTATACCAGGCTAATAGAAATGTTCATGCAAAATATCCAAAGTTTTAGTAACCCTAAAATGACCCATCAAACCACTACTATGGGCCTCATACACAAACAAAACGCGCAGAGAACAATTAGGCACACACAGTTAATTACCACGATACAAATATCCATCATGCTTATAAAATTTCTGGAATGCCACATGCTCACAAGCAGTATACACATTAGCAAAATCATCATAAAAAATATACATGTCCTTAAGCTGCTCAAATCCTAATAATTTAGAACTAAGAGTGGAAATTAAGGAATACCTCCTAGATAATGCATCAGCTACCACATTTTCCTTTCCTTGCTTATAATGTAGCACATATGAAAATGTCTCTAGAAACTCCACCCAAGTGGCATGTCTCTTGCTCAACTTGCCTTGTCCCTTCAAGTGCTTTAGGGACTCATGATCCGTCCGAATGACAAACTCTCTAGGTTGAAAGTAATGTTGTCACACCTCCAATGCTCTCACCACAGCATAAAACTCCTTATCATAGGTCGGATAGTTGAGTTGTGTACCACTCAACTTCTCGCTTAAATATGCTACTGGTTTGTTTTCCTGTAAAAGCACAACACCTATACCAATCCCAGAAGCATCACATTCAACTTCAAAAGCTTTATCAAAATTAGGCAAACATAGAATATGAGCAAAATATAATTTTTCCTTCAACAATGCAAATGCATGCTCTTGTTCTTTACCCCATGCAAACTCTTTTTCCTTTTTGTCTATTTTAGTCAAAGGAGCAGCAATAGTAGAGAAATCTTTCACAAACCTTCTATAAAAACTAGCAAGCCCATGAAACTCCTCACCTCACTCACACTCTTAGGCATTGGCCATTCCTGGATAGCCTTCACCTTCTCACTATCAACCTCTACTCCCTGAGCACTGACTACAAACCCTAAGAATACAAGTCTATCAATGCAAAATGTACATTTCTTAGGGTTCGCATACATTTTCTCCTGTCTCAATACATCCAAGACACACCTCACATGCATGACTTGCTCATCAAGATTAATGTTATATATCAAGATGTCATCAAAGTAAACAACCACAAATTTACCAAGAAATGCACGCAAGACATGATTCATCAACCTTATAAAAGTGCTAGGTGCATTAGTAAATGACACGACTAACCACTCATACAATCCATATTTAGTTTTAAAAGTAGTTTTTCATTCATCTCCTGGTTTCATTCTAATATGATGGTATCCACTTTTCAAATCAATCTTTGTAAAGATACATGCACCATGCAATTTGTTAAGCATATCATCTAACCTAGGAATAGGATGGCAATACTTTATAGTGATTTTATTCACAGCTCTGTAGTCCACACACATCCTCCAGGTTCCATCTTTCTTTGGCACCAACAATACAGGCACAGCATAAGAACTCAAGCTCTCCCTCATATGTCCTTTCTCCAGTAGCCCATCCATTTGCTTTTGAAGCTCCTTTGTCTCCTCAGGGTTGCTCCTATAAGCTGGGCAATTAGAAATCTGAGCTCCGGCCACAAAGTCTATCTAATGCTTTATGCCTCTAAGGGATGGCAATCCCTTGGGCATCTCCTCAGGGAAGGCATATAAATAATCCTATAAAAGAGATGAAAATACAATAGGCAAAGAATCAAGAGGGTTAATATCAGAAACTAAACATTCTCTATACCTAACTATCACAAGTGCTTTCTTCTCTCCAATTGCTCTTCTCATGTCTTTACCTCTAGCATACAAACTCAGTCTTTTCTCTTTTTTTTCATTCTTCTTTTCTCTCCCTGAACTTTTCTCTCCTGCACATCTCTCACCTATGCAATAACTCCCCATTGGGCCAATCTCTCTTTTCTTTTGGGCCTCTTTTCCCTTATCATTTTTCTTTATCTCACTACCCAAACCCTCCTCTCTTTGCAAAGCTTTAACCTGGTCCAGGTAGATCTCATGAGGCGATAAAGGTAACAAAGTGAAGTTCTTGCCCTTGAACTTGAACGAGTACTTATTTGTATACCCATCATATAATACTCACCTACCTCCATGGGTATCACATCACACAACACCTCATCCTCATACCTCCCTATAAAAAATGACACCAGTACCTGTCTAGTCACCTTCACATCCGCACTATCATTAAACCACTGTAAATCATATGGCTCCAAATGTTTCCTCCATGTCAAGCCCAATCTCTCCACCACAGTTTGACTAGCCTTATTGGTACAACTACCTCCATCTATGATCAAGTTACACACCCTTCCACCCACCAAACACCTTGAATGGAATAGGTTCTCCCTCTGATCCAGAATCTCATCTCGAACTCTAGCACTTAATACTCTCCTTACTACAAATGCTTCTCCTGTGACAGCTCTTTCCACACATTCATCATCATCATCACAAACACTATCACATGGCAGATCATCAACATCAATATCCTCAGAATCAATAACCCTATTATCCCTCATATACATCACCTTTCTATTAGGGCATTGAGAAGCAATATGGCCAGTACTCAAACATTTAAAACATTTTATGGATGAATATTTACTAGAAGTAGCTTGGGTGTTAGAAGTACCTTTTTGATTAGATCATCCAACTGGTTTGAAGTCTACCTCCTTATCCTTGGACTTCTCCCCTTTCTTGGGTCATTTTGAGTTCCATGAGTAACTAGAACTTGCTCCACTCCTTGCTGTCACTCTAGCTTTGAGCTGTCTCTCCAACTTCATAACCATGTTCACCATGTTCACCATGTCCTCAATCTCTAAGTAATGCTATAACTCTACCACATTTACTATCTCCCTATTCAATCTACTTAAGAACCTTGCCAAGGTGGCCTTGGGGTCCTCCACTATATTAGCATCGATCATAGCAATCTTCATCTCCTTGTGGTAGTCCTCTACTGACTTAGACCCTTATGTGAGTCTTTGAAGCTTTTGATGCATCTCCCTATAATGGTAAGAAGGCATAAATCTCTTCCTCATGCATGTCTTCATTGCTGCCCAAGTATTGATGGGTCTCTCTCCATTCCTCCTCCTAGAGATCACAAGCTGATCCCACCATACTAGTGCATAATCTGTAAATTCAACAGCAGCAAGTTTTACTTTCTTCTCCTCTGAGAAGTTATGACACTCGAAGATGAAATCAACCTTCCTTTCCCACTCTAAGTATGCCTCAGCATGATTCCTCCCCTTGAATGCTGAGATCTGCATCTTGATGGATTTGAGGTCTCCGTCTTGCCTGTTGAGGGGTTCTCCTCTCCGAGCCCTCCTGGACATGCGCTCTTCGTAGTCCTTCTCCTCCTTATCAAACTCCTCCTCCTTAAGCTCATACCGTAGTGGTTGTCTACGAGGTGGTGGTTGGTGTTGACATACATCTGCACGCCTAACTTAAGGTTCCTCGCGTCTCTCTTGTCTAAGCTCATCCATTTGTCCCCAAATCTCATTTAAGGCTAGAATAAGCCTCTCAAATTGTTGCTGCATGGCTCTCAAAGTGAAAGCGGTATTTGCATATCCCCCTTGGTTGTCATCATTACTACCTCCCTGTGATATTGTAAATAAAATGATATACCTGCAAAACAAGGTTAGTAATAAACAACCTCGCACACTCCCTCATGTGTTTCACTCAAATAATGTCACTCCCCTCGTATTTAAGTTACGGCAATGACTCCCTCAAATAAGCTCACACATTCTTGCCTTTTACCACTCAATCCCCTCTGAGATTCAAATCAACACTCGAAACCAATTCTCAACTGATCAAAAGAATCAAACAGGTGCTAAAATTTCGAACCAACTAGTAAGTATGTGTATGACGAAAAAAAGAAAACAAAAGAAAAAAATTCCAAATTTTTTTGACTTTTTTTTATTTTTCAGATTTATTAGAATTTTTTGACTTTTTTTAATATTTTTTCAACTCTTTTTTTTATTTTTGAAATTTTTAGATTTTTTTAGATTTTTTTATTTTTCTTATATGAGCTGAAAGTTTCAACAAAAGCGACAAGAAGAATAATTGAGAACCTTAACTAAAATAAGAACAAGAAGAAAAATTGAAACCCTAAGCCAAAAGTTGATTCACACCTGAATTGATGAACCGATGATAATTGGATGATGATGGGCGCTGATTTTTCTTAAATTTTGATGGAATTGAATAAGAATTCTCCTCCACACCAAATCTCTGATATTAAAATAACGCGCTCCACAGAATTAAAAGATGTAAAAAAAATTGGATTCAAAGAAGGAAGAAGAGGATAGATTCGAATTAACGAAAATTAAATCTGATATACAGGGTTTCAAATTTACTTATTAGACCTCACGAAGAACTTGTCTTGAGCAACCTAGATAACAGGTAAAGAACAAACCAAGAAAGTTGGTAGGATCAAAATCACGCCATAATATGATTTAATTGATAAGTGAGTTTAATTACTAAGTTGAAAAGAACAAGAGGGTTTTCTCCTCTCAATATGGCCGGCGACTCACCAAAAACAAATATGATCAAAAGTTTCTCAAAAACCCTAAAACATAAGTATTTATACCTAGCTTAATGTTAAAAGACTTGGGCTTAAAGTACATGGAAGCCCAAAATATAAATAAGTCCAAAATAGATCATAAGCATGAGCCTAAAGGTCTAGTCTTATTGAGGTGCCAAATCTGGTCATAAGCGCGCCTCCTCTTGGGCTTCAAATGACAAAGAATAGCCTAACACAATGGTTGTTAAGTTCCAGGTGAATCTACTCCAAGGATTTGAGACAAGTGGATCAATTTGGACTGTGATCCAACTAGCTCTCCTATAATAGGCTTGGCTAACTTCATCCTCTCCATAAGTTGGCCCACATGTGCATAGAGAGTCTCCTTGAATCTCTCCGTCCTAACTCGAGACATAGGTCCAACTGGAATGACGAGCTCGCCCCCATCACGTATGTCATCTCCATGATGATCCTTACTCCTACTCACATCAGGTCTATTAAGTGAATTTGTTTTCTAACAAGCATTCACACATTTGTTTAAGTATTTCCATACTTTAGTCTATGAGATCGACTACTTCTTTTATAAGAAAACATAACATTTGGTAGCCTTTTTGCATTATATTAATATCCATTCTTAGTAGAATGATGACTATGAACAATTTTAGGATAATATATAAATACAATATGAATTTCATAATTATAATCTCATTATAATTTCATTTGCAATGTATAATTATCCCATGGACTTTATCATGTTCATCTAAATATGTACAAGATAAATAATATCTTTAAATAATTGCTACTTAACTATAACCAAACTGATTAGTTGTAGGGCATAAGCCAACATGTTTGCCCTTGATACTGATTGCAACAAACGTGTATTTTATACCTCATTATAGAGAAAACTACCGGAGTTCAAGCAGTAATCCTTGAGATGCATACTGCTTTTGCACTTTTTCTAACCATAATTTCAAGAGTCATAACATTTCATAACAATTTAGTTGTTTGTGTATACTTTTTGAAACTATGCGAGCTTCCTTTATACAAATGATCTGTAAAGGAGAGATCTTTAGAACTAAAGAAGTTTTCTTTAAATAATTTTTGTACTAAAATCTAAGTTTCCCTCATTTATCAACCTTCTACTCACTTTGTCTTTTGGTGTTCAATTATGTTCATGTTTGGTTTTTAGTTTATAAAAAGTTTCCTTGGGAATTAGGATCTCTAAATTTCTATGACCAAAAATAATGCCTTCATTATAAGAGCTACATTAACTTCATTTTAGTTTAAAATGTTGATAAGTTTTTCACCTTAATGCTTGTTTTTTGTTACTCTCTTAAAGGTTAACGATGTTGGTTGAGTACTGATTCCTGTCTAACTTCTTATAGGTAGCTAAAAACATCTTTAAAGCAAGTCGTAGTAGTTACTGAGGATTTAGGAAGCATAATACATGACTTCACTTCCTGTACATAGATTTTTAAAACATGAAGGGTTTATGTATGTCAAGTTCTTCCTCACAAATTTTCTTAACTTTAAAATACAACTACAATAAATGGAAAATTTGACATCTAAAAAGCTAATCCTTGGCGGCTTTGTTAATGAGGGAATTGTGAATGTGTGGTGTAAACGCACCACTTGCAGTGGTTCCTTTGATCAAGGTATTAAGTTGTTCATCCCCTCTAATTGCAAATTGCAAATGTCTAGGTATTATAACTTTCAGATCCTTCCTTGCATTTCCTGCTATGAGGTAAAATATTCAAGGATAATTGCTGTATAGATAGCAACTATTGCTCCAAGCTAGATTATGATTTTAATGATTAAGACCACTATATTAGATGATGAAATAACATATTCAAATTCCAATAGTTCACCACAAGATCGAACAAAAATTGATCTTGTCTAAAATCGCAAAACCCAAAAGTATGAAAATACATATTTAATAAGTCATCAATAATTACCCACCAACCTATAATATGAAACTAAAAGGGTATGAAAACAGGTGTCTCACACAAGTTCATCAATCCAATATTTCCAAACTATCAAGCTCCTTCACCATGCACTAAATACTAATTAAAAGAGACTTGATCCAAATTAAGATTCATATTAAGAAGAAATAAAGTATTTTGCAGCCTAAATCTTATGAAAATATTCTTTTAGCACCCTCCTTTAATCAAACTATTATAACCATATTGTTATTTCATTACTTTCTTCCTTACTCTATCACCTCAACCCTCTTAAACAAATAAATTAAAAATGAGAGAAAAGAAAATCAACAATAATGAAATATACACATAGAAACAAAAAACAAGCATTAGATAACCAAACTTTACTTTAAACAAACACCAAAAGATTTCATATCTATTACGATATTTTTAGCTTGTGAAGTTCTCTCGCTATTAAGTGGACAATTTTTTTTTTAGCGTTAGAGTTTGAGATAAGAAGAAGAAGATACAGACGAAGAAAAATAACTAATTCAATACTAATTTTTTCATTATGTAACATGGTTTTTACAACAGCTAATAAACAATAAAATTTATCTTAAGGTGACGACACGTGTTCCATCTATCGCTTGGTTGTTATAATTGTTACAGATATGGTGTGTTTCCTCTTTATTTACTAATACTGGATCTTTGATGTCATCTTCTTCTCCCTTCTCTATCGTATTCTACGTACCCTGCTTATTATTCATAACATCCCCTTCCCCTTTGATAACCACCTTGTCTATCAGGTTAACCCCCAAAAATCTCCTTTGCAACTCAAACATGAATTCCCATGTGGCATCTTCCTTAGTCTCCCTTTGCCATTGCACTAATATTTGTGTTATTGCTCGATTGTGGTGTTTGACCATTCTTCTTCCCCATATAACTATAAGGACCTTTTTTGTATTCGATAGTGTTAATGGTAATTGTGTAGAATTTTTTTTCCAGAAATGAATTTCTTCAGCTAAAAGACATGAAAAGTTGGGTGGATTGTGATTCCTCAAGAAGTCTTAAACTATATTCTACCTTGTTGATCTTAGTAATGATCTGGTATGGTCTATAGTCTAGGGGAGCTAACTTCGAATTAGTTCTTCTTTGCAAGGAATGATGATTGTATGCCTGTGTAGTTTTACAAAAACCCATTATCCCACTTTGAATTCTTTTTTAGATCTTCTTTTATTTGCTTGATGTTTAATCCTCTGTTGTGCTTTGTTCAAATGAAATTTCACTATTTGAAGCGTTGTCTCTCCTTATTTTAGTGCCTGGTCTATTAGAATGTTGTGAGAATCTCTTACTAGGTAAGGTATATACAACGATGGTGGGCAATCGTAAAAAAATTCAAAGGCTGTGGTGTTGATAGCAACGTGATGGTCTCTGATAAGTCAAATTATTTGTAGATAATTTTGGGATGAATTGAATTTAATTTGACTTATTTCTTTATGGATTTGAAGTATTTTACACTTAATTCTCTCAAATTACAATTGTATTGCTTGACAGGTACAAATGGCAGATTGTGGGAAAAAAGGCATAACTTTCCTTGTAGATGCCGGATCAAAATCACTCAAGGATGATTTCAAAGAGAATTACGAGCTCTACAACTTCTAAGAAGGCTCTGAGAAGAAATTTTGTCAATTGGAAGGTCAAAAGCGTGAAATTGATGGAATGAGGCATGTCCGTTTAACGGATGGCAGAAGATGCATTTCAGACCCGAGAAACATTGGCAGCCAGCATGACCTGCTTTCCTCTGGTTAGGAAAATGAGGTCTCTAGGGACAAGGGAGATATAAATACTTACTGTTTAGACCTAAAAGGGGGTTGGACACTGAAAACAAGACTACTACATTGAGAAGCACAAAATAAGAGGAGGATAGGAAATTTTGGGGATTTGCACAAGGATTGGGAACTACATTCTCTTGTGTTTCTACTACTTTCTCTCTCTACTTTTTCTTAAATGCTGAGCATCCTTATGTGTATGATTTTTGTTACAATGTTCTGGAACTAAACCTTATTTAGGGTCAGGGATGTAGCCTCTTTGGAGGATTGATTTGCATGATATGGATTGTTGAATGTTGAATGAAAATTTCTGGGTTATGTTTGTCTTCCTTGAATCTCACTGTTGTTTCTATGTTTGATCTCCATAGATGCAATCTTAG
>JANIJH010000004.1:17590909-17601635 GCA_024520975.1 Erythroxylum areolatum
CTTTTATCGTGGGTTACGTGTCGGAGCGGCCTGCGGGCGTCCCGATGTGTACCCTACGGTAAGGGGGCGCTACATATACCTACAAAACAAGGTTAGTGATAAACAACCTCACACACTCCCTCACGTGTTTCACTCAAATAATGTCACTCTCCTCGTGTTTAAGTCACGACAATGACTCCCTCAAATAAGCTCACATACTCTTGCCTTTTACCACTCAATCTCCTCTGAAATTCAATTCACCACTCGGAACGAATTCTCAACTGATCAAAAGAATAAAAAAGGGTGCAAAAATTTCGAACCAACTAGCAGTACACGTATGACGAAACAAAGAAAACAAAAGAAGAAACAAAAAAATTTGGTTTTTTTTCCAAAATTTTTTTGACTCTTTTTTTTACCTTTTCTTTTTCTTTTTTTTTGGATTTTTTTTTTGTTTTTTGACTTTTTTCAGACTTTTTTCTTTTTTGTATTTTTTTGGATTTTTTCTCGACTTTCTTTTTTTGGATTTTTTTTCTTTTTTCAGGTTTTTTTGGATTTTTTCTGACTTTTTCAATTTTTCTGACTTTTTTTAATACAAGCTGAAAGTTTCAACAAGTATTTGAAAACCCTAACTAAAATAAAAATAAGAAGAAAGATTGAAACCTTAGGTCAAAGGTTAAATCACACTTGAATTGATGAACCGCCGATAATTGGATGGTGATGGGCAGAGGTTTCTTGAATGTTGATGGAGTTGAATAAGAATTTTTCTCCAAACTAAGACTTTGATACCAAATAGCGCGCTCCATGAAATTGAAAGATGTAAAAATATTCAGATTCAAAGAAGGAAGAAGAGGATAGATTTGAATTAATGAAAACTAAATCTGATATGCAAGGTTTCAAATTTACCTGCTAGACCTCACAAAGAACTTGTCTCGAGTAACCTAGATAACGGGTAAAGAACAAACCAAGAAAGTTAGTAGGATCAAAATCACGCCACAATCTGATTTAATTTATAAGTGAGTTTAATTCCTAAGTTGAAAAGAACAAGAAGGTTTTCTCCTCTCAATATGACCGACGGCTCACAAAAAACAAATATGATCAAAGTTATCTCCCAAAAATCTTAAAACATAAGTATTTATACCTAGGCTTAATGCTAAAAGACTTGGGCTTAAAATACATGAAAGCCCAAAATATAATTATAACTTAAAACAAGTCCAAAATAGAATAATAAAAACACGTCTAGGCCTAGCCTAACGCACTTCCAAGTCTGATCATGATGTGTAGCCCAACACAATATTCTTCAAGTCCCAAGTGAGTCTGATCTAAGGATTTGAGATAAATGAATCAATTCGGGCTGTGATTCAGATAACTCTCCTCCAATAGGTTTGATGCACTCTATTTTCTCTACAAATTGGCCCACATGCACATAAAAAGCCTCCTTGAGTCTCTTAGTCCTAGCTTTGGACATTGGTCCAACTGGAGTGACAAGCTTGCCCCCATCACGCATGCCATTTCCATGGTGATTCTCGCTCCTGCTCACATCACTTTGGATCCATCAAGATTGCTCCATAAGAAGTTTTTAAGCAATCTCTCTATATTTTTAATGATGCTTTGGGAGAGAAAGATATTAGAGCTCCAGTAAATGTGTAAAGAGTTAAGAAAAGATTTGATGAGTTGTAGATTATTGGCATAAGAAAGAGATTTGTTAACCCAAGAGTCGATGCTTTTGTGAATTCTTTCGATGAGGGGTAGGCATTCTTGATGATTTAGACGTTTAGTAGTCACTAGGAGGCCCAACTATTTGAGCAAAGGTTGCCAGTGAAGTAAGCAATGTGTTGACGTAGAGGGGAGGCCTTCTTGGAGAGGAGAAAATGGCTTTTATTAAGGTTGATATGTAATCCTGAAAAGCTGGTAAACTTGGTCAGGGCCTTCATAAAGATGTTAATGAAGTTCATCTGAGCTTTGCAAAGCAAGCGAAGATCATCTGCAAAACCAAGATTAGTTAAACCAATCCTTTTACATTTAAAATGATACCCGAAATTAAGATTAAGGTTCACTTCTTGATGAATGATAGAATTGAGGATTTCCATGCTTAGGATGAAAAGATACGGGGGCAAGGGGTCCCCTTGCTGCAAACCTCTTGCAACCTTGAAGAATTTGGTAGGTCGTTCATTAATAAGCACAAATAAGGATGCAGAGGAGATGCATTCTTTCAACCATTTGATGAAGAGGATTGGAAACTCGAAAGCTTGAAGCATTGTCCGGATAAATTCCCAGCTGATGCTATCAAATGCCTTAGTTGAAATTGACGTAATTGACATGACAATTCTTTTCATAATAAACCTCTAAGATAATATATAGGCTGAAAACCATGATGTAGCTCCCATGAGTCTTATCAGTGAAAAACTTCACGAGCCTAGGAGTCTCAACGAGAACTTTCTCGTTTCATATGGTGTAACAATGTCATGTACCATAGTTCTTGTTTAAAATCAAACTTTGGAAATCAACTTGTTGTTGATTAATGAAAATATAGTTATCTTGGTTTTGTATGTTGTTGTTTTAGAATATTTTTAGAATGATTGATGGCTAAATGTATGAATTATATAAGTATTTACTACATGTTGAATGAGTTTGTATAATTATGGATGATTTAAGGCATAATAAACCCCCAAGATGATATATAGGTTGGAAATCCGTGATGCAGCTCCCATAAGGCTTATCGATAAAAAATTTCACAAGCCTAGAAGTCACAGCGAGAATTTGTTTTCTCGATTCACAGGTATAAATAATGTCACGTACTATAGTACTTGGTTGGCATATTGTTTTATTTGACTTATACTTACATATGTTCAATTTGTATAATTGTGAACTCATATGGTGGGATAGGTTAGTTTCAAATTGGAGGGGAAATAGTCAAAGACCTGTAAAAATTAGGGGATGTTCTGTAAAGTAAAGATTACATGTTCTGTAAAATTAGGAGAAATGAAGGATACTAACTATAAAATCACTTTTTTAAATAACAGTTTTGCATAAATGAGTAATGTTGATAGATATTGGATGTATAGACGATTAACACCCGATGGTTTCATTAATCCTAAGTTTGTTAAGGGATTTGAAGCTTTTATTCACTATGCATGTTCTCAACCTGCATATATAGATGGCCCAAAGATCAGTTGTCTATGTAAAAAGTGCAAACATGTTCGTTTTCTTCCTATTGATGAAGTGAATCTCCATTTGTTAAGAAAAGGGTTTGTTCCAAATTATTTTGAGTGGACACGACATGGGGAGCCATTAATTTATAACACCTCAAGGGGTAATGAAGTAAACTCGTTAATAAATGATGATGGGTTTGAAGGGGAGATTGGATTTATAACAAATAATATAGGTGCAATTGAAAAGTCGTACATCTAAATAGTTTATGATGCAGCCGGTTATATCTTTTAGGCAAATATATCCAAACCCATATGCAAAAAAGCTTTTTGATTTGCTAAAATCAGCTGACCAAGAATTATGGCCAAATCATTAGACTATGACTCAATTATCTTCAATTGCTAGAATATTGAACATAAATTCTAAAGGGTATATTTTAAATCAACGTTTGGATAAAATTTTTACTTGGTATAATGAATCATTGCCTCCTAATCATACAATGGTTGATAATTTCAAAAATATGAAGAAACTTATTAGGGGTCTTGGTGTGCCAGTTAAAAAAATTGATTGTTGCAATTTTGGATCTATGTTGTTTTAAGGAGATAATGTAGAAATACAAGAGTGCAAATTTTGTGGTCAATCTAAGTTCAAACCTAAAAAGCATTTTATGAAACAAAAATTAGTACACTGGAAGCAGATGTATTATTTCCTGCTAACTCTGAGACTTCAAAGACTATACACCTTTAATGTTATTGCATCTCACGTGAGATGACATAATGAACATAAACAAGAAGATCGAATAATGAACCATCCATTGGATACACTAGCATGGAAACATGCCAATAACACCCATGTTGAGTTTGCAACTAAAAGTCAAAATGTTAGGTTGGGATTGTTAATAGATGGATTCCATCCTTTTGGTCAATCCAGCCAACAATATTCATCATGGTCAATCATAATTACTCCTTATAATTTGCCTCTATGGAAGTGTATAAATGAGACATATATGTTCGTGACGGTGATTATGCTAGGGTCTACGAATCTAAAGTATAAAATCGATTTTTGCCTATGACCATTGGTCTCTTAATTGTATCATCTTTGAGAATTTGGTAGGGAGACATATGATGTGTCTGTTAAACAAAAGTTTTTGTTGAGAGCAGCTTTGATGTGGACTATTAGTGATTTCCCTACGTATGCTTTGTTGTTTGGATGGAGCACAGCTGGAAAATTGGCTTCTTCTTGTTGTAGCAATGATTCTGATGCTTTTTACCTTCTTAACGGGGCCAAACATCTTAGTTTAACAACCACAGAAAATTTCTTCCTCCAGATTATCCATTTAAATATAATAAACAAAAGTTTATTAAGAATAAGATAGTACAAACACATCCTCCCCCTCACAAAACTGGTGAAGAGATATTATAGGAGATTGATGAATTAAGGTTGCTGAAAGTTACATAACTTAAAGCTAAAGAAGTTAGTAGAAGCGTTAGTAAAAACTTCAGTTGGAGAAAATAAAGTATCTTTTAGGATTTTCCATATTGAAAAAGTAATTTGATAATGTCATAATCAAGATGTGATGCATATTGAAAAAAAAATATTTGACAATTTGTTCAACACCATAATGAACATTGAAGGGAGGACAAAGGATAATGTAAAATTACGAGCTGATTTGATACTTTTTTTGTAGAAAGAATAAGTTAGCTAAAGATCTTTGGACCGGTGAATATCCAAAAGCATGTTATACAATTTGGAAAAAAAACAAAAGGAAAATTTGTGTAAATGGTTGAAAAGTCTAAAGATTCCTTATGGTTATGTTTTGAACTTGGCAAGGTTTGTGGACATGAGAAAGTACAAATTATTTGGGATAAAAAAATCATGATTGTCATATGTTTATGCAAAGGCTAATTTCAATTTCATTTTAGGAGTTGCTACCGAATAAGGTTTGAGAAGCTATAACAGAATTAAGTTTGTTTTTCAAAAGCTTAACATTATCTGAAATAAAGTTAGATGAAATCGAAAAACTAGAAAGGAAAATTCAAGTTATCCTGTGCAAATTGGAAGGGATTTTCCCTCCAACCCTCTTTGACTGTATGGAGAATCTATCTATACATTTAGCACATGAGGCGAAACTTGCTAGTCCAGTTTAATATCAATAGATGTATCTATTTAAGAGGTAATTATAGTTAATATTTAAATAAAAGTTATAGAATGTTTTAATAATAGAATTGTAATAACCCTATTTGTAATGTAGGTATTTGCATTACTTGAAGAAAAACGTCAAAAACAAGGCTAAAGTTGAAGATTCAATATGTAATACTTATTTAGTAGAGGAACAAGTATATTTTGTTCACATTATTTTAAGCGTACGTGCACACAAGAGAAAAAAGAGTTTCTTATAATGACGATAGGGGAGAAAGGGGTGATGTTGATAGTAACTTATCCATTTTCACATATCCAGGACGAACATATGGACATTCAATAAGAAGTATGTTAATAGCAGAAGAAATAGAGGTTGCCCATGGTTACATTTTATTGAATTGTCAAGAAGTTCAACCTTTCATGCAGTAAGTTTAAGTTGATTTTGAAATAGATTATTTGAGTTTTCGAAATTATTGTTGTTCACAACTAAAATACATAATAATGCTTTTAAATTATACAAGCAATGGTTACGCAAGCTAATGCCCGAAACAACACAAGACGATATCAATAAAGAAGTTGAAAGACATTTTCCTCGATGGTTTGAGAAACATGTAAGTTTCACTTATAATAGTTGAAATTGTTAAATTATCAAATCAAAGTGATTAGATGACATTATACTATTTAATATGATAAATTGTATTTTGTGTAGGTCTTAGAAAATTCAATAGAGAGCAAGTTCATATGTGATTCTGCGAAAGGACCTTTGCAAACTGTTAAATCGTATCCGGTGTATTTTGTTAATGGATACAAATTTCATACAGGATAACATGTTTATATCATGACAATAGTAAATAGTAGGGTTTGCATATAAGGAGAATTGATGGATTAATATGGTAAAATTATAGAGATACTTAAAATTAAGTACCCTACATTGCTAATAAAATGAAGTGTGATATTTAAGTATGAATGGTTTGATTTAGCTCCTAATGTTGGAACAAAAGTGCACAGTCGATATAATCTAGTTGAAATCAACCAGTGAAGAAGATTTAGACTGTTTGAACTTTTCGTGTTGGTGATGCAAGCTATCCAGGTGTATTATGTCCCTTTTCCTAGCTTATGACGAGAAAATCATATTAGTTGGTCGTTTGTAAAGTAAAACCTAGAGGTGTTTTTGAATTACATGAAAAAGGAGAAAATAAGATAATTGAAAGTGAAGCATTTCAGGAAGATGTTTATGAAATAAATGCATATGTAATATATGAAGAGAATGGACCTTTGAACAATCCAAATAATAAATATGTTGAAATTTCATTTGGAGATGAAGAGGAGGGCGAGACATTTGAATAGGAGCCTGAGTTTGATTCTAATTTTTCGAAAAAAGAAGAAGATGTTGATTTTGATTTACGATTAATTGCTGATAGCGATTAATTTGTATTTGTAATATAATATTATACGAATAAATTTATTATTGCATCAACAATATATTGTTATATATTGAATTTATATTGTCTATTACTAGAAAATTCAATAAAATGTGAATTTCAAGTTAAAAATGTCACCAAAGAGAAAATAACATATGATGCGGTCAAGGTTTAGGTTATAACGATTTGGAGAAGTCAATGTATTTCTAAGTGAAGGATCACATTTTGCAGATGCTACTGCACATCCAGATGAGACATCACCTTCTGTACCTACTACTATACCATCCAACAGCCTTGGCACACTATCCACCAACCCTACACCATCCACCACCCCTATACCGATAGAGGTATCAAGGGTAAACATTGCAGATGAAGGAGGCGACCTCCAACCTATGGCTAAGGGAGTTGATGAAAGAATGCACATCACAATTGTCAACAATTTGTAAGTACAATTTTAAAAATTTTGTAATACATGATAACATCATAGGTTTATACTAAAATTATAGGTTTTAATTTGAAAATGATCTAAAATAATTTATATATTAGGTTGGTTCCATATGAAACGTGCTCAAGAAATATCTCATCCAATTTCAAGAAGAGGATAGATCTTGAGAGTTATAAGGAAGAATGTCTCTCAGTCGACAAAATTTTTTTTTTATCAATAGTTTGAGGTAAACACAATTTATTCTTTAACCTTTTTATTTTATCTAATTTTATACATTAATTAGATAAATATTGTCGTTTATAAGTACCTATAGTATGTTTTTCGTTTTTTCATAAACAATTTTTTTGGGATTCAAAATTTGATGTTGTAATTTATAATGTATGCGAGAGGCAAGCTCGTACATGTTATAGAGACTTTCTTGCTTCGATGTATAAGAATGGTGTTCGATCACCATATATATATGAAGAAATGTGGAGTCGTTGGCAACAGTATTGAGTATCACCCAAGAAAATATCCATTTTAGAGTGCAATTCTGCCAATAGACATGGAGGACCAGACAGAGAGAGTCTACCTGTACATATTGAAAGATCTTTAACCCACCAGGAGCATACTTCAACTTGTAAGTATCAAAACTTTACACTTATATCCTGATTTTTGTACTTTGATGTATGAAATTTGATTTCAATGTAATTTGATGTATGAAATTTAAAATGAAAATATATGTGTATTATAGAGAATAATAATGTTATAAATGTCTGGTGCCATTAATAATTGTGTTGTTGACTTAAAATTTTTTTCTAACAGTAAGTATCACAAGAATAGAGAAAATTCTGCCAAAATTTTTGTAAATTATGGTTTACTTATAACAATTTATTCTAATGCAGGAAAAGTCTATGGGCAGGAAGCGTACACCGCACCAACTCTTTTTGCACACTCACACCAAGAAGCATGATGATATGACTTTCGTCGACACCCGATGCAAACAAGTTCATGTATGTAAAATCTATAATATTAATTCTTAAAAAGTTTTCACTTATTAACATAAATAATTATAATGATATGACTAAATACAATAAAACATTGAACGATAGTCTCAAAACTATGAAACTGTTAATGAGAGTCAAGCATATCTTGATGCAGTAGGTGGTAGGATTGTCGTGGAAGGATTTTCAACTTAGGTTCATTTGTGAACACATTATTCTTATTTATCTACATCCATTACAGTTGGACTAGTAGGCGGTCCACATCAAATGAGAGAGTCCTCTAGCTTAAGAGCACAATGGAGACGCTAACAACTCAATTGCAACACATGATGGAGTATATAGTCCAACTCCGTAATGAAATTGATCAATTGAAAGGGAGGCACAATACCTCATCATAGCAATCAGAGCATCCACCTTCACCACTTGTATAAGTGCATGTGTTGGATGTTTACTACACTTAAGTTTTTGTATAAATTCTTAATTTACAGTTAATTACAATGATTACTTATTCATGTACATTTTAATTTTTATTATATTAACGATCAAGATAATATTTACTAATATTTTTCAATTAATTTTATATTATTTACATAAATTAAATATGCAAAAAAGCATAAGATTATAAATAGAAAACTCGGATAAGAAGTAAGAAATGAGAATAGAAATTTATCAAAGTTAAATTTTTTGACAGACCTACAATATTCCATTGCTAATTAGCAATGGGACAGTAACTTCCGTCGGTAAATGCCATTCCATCGCTAATTAGCAAAGGAATAAATAAATCCGTATGTAAGTTATCGACATAATATATCATTTTATTGGTAAAAATTTAGCGACGATTAATGTTTCCGTCAGTGAATTTAGTGACGGAAACATATATATTTGTCAGTAACTTCAGCGACAGACATACGATTTACTATCGGCAAATTCATCAACGAAATAATGAGATTCTGTCCGTAAAGTAGAGACAAACTTCTATAAACTCGTTGGTAAATTTTCTTTAACTTACTGACAAAAATCCAAAATTTCGTCTCTAATGGTTCCAACATATACACAAGCTTCCATAGTTAAATTTACTAATAGTCATTTCTTCGACGTTTTTGTCTGTCGGTAATTTTTGTTGCCAAATTTGTTTTCCGACAAAAAAATTTTATTTTCTGTCGATAATTTTCGTCGCAAAAACCTTTTTTTTGGTAGTGCTAAAAAAGTGTAACTTTCCCATAAAGTAAGTGGATTTAATGGAAGTAGTAGTTTCTAACTTTCTTGATTATTAAATTCTTGTAAGCATATATAAAAATATTTTATGTTGTTCATTTTAGTGAGCAATTCATTCAATCAGCTGTTTAAAGAGAGTTTTAAAACCTTACGAAAAATTTATCATAAAGAGCTTTGAATAACGAGTTTTTGAGAATTTATTTTAGAGAACTGAAGTTTCTTGAATTTTCTTTGCATTATTTTTATAAACAATAATAAAAAGTTGATTTGATTATGTCATTTTTATTTTTATTTGAATTATACTAAACTCTTACATGTTGAGAGTGAATGGAATATTTAAATACAAGTGTGAGTAATGCAATTAAAAATTTATGTAAAATTATTTGAAAATTTGAAAAGAAAGATTGAGTTAAGATTTAACAGACAAAATTTAGGGCCAATTTCTTTCCACTTTAATTTTTACTTTTTAATTTTTAAATTTATTAAAGAAGATCATACTTGTTTGAGTTTTTTGTTTATATTTTTTAGTTTTTTTCCTCTTTTTATAACTTTTAACTATAGAAAGAAGTTTTTTTGTTTTTGTTTTTATAATTTAATTTACGATCAATGAAATATATTTTATTTCATCATTTAATATTAATTATTAATAAAAATTATGAATAATTTAATTTAATTTTTATGATTATTTTGAAGTTTAAAATAATTTGAATTTAATAATTACTTGATAAATATAATTTAAAATATCTCTGAAATATATAAATTTCAAATAAATTTTGGTTTAATAATTAAAAACATATTATCAAATAAATATTAATTTAAAAATAAATTTATTATTATTAATTTGTTTCTTTTAGTAAAATATAATAATTTACTAATAGTTTATTAAGAGATATTATCTAAGAGATTAGAATAAATAAATAAATTTATTTATAAAAATGATTGATCTTATTTGTAATTATTATTAGTAATAAAATATAATTAAATTGATATTTATATTTAAACAAGTATTTGTTTTTATTTAAAAAATACAAATAAATTATAAGCAGTTCAAGTTTGAGCCTTTTTTTCACATTTTGGTAAGTTTGAGCACTTCAATCATGCCTTAATTCTATTTGATTTCCACATGCCCGAGAAATACTGTGGCCCTGTTTGGCAATCAGCTGATAGCTGATAGCTGATTATATCAGCTGGTTTAACCAGCGGATTGCATTAGCTGTTTGTTAAAGATGTTTGGTAAAATTAGTTGTTTAGTATTAGCTGTTTAAGTGTAAAATGACTTATAAAGACATGACTTTAAAAAATATAAGAATATGAATATTGTATATTTTAGTATGTTAATGAATATTCTTATAAAAATTTAGATTTTAGATATTTAATTCTACAAAAATTAAGTTTAT
>JANIJH010000004.1:17612395-17624470 GCA_024520975.1 Erythroxylum areolatum
AAGTTATTGAAGTTGTTTGATAATTTAGCTGATTAACTAATTGATTTAAAACAGTAACCTGAAAATGGAAAAGTTGGAACGTTGGATCTATTTCTCTAACAACCAATAGTTATGAAAATATAATAGTGCCTTTTGAATTTAATAGGTGTTGTACGAATGTAAGAGCTTTGCATAAACCATCGACAACTCACGCTTTACTACCTTTCACAAGTTTTTTTCCTGTTAAAGAAAGCTATAACAACAATATTTTCAAACGGAAAAATTATTAGTTAAAAAATTAAAACTCATATATTTAAAATAAAACAATATTTATTTATTTATATATATAAGAATAAGCAGATAATACTATAAGATAAAGATAAGATTTCTTTAATTTCACTAAATTTGGACACTAAAATTAAAAAGATAAATTATAAATTTATATCAAATTTGAATTTTTTTGAATAAATATAAACTAAATTTAGAATAAATTAAATGTAATTTTATTTAAATTAGATTAATTTTTAAATAACAGACTAGTTTTAAAAGATTTATAACATATTAACCAATAAGAAATAATATTTTCTTCGCTATAATATTTTGTACATGTAAATTTTAAATAATTGTATATTCAATTTTAAATATATCTTGATATTTTCGCTTCTTAAACATATACATATGCATATGTATTAACCATGGTTATTTTATATTCCTTTTTTCTTACTAGTCATAATGGAATAAGTTATTTTTTTTGTCATAATAAAATAAGTTATTTTTTAAGTTATTATTTTATATCCCTTTTTCTTTCTAATCATAATGAAATAAGATATTTTTTTAATTCATATCTTCATAAGTTAGTTTATACATAAACAACTAATATTAGTCAGCTAATTTTATCAAATATCTTTAATAAACAACTGATGTTATCAATTAGTCAAATCAGTTGGTATAATCCACTTAACTAATCGTTAATAGAACCAACTCGAAAAGAGCCACTCTAATTTTTAAAAAACACAAAAAATATAACACAGGATATGATACGACGCCATAAGCTGCAACATCTAGAGCGAGTTGATGACCCTTTTCAAAGCTCTTTCCTTCTTTCACTAATTACTATCATGTGTAAAGACGATTCACTTTCAATGGCAGATTAGCAATTCAAATTGTGGCCTTAATACATTCTTCTGCTTTTATCATGATATTAACTTAATCGTGCCCCCAATTATAGGAGTTTAGTGTCAAGTGAAATTAGATTTGTGGCTTATGTTCTTTGATCTCGATCAATAATTGTTATGTGAAAAAATAGATTACTGTAACAGTTCATATCATTTTCTTTTATACAAAAATGAATATAGTTTTATGATTAAAGAAAATTTACATAAAGGAAAAGATTAATTAATTAATTATTTTTATTTTGTCATAATTTTTATACTAATTTTAAATGACTTTAGAATAAATTCATCTATATCTAAGCATATCCACTTTCAAAAAACCTTTTAAATTACCTTAATCGATTAAGCTACTCTTTCAAGATTGTTTCAAGATTCCAAAAATCCTTATTACCAATCTTGTGAGCTTCCAGTGCACAAAAACGAAAGATCAACATTGCAGCATCGATTCTCTGTGAAATCTCAGGTCATCATATCTCGCCACCAACATGTAGCTACGCAATAAGAATAACAGCATCACGGTTGTCTCGAGCTGTGAATGCCTTCACTGAATTATTCTTTATGTAGGCCCCTTCGCAGGGAATGAGTGTAGGTGAAAGTAATCAGACCTATTATCAAGCCAGGTCCATTATTTGTTTTAAATCGATGTGCCACCTGTACTTCCATTGTTCAAGACAGTTTGGTTAACATGTCCAGTCAAAGCGTTAACCAAGTACCGCCAACCCCAGCCCTCAGATGCCTGATTACTTATTACGTTCAATTCAGCCGAGTCAACAAGGTTCACAAAGAAGACCACGACTGGTCGCTGGCTTAACGATGCTACGGACTGCTAGTTGAGAGGATCCAAAAGCGGAACCACCGTCAAGAGTCGCAGTTTCATTCATCTCATTAGCAACTCTTTGTCCAAAGCCGCAAGCATGGTCCCAGAATTTTGTGGTCCAAATATTACTCGTTTAGGAGTACCTAACTTGTGTGCTGTTATTTCCCAACTTTTCTTCTCTTATTATGGACCACTTTACATTATAAGTTAACTAAAAAGGTTTGTAGATGACGTCAACGAGTGGAATTGAAGAACAACTTCGGTTTGGTGAAATGCGTAGTAGAAGTAGAACAATGGTGAAAAAAATATGATCATTGAGATCTTTGTGGCCCAGGCATTAAGATTCTCTGGTATTATTGCAGACACTGGAGCTGGTTGGTGAGAGGAACCTGAACATGGGCTGTCATCTTCTCAAACGTGTCTGCATCGACGTAGGTCTTTTGTGGTCCCTTTTCTGCCACTAATAACCACAGTATGTCCATCGATAAGCCGGAAAACGACAAAACTTTTGATGTAATACCGTCAAATCATCTCTTGTGGCCTGTGGGCACCACAAGTAGGTACGGTTGATTTTCTGCTCTTTTAAATTAACTCGTCCAGATAAATGGGAGATTGACATTCCATTCTGAATTTAATGCCATCTTTTTTCCTTTACCCTCTTCTTTTATATTTGTCATTTTCTTCGAGGAGAGGACATCTAGACTTCGTATGTATGGTTTTCCTGTAATTTTACTCCTAACCCAAGGCTCTCCTTTAGGAAGTCTTAACTTTGAATCACCCCAAAAAAGAAGAAATAAAAAATATTTCTATTAATGATCTTCTAATATTTTAGACAAAACTTTTTGATCGGATTAATTACGGACGTCTCGTTTTCAATGACAGAATGAGAGTTAGAGTAAGAATCTAGAGGTTGATGAGAACTTGAGCTGAGCAGGACCAGTGATCAATCATCAGCTGAATAATCAAGTATGTGAAGACTCCTTGTACATATAAGTGTATAGGTTACGTAGGAACATGAGGGATCTTGAAATTCTAGATTTATATCTTCTAAGACTCTTGGAGTGAAATTTTAAGAATTTAAGATTAGTCCGACTAATTCGAGATACCTAATATAATAAAACAAAGCAAATGATATTATTTGATATATGTTTTAGAACCTATGTTACCACGTTTATACAGGTGTGGGTCACGTTTATACAGGTGTGGGTCATCCCAAGACAATGGTACTTGGCAGATTTTCTTTAGTAGGAATGAATAAAATTTGATAGCATTCATCGATTACGAATGCGACAAGCGACGCTTCTTGCTATAAAGAAGCATAGCCCATTTGGAGATCATACTTCACATTCACAGCCACCCACCCTCCTAAGTCTGTCTCCTTCCTTCTTTCATGGCATTCAGAAACAACATCATGGTCTGCAGTCCTTTGGAATGTGAGACCTCGGCTGAAATGCTGTCTTCCATGGACAAGGCCAAGGAAGAAGGTGCTGACCTCGTTGAGCTTCGTCTTGATTCCATGTCTTTTTCTCATATTTCCCAAGTCGAAAGGCTCATCAAGCATAGAACTCTCCCTTCCATTGTTTCTTTCAGGTACGCATTGTAATATTTTATATCATTCTCTCCCCATGCATCTTATTAGCTTAATTCTCTAATGTTTCAATTTCTCATCATTCAACCCTGTGACTAATTCTTACGTAAAGATTACATAAGTCCAACATCATTGGAGAGTGGATACAGCTAACAAAGTATTACATAGTATGGAAATTTAATTACAAAACCGTTACTTAAAAAATGGATTTTTTGTACAAAAGACAAAAAAGAAAATTGTATTATAAACAAGAAGCTCAAGTCAAATATATCCCAACAATTTTTTTATTTCTATAATCTATCATAACAATTTACAGTATAAAGCAAATTTAAAACCGTCATTCTGAGGGCCCTATGGTCTGCACCTTTTGCTACCAAATGGTCCCCTCTTTGTCCTGGACGATTCAGTAGCCAAATCGGGGCTGAGTTTCTGAGTCGGTGGCAATATTTACATGCCCAGTCCTTGCGCTTGGTAAGACATGGACATGGTGCTTATGTTGAAATAAACAAAGTTTGTGAATAGCAATTGGCAAATCCTATATGATCCAGTTACTCTATTCCAACTTTGGTCCATTTATTCAACTGTTATTCCTATTATTAATAGGGACATAAAACAAGTTAACTTGATTTTCAAAGGTTTAACTGAGATTCAGAGTTTGTCCTGTTAACAGGCCCGAGTCATCAAGAACCTCATGGGACGTGAACACAAAGGATACTTGTATACAAGTACTGAGACTGGCACTTGACTTGGATGTCGAATTTGTCGAAATGGACTATGAGGTACAGATAAAAGAATCAAATTCTATTGTTAACTGAATCAAATGGACAGAAATACATATTCATACTAAAAAACACTTACAGATAGCTTCAGATAGCAGCATGGTAGAATATGTCTACAACAGGTCCAGTAGCAAATTAGTTGTATCAAGCTACGTCAATGGTGGGAAGCCTTCAGCAGAGAAGCTGGGTTTTCTGATCGCATGCATGCAGTCTACCGGAGCAGATGTTATCAAATTAGTGATCGATGTGGATTACATCACTGATCTGGCGCCTGTCTTTAAGATGCTTACTCATTGTCAGGTATTCGTTTTGACACACACAAAAAGGAAAACGGGAGACTATTTGTTCGAATGCAGTTGATTGGGACCGTCTTTCCTTCATTAAATCTAATTAACACATTATGTAAATGCGTGATTGACTGAACAAAGTTGAAACATCATTTTTTATGCGTTCGATCTGGTGCCCTGGAAATATGTGCTGTACTCCAGCAATACACTCACTAGTTTTCTGTTCCTTTTCAGGTGCCTTTAATTGCTCTGGCAGTGGGTAGCCGAGGCCTCATCTGCCAGCTTTTAGCACCGAAATTTGGAGGGGTTTTGGTTTATGGATCTCTGAAAGGCAAAGAAGTGTCTGGCATGCCGACTCTAGTCAGTCTTAGGCAAGTCTATAAGCCCGAGTACATAAATCCGGACACCAAAGTCTTTGGTCTCATCTCAAACCCAGTGGGCCATAGCAAAGGTCCCATTCTGCATAATCCTGCCTTTAGACATACAGGATACAATGGGATCTATGTTCCCATGCTAGTGGATGACGTCAGCGAATTTTTTAGAACCTATACAAGCACTGACTTTGCTGGTTTTAGGTATGGTATACAACTGCTGAACATGATTAGCTTTCGATATCATTTTTGTATTTTTAATTTATAGTCCAGATTTTCCCTTGCAATATATTGTAATTTGACCACTACTCACTTCCTTTCCATGGATGGTCTTTCACCTTCTGCTTGATGGGTGTAGCGTTGGGATCCCACATAAGGAAGCCGTGGTAGGGTGCTGCGATGAAGTCCACCCACTGGCTAAGGTCAGGAAATTCTGAAACAAGAACCAACTATTCTTCTTATAAGTGAAGACTTCTAGACAGCAAATGTAGAGATAACCCATACCTTTTATGTGTATAAGTTTATCTAGATATTTTGCTCATACATACTAAGTGTCAGATTACAGAAGCACGGGAAGAGCATGGCTTATCATCAACTCTTAACGAGCTTCCAAATGATTCCACTAACTAGCTTTACAACACATTGATTGTCAACACCAAAACAATCAACCAAGCAAATGCATTATGTGAATTAAATTACAGCACAAGAATGACATCAAAGCGTAACCAAGAACCATGAATTTCAGCAGCAAAGTAACCCGCTGCTTCAACATAATGAGAAAAGAACGAGAGCCCTTCAAGAAATTACAACCCTCATTCGTGGCAATAGTTCTGTGAAGTTCCTGATTGTGTGTTTGACTTCTTTTTTTTTTTTTTACAAGCTTCTAAACAATGGGGATTCTTTATGAATCAGTCCATAGGAGCTGTGAATACCATAATAAGGAGACCTGATGATGGGAAGCTTGTTGGTTATAATACAGATTGTGATGCTGCCATAACTGCAATTGAGGATGCTTTAACAGGTACCAACCTGATGAAATTAGATTCGCTTTGGGTGGCATTGCATCTTCTAAAAACAAATTTTTTTCTCAACAGTGAAGAAGGAAAAAATGAATGAATTTAGCTTCTGGCACTAGCACACTGTGTCTTATTGTACTTGCAGGGTTCTGCTCCAAAAGGAATATAAACTTGCCTTGTTTTAGCTTCTCAGATTCCATTTGATACATTGTCCACTCTATTATAGCCTATTCCATTTCACTATCATTTATAAATCAACTAGAGGAGGAAATGTCTGCCTGGAAAAGATCATCAGACCATGAAACGTTATAATTATTGGTGTTCATGATTTATCACTGCAAACAAGTATTAACTAACTGAAGAATGATATGGAAGAGCAGGTAGAAAATTAACCAACAGAGGGAAATCAGAGGCTTCTCCTATTGCTGGGAAAATATTTGTGCTGGTTGGAGCAGGAGGAGCAGCAAGAGCACTTGCTTTTGGTGCTAAAATTAGAGGGGCTCGAGTAGTTATATTCAACCGCAATTATGGTAAGCAAGAAGACGAAGATTTCTGCTTGTAAGATTACTGTGATCACTCTTGTATCCATAACTATTGCGATTGTTTTAAATAGAGAGAGCAAAAGCTCTGGCTCAAGCGGTTTCTGGGGAGGCACTACCTTACGAAATTCTAGACAGATTCTGCCCAGAGAACGGAATGATCCTTGCAAATGCTTCGGCAGTTGGAATGGAACCTAACATACAGGAGAGCCCTCTTTCAAAGGTTTCTAGTCTTACTTGTCGTCATTGTTAGTTGTACATACACATATACCAACACTAGTTTTGTTGCGTGGACAGGAGGCCTTAAAAGCATATGCATTGGTCTTTGATGCTGTTTACACACCCAGAAATACAAGACTCTTGCAAGAGGCTAGAGAGGTTGGATCTATTGTGGTGAGCGGAGTTGAGATGTTCATCAGGCAAGCTCTTGGTCAATTTAGACTGTTCACTGGTGGCTTAGGTATCTATCATCTCTCTAGTATTAACTCATCACGTTCCTTCAAATGCTCGTAAGCATTTGGTGTTTTCGGAAACTGGGAGCTCTTATTTCTCTGTAAAGTTCTCCAACAGACGTTGCACATTGGTTAGAACATTTCTGCTTCCTTTGTTTTGCAGCTCCAGAGGCATTCATACGGAAACTTGTGTTGGAACAATTTTGATTAGACCCTACTCCTCTTCCAACGACAATGTACCAGCTCCAAGATGCCAATGAGTCGGCTATCTTAGGTTAGGCTTATGCAAGTGTCCAGAAAGGAATAGGAGAGCGAGACTTGCAATTGCTTTATGTGATTGTATTGGACTCACTTGGATAACATAGCTGAAACAATAAGGAAATGCTACCTTAAGTGTACATATTTTATTCATGAATAAGACCGAATTAACGGTTAGTGATCTTTAAGAGTTATCATTGTTAACTCCTAAAAGTTATCACTGGAAAAATTAATATTATTACTACTTAAATTTATTTGGACTGAAATATTAACCAATTTGCAGATCAAGTGGGCCGTCTCCTTACTTGAGTTCTCTGCCTTAATAATGTACAACTGCATCCTAGCCTTTCAAAGCCTACTTGAAGTTCGTCAGTAACCGGTTGTGCTGTTTCCTCGTTATTCATTCATACGCTCAATGTTTTGGATGTTTTGACCTAGGTTTACAGAATTTGGTATTTACCTCAAGAGCTGATTTTTTGGGCCATTTCCTTTAGAATATGCTGGCAATGCCTTTAATCTGAGGATGAGCAATGATTGATCTTGTTTGAATCCTGGAATTAATGCAGAATCTAGCTATGAATGGTACATTGGTAAAGTACATATATACAGTCTTTACTTTGTTTTGAAATTCTACACCATCCAAGTAAGGTTTCTATTAAGATATTTATTATATATCTTATTGTTTAATTTTGACATGTTTTGATTATTGGATCTTCAAGATGATGTTTAAAAATATAAATCAAGATATGATGTAAATAGGTAACACTCCTTATTTGAGTTAGACTATGGCATAGGAATCATAGTGAAATTAGAAGTCCATCTTAAATTGAAATTCAAGTGGATTTTGTTAAAAAAGGGTAGATATCGTATTTCTTTCTATGTAAAAAACGGCATGCTTGCGTGAGTGGTCTTCATGTGTCTCTTGATTGGTTGATTGAGCGTTGATAGGCATATTATATTGCTATTGTATGGATCATGCTAGGTGTGGAATGGAGATTATAAGATTGCTTGTATAGTGGTGGCGTGTGACATTCTAAGTCTCAGATTTTCTGTATAAGTAACCTTGATTCTGCAACTCTACACTTGTCGTTGATGGCTTTACAACTGGATATTCTTTTTGTTTTGCATTGTTGATGGATTTTCTGCTGAGAGTTCTTATATCTGTGGTTGTCGATTGGATTGGAGTATAGCACTGTTGACTTTACATTTATAATTAATGCATCCTATTGTTGCTTCTTTTTCTATCAAAGATGACGTCTAAGTGGGCTGAAAAGTTGCTACATTTGAGTGACTTTTAGATATGCATTTTTCTAGCTTTGAACAACTATCATTAGGTTGTTTTGTTGTGAAGTGTGTGTAGTTTTGGTAACTGGGTTTTTTTATAGTATTTGAGTGTGAAAAATTCCAGCACTCATTGTGAATTTTGTAGCTTTAATATTTATAACGTTTCGATAGATAAACATTTATATTTTGTGATGACAACTTTCAGATCTATTTCAGGGGAGTTGAATCTATCGGGAAGTTGTTTTTCTCTTCTTTCTCAAGTGTTGTCGTTTATGTTGAATTTTATTTAATCACTTGAGTTGTTTAATTTGTTTCATTATCATTAAACATCGGTCTGAGAAAATCTTCTGTTAGGGTTAGTACAAGGCAGTCGTACTATTAGGTGTGAAATTCTTTTACGGGAAGTGAGGTTGAGAGATAATGTCAAGGGCTAAATGGTATCAACTCAGTAAAGCCTTGGGTAAATCTATTATACTTCGATAAAAGTTATTAAGCTGAGTGAGGGCCCCGCAGACGTAGGCAAAGTATGCTGAACTGCGTTACCAAATCTCTGATATTTTTATTATTTTAGTTTTGCTTGCTTTTAAGTTTGTTCGTACTAAAGAAGTTTAAGGAAAGTCTGCCAAACAATTAACCCCTTTGGTTTTTCAATTGGTATTAAAGAGAGATCACCGATTCAGAACTTGGTAGCAAGTTGGTGCAGATCTTAGTTTCGCGGACATGGAGATAAGAGAGGATGCATCAATCACCAGACCACCACTATTGGATGGATCTAATTATCCAGCATGGAAACCATAAATGAAAGTCTTCATCGAAGCTCAGGGTACGAAAGCTTGGCATTCAGTAGTACACAGTTGGACGCATCCAATGATCACCGATGATCATGGAGAGACAATTTAGAAAGATCCATATGAATGGACAAGAGTTGAAGAAGAAAGTGCACTGGAAAATTCACAAGCAATGCATGTGATGTTCAGTGTTATTGATAAAGGACGCTTCTCAATGATTTCAGCCTCTGAATCGGCAAAAGAAACGTGGGACGCTTTGCAAACTATTCATGAAGGGTCAAAATTCGTGATAGCATCAAAACTATAGATGTTAGCTGTGTGGTTTGAAGAGCTAAAAATGGATGAGAATGAGACTATTGGAGAGTTTCATGAAAAATTGCGAGATATAGCAAATCAGGCTCATCAACTGAGGAAGAAATACTCCAACGTGAAATTAGTCAAGAAAACGCTGAGATCGCTATCTCCAAGATTTATTCCAAAAATTTCAGCAATAGAGGAGCCTAACAACATTGATAATATGTCATTGAAAAAAGTTATTGGAATCCTTACAAACTTCGAGATGAATCTTTTAAGAGGTAAGCAAGAAAGAAGTAAAGGATTGGCACTACAGGTGAAAACTGGAAAAAGTGTGAATGATGCGGAAGATTAATCAGATGAAAACGAAGACATGATACTACTCACACGAAATTTTGGTAAATGGCTAAAAAGAATGAAGAATGATAGACCCGAATTTAGATAATATGGTGAAAGTTCATTAAGTAACAATCCAAGACAACAAGTCAAGACACAAAAGGGAGAACGAAAGGAAAGAAGAATCCAATGTCATGAATGTCAAGGTTTTGGGCACATTCGGATACTTTGAAGAAGAGAAAATGAAAGTCCTTCACAATTACTTGGAGTGAGAATGATTCCGAGAGCAAATATGGTAGCAAAGAAGAAATAGCGAATATTGTTGCGTTGGTTGCCTTACATAGCAAAAGTTCAGTTACTTACTTAACAGTAACTGAGAAGGAAGTAACTGAAGGCTGAAAAGGGAGAAAATCAGAAAATTTCAAAAACAATCCAGCTCAAGATTCAATATCAGATTATGACAGTGACGAAAGTGGCCTAGATGATGAAAAAAGAAATATTTACGAGGATTACAAAGCTATGTATGAAAAATGGGTGAAAATGCTAAAAAAAGAATGAAAGATTGAAGGAAGAGAATCTTTCCATAAAGAACACCATACAAGAGTTAGAAAAAAAGCTGATGTTGACGTCGGATGAGCTTAGTGAAGCTAGAATCAAATTGATAAGTACTAAAAAGGGATTGAGGATATTGAATGAAGGCACGAAAAAACTAGATAAGTTGATAGAAACTAGTAAGGTTAAAGGAAATTTCGAAAGCATATGCTACAAAGGTGAGTGCTTGAAAGTAAATGAAGAAAATTTTGATATGTTCAGATCAACCCAAGAGGAAGCATCAAAAAAGAATTGAAGATTTATACCCACATGTCATTTTTGTGGAATCATTGGGCATATAAGGCCAAGATGTTATCAGTTACTACAAATGTTGTTTCAAAGAAGACAAAGCTGAAAAAGTATACATCCTCCATAAAAATTTCAACATCAAACTTCAGTACCGAAATCTACTTGCATAAAAAGAAGTGAATTGTAAGCTCTCGTAATTCGTACATCAATGAAGGCAACTTTAAAACATGGTTGATATTTTGATAGTGGATGCTTGCGCCATATGACTGGAAAAAATGTTTACTTAACTGATTATTATAATTGTATAGATAGTCATGTGACTTTTGGAGATAGAAAGAAAGTTTCCCTGATCGGTAGAGGAACATTATGCGTGGATGGTTTGCCTCCTCTCAAGAATATACTCCATGTCGATGGATTAAAAGAAAATTTTGTAAGTATAAGCCAACTTTGTGATGATGACTTGTTAGTTAAATTTACAAGTGATGAATGCAGGATACTAACCGAACAAGGAGAATGTATTGTGAGCGGTAAGCAATTAGTCGACAATTGCTACATACTGCAAGTCATGACTACTTGCAAATCAGCCACTCATGATAATGATATTGATTTATGGAACCAAAGGCTTGGGCACGTAAATCTAGACCTCATCAGTAGATTGACAAAATTGGAAGCTGTGAAGGATCGAGCCAAAATGAACAAAGAAGAAAATCAACATAACCAACCATCCAAATCAACCCAAACAAGCAACGTGACAAGATTGAAGAATTGCCTAGATCTGTAGTTAGTTACTGCTGAGGAAGTAACTGCAGGAACTAATCTACAGTTAGTTGATGCTGAGGAAGCAACTGCGCAAACTGAAAAACTTTTAGTTAATTCGGAGATGAATCAACCAAAACACTAGGAGCTGATTTGAACCGAGATTATTTGTTGGAACCCCTCCCTGGTGGATCATGGGTCTGACGTCCTACGTGACACCTGGGCGCGCAACCCACGAGGGAGGGATTCCTCACCACGAAATTAAACTCAAATCGAACTTATTTCAATTTCATCTGAACGGATCTTGAAAAATTCATCCTAAACTCCCCCTATAAAAATGATCTGCTTAGGGCCCATAACTAAATCCAATTCCTAAGCTAAAATATAATTCCATGACTCTAGGTTAATAAAAATAAAAAAAATCACTTCAATCAGATCTCTCTAGATCAAGAAATCACCAAAATACGGGAGCATGTTCAAAATTTCCGTCTAATTGACTCCCTTTGATTAATCCGCAAA
>JANIJH010000004.1:17649765-17664770 GCA_024520975.1 Erythroxylum areolatum
AGATCTATATACATAAATACATACATACATACATACATACATACATACATACATACATACATATATATATATATATATATACACATACATACATATTCATACATACATACATATATATATATGTATGTATATATATATATGTATGTATGTATGTATATGTATGTATGTATGTATGTATGCAATGATACTTTCAACTACTTTAGATATAATGCATGATCATCCCTCAAAACATACTTCGTAGTCTTTGTTATATTGTTGGCTCACACTTAATAAGTTATGCTTAATCCATTTCATTAAAAACAAATTATTGATAATAATGTGAACTTCCTTACGAAATTGATAATGCCAATTATCTTACCCTTGTATTGTCTTAAAATGTCAAAAATCCTCCATCTTTTGTCTTTGAGAGTTATAAATTAAGATGTATCACCGATCATGTACCTTAAACATCTACCATCCATATATCATTTACTCTTCTTTTTCTTAGAGACCTATAAAAAAGATAATCAATGTGTTTTAGGTACCCAAATGAACTTGGGTCCTTAATTATTATCCTTGACTTTCTTTTCAATGTGCTTCTTTAAGGGTTTACTCATCAAGCTTTGTTTTGTGAATCAATATTTGTCAATATGCCTATATTTATCACAAAAGTGACTTACCATATTATATGAATAATACAAATTGGTGACATGATAGTAAAAGTTATAATTTGATCCGTAATATATTTATCGGTCTTTTATGTTTATATGACTAGTAGGGATCTCTCATTTGGACATTAAAGGATATTAATGCTCTTTTTGGATAGTGAAATAGTCTAGCATAATTGTATTTCATGTTTCTTTTATTATATTGATGATTATAAATAATATAAGCATATTTTATGATATTATGCTTAGTATGAGAACTATTATAAGCAGAAGCTTGATGCTTATTTCTAAGTTAATGTCGAGGCCTAAAGAAATATGAGTAAAATTTCATGCTATCGTTTGACTTTACATAGAAATATTGTCTATTCTTACCTTAAGAATGTTGAGTTTTAGGCCTAGGTTAAAGGTCATGTATGAAAACGTAAAGCTTGCTTTTATAGTAAGGCCTAGTAAATGTAGTTTATGTATATCATTTATGTGGATGTTTAGATGTGGATGCACCGTGCTCATTTATCACCTTAGGCAAATGTTCTTCAATATGAAAATGCTTTCCCATGACATATGTAGCTTTAATAATGGATACACCTCCATAATTGTATCCAATCCCATGTCTATTATTTGAACTTTTTTAAACTGCTAACACACTTTCAAGCTTCTTACTTCCCTTAGCAAATTCAAACAATATGTCCTTGAGACATTGACCTCCTCTTTAATGCCTCATTCTCATACTTTAATACATCTAAGTTGGATTATCAACAATGGTCATACTCTTAAAAGCTTTGATGCTTGTAATTCACTCTTCATCTTTTTATTTTTACTCATATATGCATCTAAATGCTTTTATTTTGTTTTGTTAATTTGGAAAAGGCGATCAGCTTTATTAATCTCTATAGATTTGACCATGCTCATTGTTATATATAATTCATTTGTGATTAGAATATGATTATATTAAAGGCCACAATCATGAGACCTTCTCTCTTCTTAAGGCACCCTAAAAAAAATTAAGATTGGATGTTTCTAAAACTATTGGTATGTGAAAGTTGGAGTCATGATACATGTCCTCTACAAACTTACAAAGAATCAACACCCCACAACTTATCATTGCATTTAAGTGAGGATTTAAATCTTACGTCCTATATTCCCCAACTAACGGTTTGAGATAGCACGCCTCTTATCTTGATATTTATTTATATATCTCTACCCCCTTAAAATGCGGAATGAGTCAACATGTATTTGCCAAGTAGTACAACTCCACACTTATATAAGGACATATCCACATTTAAGTAAAGGGTGATACATTTCTCTAAACTTTAAACTTTCTAACTCTTTAGACCTACACTAATTTAGGCAATATAGAGTTACTGTTATGAAATAATATGATGTTTTTTTTTTCCTTGTAGGCCTAATCATCCCATAACAAAGATTGTCAAAGCACCAACCCAATAAAAAAAACTTGGAAATTTTGAAGTTCATCCCAAAAGACATCATAAGGAAACAACTAGATAAAAGAAACTGAATTTTAAGACCTTACATATATGAAAAAAGAAAATTTCTTACTAAAAATGCAAATGGAGCCTGTAAAAGTATTATAAATGTTGTTGGTAATGATTTAACTCATAAAAGCAAATTGTATCTTATACTCAAATTGAAATCAACATGATTTAATATGAATGCAATAGCTTTAGCAACCATAGTATGCTTTCATGCTCTAGTAAAGAAATGCAAACCTGTAAAGTAGTTTGTAGAAAAGATGGAGACAAAACATAAAAAGGATATTCAACTTTTGTTTTATGTATGATAATAAGTTACATCGTAACATAAGTCATCGAGCTTCTAACATCAAAAGGACAACATTATTTGGACAAAGAATGTCTGGTGATAAATCATTGACCGTCAAGCTCTAGAAAAGGGTGAATGCAGGCAATTTAGGTATAGTGATTATCCTTAAGACAACTTTAGACATTGTAAGTCGACTGGATAGGTTTTATTGAACACCAAGAAATCATATGTTGATATAACAGAAACTCGTTGCTCTAAAACCTATTTTGTATCCATAACTGATGCAACTTTTTGGTGTCATAATCAACACATTGATATGTTAAAATTCAATAAGATTGAGGTGGTAAAGGGAGGTAAAGAATGCAACTCAGGTACAAAAGAAATTGACTCGTTGAGATAGAAGTCATTGTTCTACTTTACAATACAATCTCAACGAGTAAGAATCAATTTGAAGCCATCAGGGTTTACTGAGAACCTACATAGCATACTTGAAAGACATATAGAAACAACATTTGTATTCGATGCAAAATTACTAAAGGGGCTTGTAGCTTAAACTGTAGTGAAACACATGCAAGAATTTAAAGTAAAACATACCAAATCACAAGTCATCAAATACATTAAAAAGGCGAAAAATACTTGATGTTATCTCTTAGGTTGAGATGGTTATCAAATAGTGAAAGAAATGTGTAAAATACTTGGGTCTGGTTTGGTAGTCGGTAATAAAGATATGAGAATGAGAATGTAATATTTATTCCATAACTTTTGTTTGGTTACTTGTAATAGACAAAATAGGAAATGATAGAACTGGAATGAATCCTAAATAATCTTGGACTTTTATTTCAAAGGTGTGTGGGTATAAGTTGGAATTAAAAAAAAGGAATAAGAGATAAAATGATATTATTATAATATTATTAAAATATTATCAAGATATTGGTTCTTATAAGAATATTATCAAAATCACTTATTACTATCGTTTATATTAAATTCTTTAATAATTATTTTATTTTGTTTCATTGATATTTTTATTCTTATCATAAAAATCATTCATAATTATTTAGAAGTTAATAACTTTTTAAATTATTGAAAATTTTTATTAACTATTTATAAAATATAAAATATTTTAATTAATTATGTACAAAATAATATATAATAATTAAATATACGTAAAAAATTTTCTTATTGTCATTTTTAATATTTAAGATGAAATATTAACATAAATATTTATTTATTTGGTTGCAATGAATTTTCCATTGGCTGCAGTAAGTTTCTGTATTGGACGCTAAACTACTAACGTTCTGTAAGGTCAAGTTAATGCATTTTCCAGTTGGGCATTTGGTCTAGGGTGTGAGAGTTCCCAAGTTCAATTCTCGGAATGCCCCTTTTAGGCTTTTACCATTTTTTCACGAAGAAAGGGGAAATTTTCCCTGTCCAGAGCGGCAAAATACTGATCGAGGAGTGAAAGGACGAACTTGCCCCCACCCAAAACTAAAAAGGTTGACCAATAGAACATGGCAAATACTCGTAACATCTTAAGGGGCATTCCGAGAATCGAACTCGGGACCTCTCGCACCCAAAGCGAGAATCATACCACTAGACCAAATGCCCGAATGAATTTTAATTGTTTTAATATTAGTTAAAATTATATTTTCACACATTGCTCTCAACCTTTTCTTAGTTTCTTTCCATCCGTCTCGTGAATTTGTTTTAGACTTCCAGTAAAAACCCGGATGGCTAACCAATCAGTTTGTGCTAAAACTGCTTATGGACATTTCTCACCTGAACCACCTATTTACCCGCTGCAATTGTTCAATAAGCTGGATGTCCGCTTCTGCTCAATCCTTTGCATTATATGTAACCGTCAAACAGGTTTTTTTTAATTGTTATTATCATATGTGCTATAAGAAAATAAGAAATTGAATACTTTGGTCTTTCTATTCGGTGGTGGTGAGATAGGTAGGGACCAAAAGGAGATTGAGTCTACTCGTAAATAGTTAAGATAATGTCTAAAAGACTTGATTTTGATACCGAAGTAATTGTTATATAATCTCTGTTGAAAATGTGATGCTGCTGGATGATTTTGTGATGCTGATGATGAAACCACGAGAACAAAAGGTTCAGGTAGTTCGTTACAGTATCATCATTTAAGGCCGAAACGAACTTCCAGTCCTACTTCCAGTTTGATGCTTACCCCAAAAACAATAATAGGTTCAATTTTTCTCATCTGAAATTTCATCATCCCAGAAAATAATTATGCACATACATAAATAAAGACTCCAAGAACAGAACAGTGCTATTAGAATTCCAAACTTCAGTAAGATACAAAAACAAAAGCAGGCCAATTTGATCAGCCTAATGATTGGCTTCGGGGACTGGGGCACTGGTATTGAAATTATCAAAGCCTCCACTTGATGTTGACACCGGAGGTGCTTGGTAAGTTGCATGATGAACCATGGTGGAGGGACCGATAGGAGGTGCAGGCGCTCCTGTACTTCCGGGAGCAGATGCTGGCGCAATCCCTGCAGGAGGCCTCGGAACACCATTTAATTGACCTGATAAGGGAGGAGCACCAGGTGGTGCCAACATTGGCGGCATGCCTGGAGCGGACATATAACCTGACAATGACATGAGAACGATGAAATTCGCCATTATTTTTAATATTGCATTCTATGCTAATAGCAAAGCCGAAGAGTAACAAGCAGATATTTGAGTGTCAAGCTAGACATGGGATACCAATTACAAGTTGCAGCAGTTTTGCAGTAAACATGCGCTCAAAGAGAAGATAACTACACCTATCACACAAATTGATTACCAAAAGCAGTAACATAGGCTAACTGTGATCATAATTAAAACTGGGAAAATGCATAACACCCATATAAAAGTAGCAAATAAAGCTACATGGATCTAAAGAATCCCCAACCTTAGAAATAAATAGAAACAGCAAAACACCATTGACCAACAACAAGAGCTCAAAATCCATAATGAAAATGCACTAAGGTGCTATGAAAACCGTTGCGTCTGATGCTAATAGCAAAGCTGAAAAATGCAAGTTGATAATTCTAAGAAAGAGAAGATAACTGCTGCACCCATCACACAAGTGGATTGACAATAGCAGCACCATATGCTAACGATGATCATAATTAAACGAAATTCATAAATAGGCAAGCAACCATTCATATAAAGCTACATGGATGTAAAGAATCCCCAATCACAGAAATAAACAGTAGAAACAGCAAAATGACATTGTCCAACAACCAGAGCTCAAGCCCAACAAGTGACCAAGAGTAACAGCTGTTCAAAAACACATACATACAAACAAAGCTTGGAGCATGAAACAGAAAGCATAACCTCATGATTATTAATTACCTGGAGCACCAGGAGCGGGTCTTGGTAAAACAGGGGGCCTAATTGCAGGGAATGCAGCACTCCCGGGAACGGGCATTATGGGTGTTGGTAGAACAGGAAGGCGGGGCCTCTGGGTTAGTAAATGCTGGTTGTATGCAGCTCCAACCTGTTGGAACGCTGCTGCTTGACCCAGATGTTCTTTTATTCTTTGGTCGATCAAACTTTGGGTTTGTTGCTCCTCAAATTGTTGATAGTATGTTCTCACATTTGCCTGACAATTAGCCACATAAACCAACATTCAAAAAGTGAAGTTTATGAAGATATGTAAGCAAATATCACCTAAGAACACAAATTAGAAGTACCTTATGTTTGTAACCCGCATTGTGCTGTTTTCTAACAGAAGGCTGAAACATATCCCAAAAAAAAAAAAAACTTAATCAGCAACACAAAACATTAACTTGCAACAAACACACAACAGACAAAACTACCCAAAAAATGCATGACAAGTGAAATTGGCAACAACCATGAATCGGACAACAAAGAATTAAAATAAACAGTGAGAGAGGAGACGAAGAATCTAGAACTTAACCAGAAACATAAGAAGAGGACTTACAGAGTCGTGGGTCAAGTAGGTGTCACAGTAGTCACAATAATACCTACAAAATTCAATCCCAGAAAACGATATTTTCATCCCTTTCTCTTCGCAATACAAGATAGGTTTTACGAGAAATTAAAGATAAGCTGAAGAAGTATTCCAAAAATGAGCGTACCGAGGCATGATTGTGTTGAGCTCTAAACTTGCGATCCCAACCCCAAAGAACGGCAATTGTCAGACGAAAAACCCTAACTGATAAACACAGGAAAACCCAGGAAGCTGATGGTTTCTTTGTAGTGTGTGCTGCTGTCCATGAGAGTTCATGTGTCCACAGCGCTTAATAAACCGTTCACTTTCAATCAAACGGTGGCAAACTACTGCATACTTTGGATCGGTCACTCCAGAGCATCTAGTAAGTTCTTCTTTTTTGCCGAGTACGCCGTCGTTGGGAAAAGTTTATGTCTCAACTCTTAACGAGTTAACGCAACGACTTCACTAGATCTCTTCTCGGCCCAATTAGTAGGATCAAAAAATTTTATTGGTAAATCCCAAAAAATGAATGTGCTTAATTGGATCAAGAACGAAAATTAAGGGGAAACAATCTTAGAAAATTAAAGCATTTAATTAGAAAGTGAAAATGTTAATAATTTTTAAAAATTCAAACTTTAAATTAATATAATTTGACCTTATAGAACTTTAATTTAATATAATGTGATTTAAATTTCCATGCAACAAATCATACTTGATTCTTAGATTCTATTTTGTCATATACATAACTTTTTAATTTCTCATTCTCAATAATACATACATTTAAGATTTTTCCAACCTCAGATAATTTCTTCCTCTTTTAAGTCATTATTTCTACACATTTAACAAGTTCTTTATAGGACACAAATATCATCATTATCATTTAGAGAGCTTGAACTAAATGATACCTCATTATTATTTGCAATAAAGCACATGTGAAACACCTCATTATTTGATTCTCTATTTTAATAATCATTTATATCATCCCATATGATCTTTAATGCTCTCTTTTTTTTAATCTTTCTTCTTCTTTTTTCTCCTTTCTACTTCATTTTTATTGTCATATAAATTCTCATTAATATTAATATCATTAACACTCATATCATTATGAAAACCATTAACATATATAAGATCAAATATATGTTAAATATCACGAGTATTTTGACATATTTTGAAACTTTAGAGAGTACATTTGTATCTAGTTGAAAAATAAAATGTGCATTGCCTTACTATTTAATGAAATGAGTCTATTATCTTTCAATTTCACTAACTCTTCTCTACAGGCTCCTATAAATTCAAAGCTCCTATAAATTCAAACCTTCAGTTATAAGAAAGGATTTCATCCTAATTTTCCAAAATAAGTAATCATTTACACTAAAGTTGGAGAAATATTAATATCTTGTCTCTTTTGACTAAAAAGTGAATCAAATTGTGCTATAATAAACTTTGCTCATAATTTTCTGAAAGTATATATGTAATGAATGAGTCTTACTATTATACCAATTGTTAATTTAGAGTAATTCCACCAAACAATTCTTTATCTATATCCACTTTTTAAGTTTCACCTAAGAATTTGCTAACTTCTTCTTTCAGTAAATATATAACAATCCTCCTTGCAACTTCTTCTTTGTCGTGGTCAAAGAGGACCCTTACAATCATCTTGTTTTGTGATGAATGAAGAATAACTCTTTGCAAATCTTGATCAAGGTTAGAAGGAACCCTCACAAAGTACATTATAGCAATTTCTCTAACTACAATAATTATACAACTCAAAAACTTCTTCTTGTGCTCACACCAATTAATAAATGCTTAATACGTGTTATCTAATGCATCACGTAGTCTCTCAAGACTCTTAACAACTCTTTATTATACCTAACTAATATTTCACAATTTACATGTGATATATTTATACTCAAAATAACCTAAAATAATCGCTATAAATAAAAACTAGACGTTCCAAATCTTAATAATAATATCATTAGTCATATTACTCAACCAATGTATCGATCAATACATCATGCTCATGCATTTCATGTATTGATCAGATAGCTTACTTTAAGAATGATTAATGAAAGAATAAATCAAAAATGAATCTGTAATGAATCAAAAGTGAATATTAGAGTCTTAATCCTAACGGAGACTCAAAGATACAATGTAGAATATGCTACTGAGATTGTATGCATTTTTGTTGATGTAAAGTATCCAACTAGGTGAATGGATTCTTGAAATTGAGGTGACATTAAGTATAAGAGATACAAATTAGATATGATGAATGTGTTACCAACATAAGAAGTTAATTTTGCAATTAAATTGAAATGTGTGGAGAAACTAGAACGAATGAGTAGGTGTTAGAATAAATTCATATGAAAATCAGAAAAAAATTAAATGAATTGAGAAAATCATTCGAGAAAAGAAGTCAATTGGTAAATGTCAATTGGGAAACTGAAAATAACATGAGATAATACTACTTCATCGAGGAATTAGATTCTTAAAGAATTACGAGAATAAATCATGAGCACAAAGAGTTTTGGGTTATATCTGTTGGAGTTAACAACGCCCTCAATGATATTATGGTATTGAAAATTTAAGTGATCCAGGTAAAACTGGATCAAATAGTGACTATGATTGTAAATGATATATCAAGTGTATTCGAAAAGCAAAGAGCATATTGTGAAACTTTAGGATAAATCTTACATATCATTAAGGTAAAAATAATTATAGGCTGAGTTCAATAAGAGTGAATTTTAGCTTGATCAAATAAAATGTTGGATCTTATAGTATCTGAACAGGGCGTATTGGGAGACCCAGGGAAATAGAGGTAATGAGGAAGTAAGAAACGCCGGGGATGTATATGAGATCCAGAATTTTCTTGAACTAGTTGTATATGGGATATTAACAGAAATTGTTAAGAGATTTTTTTACTGATCTTATCCCGTGATTAAAATGTTTGAGGAAAATGTGTAAATCGTATCAGTGATAAATGTAAAAAGGAGCTTTGAGGAATTATAACACCAATGATAATAATATCATTTGGAATTGGAGATTATGAAATATATATTGATGTTCACACCAAAGATTAGGATGAAATCTAATACAGTAAAATAAAGTAATTTCATATACATTGAGACAATTAAAGTCTCATGAATTGATTATTTGATACATGATTTAGAACTTGCTGCAATAGTGATTGTTTTGAAAGTTTGGAGACATTATATGTACAAAAATATTTTTGGATATATATAAATATGCTGATCATTAAAGTTTAAGTCAATTGTTGAGTTTGAATTGGAAAATGCTATTTGGTGACTGAATAAAAAAGAATGTGTACCCAATAAAGAAAATTGAACAAAGGGATTACTAGAGAAAGCACAAGTAATAGCCTAAGCTAGACATCCTAGTAGGAATATGCTGAAATAGTATTTAACTGTTAAGGATGTAGAAACAAGTGACTGAGTGTTTGAATTGCCAATAGTCTTAACTATTGGGGATATGCTTAAAAACTTATATTTTGGAGTTCATAGGATCATGAGGTTAATGTACAGTTTTAATTGATTTTAAGCATATCAATCACTATCATAGGGATATTGTTAGGATATTGTATGAGGTGTTATTTGACTAAAAGGGTTGTTGTCCTTACATTGAAATAAAGAGGACCCAAAAATGGTTAAAGGCTAAAATTAATTCGAGACATTATTATTATGTGAAATGAATCTGTAATTGGAGTTAAGTGATTCAAGAAAGATAAATGAGTTAAGTGGATCAACATCAAAGTTATGGAATATCATGAGATAGACATAAGAGTTGGGTGTATTGACATTAAAGGGGTGTAAAATGGCAAGTGAAAGATGAAATACTTCTAAGAATGTCACCTTGCCAAGGTGTGCTCAGGTAGAGATAAAGGTGTGAATAGGTTAGGAAAAAGGGAGAATTAAGCTCAACATAAATTGGTCCATATGAAACTATTGTGAGAATAGGACCATAGATTTATGAGTTAGTATTACTAGTAAAAGAATGTCTTAGATTCGTAATATGTGATATGTGAATATGATAAGAAATAGTGATATGATCTGACAAAGATGTATTGTCGGCTTACAAAGTGAAAATTTTGAATAATATGAGATATTAAGGAACTAGTTAAGATAGTGAATGATAAAATAAGTTATTGAAAGACCTAGTGAGTCTATCGACTGTGGTCATTTGGATGAAAGTATTCGAGTAAAGAGGTTATATGAGAAACGGAGGAGCATATGAGGAAAGATTACCCTTGCCTTATTGATCTATTAGATATTAATTTCGAGGATGAAATTTATTTTAAGGAGGGGAGAGTTGTAACATCCTGTTACCCATCTTAAGGTTCAAATTGTAAATGTGAGAGATTACGAAGAAAATAGGAAACACTTTTCATGCTCATGCATTTCATGTTATGCACATAGATATGAATAGTAAATTTTGTACACATCAAAATGATTGTACATGCATTCATTGACATTTTCAGGTATAATTATTAGTAAATGTAGTTTTTATTGGAAACTGTGATTTGATTGTGTTGAAAACTTGATTTGGAGATTAGAATTCTTGATTTAGAATTTTTGAAGTTTTTGGGGAAATTTTCTAAAAAGAATTGGGATAATTCTTGGACTATAAAAAATGCTAATTGGTAAAACAATTGATAAATGGTAGTAAAAATTACTGTTCAATGACAAAAGAAATTTTGATAAATGACTTTAGGATTTATGGATAAGTGTCATTGAAAATTAGGAGTCAATTGGATTAGAAATTGGAGATACAATGGACTAGTTAAATAAAAGACCATGAGAAAAGTCATATGTGGCAAGTGACACATGTCACTTACCACACCACTTGTTTAAACCACAAATTTCACTAAGTGAAAGACCATAAGGTGGGTCTTTCACTTATACATTCACGAAATGCACTTCTCCTCTCCAACTTCTTCATTTCTTCATCTTCTCCATCCCTCTTCTTCACTCACGACATCCTACCCTTATCCTCTCATGTTAATGTTTGTTCAACTCTTTCACCTTGCTTCTTCAAGATTCATTGTCTCCTTCTTCTTATTGCTAAAAGACCCAACCCATTCCTCCATGAATGTTGATGATCGTGTATGTTAGAGGAGCTAGGGTTCACGGTGATTTGAAGGAGATTTGGAGCTAAATATGTACGTTAAATTTTGTTCTTCATGTGTTGTTTTAAATGAAGCATATATGATGATAGTTTAGTGGTAAATGATCATGACAAAGGAGTTGAGTATATGCTAGAACGTTGGTGAAGAAATGAATGTATACATGTTGATGTTTTGTTTCACATGAATGCTAAATAATTGATTAAGAATTGATTTGTGAATGTTATTGAGTTGAATTGGAGTAGAGAATGAAGAGTAAATAAAGTAGAAAAGGGGATATTAGTATAAGATGTGATTGGAAAAAATCTGAACTGAAGTTGTTGAAAAACTGGGTTTACGTCTGTGTAATTTCGTCGTGGCAAACTTTTGGAAATTCACCGTGGTGAACTCAAAGAATTAAGTGAGGATTTCTTTCGGGTAAAGTTCACCGCAACTATCTCTAGGTTTCACCGCAGCAAACTTGTGAATTTTATGCGAGAATTTCCCTCTGGAGGAGTTAGCCACGGTGAACTTTTCTCTACACCAAACATGGTTCAGTAATTTGGGCATATATTTTTATATAGTTATTATCCAAATAGATTGATTCTTAATTTGTAGTAAACTAGAGACATAGGGCTACAAATTATCTGAAGAAACTAAATTCTTAATCGGAATCTAAGAGTTCCAAGTTTTGGGTGGAAGTTGAGCATAGGGTACTGTCTTAGAATAAAAGTAGTTCGAAAATATTTGGAGTATAACTTTTACAATACTGAACCAAATTGAGTGATTTTGGTGTCAATAGAAACATAAGACATAGAAGAAAATATTTTTAGAAGAGAGTACGACCAAATTACATTAGTTTCGCTTTCTAATTGAATGTGAACAGTAGACTCGAAAGTGTGACTTGGAAAAAACTAAAGTGAGTCATTGAGAAAGGAATAGAGATTTTAATGGTTTTAGTGAGGTATAAACTTAAGTATAAAATATTAATTAGATGAGTTTTGATATAAGACTGATAATGTAATGATAATAATGGAAAGATACCCGGGATTGTCATGAACATGCATTGTACATATTTTATATACACACTTGTGCATACGGGAATGCTTATAATTGTGCAATTATTAATGCGTGTGCATCGTGTGTATTACATAATTTAGATGTGTAGGATAAACGTCTGCATTCAAATATTTCCAGATCATTGAGGCTAGTGCTAATCTGGAGTGTACTGTGAGTAGACCTAAATGGTCTCATTTTATTGTTTGTTTTGTTTGAATTTTTGTATTAATTGACCGTTGAATGCTTATATGTATGTGAATGAGATGAAATGAGTATGCATAATATGATTGTTAAATGCCGGACCACGGTCTGATGACAAGTGTGTTTTTAAATGTGCATTTACATATGAATGAAAGTGTGATTCTCAACTTTAATGTTGAATGTTGGACTAAGGTCCAATGATATGTAAATGTGAGTGAATGAAAATATGCAAATGTAATTGATGCATTCCATGTCATGAATGCATGAAACATAATGGCTGTTGTGATCAGAGTAGCCACCGATCAGAGCTTAAAGCTCAATGAGTGAAAAAGAACCTCGAGCTCAAAAGTGATTCAGAATCTCAGGCTCAACGTTTAATGAGCCCTATATGGAACAGTTATCAATGAGCCCTATATGAGACAGCTATCAATGAGCACTATATGAGACAATTTAGACATTCAGTCACAATAAAATAATAAATAGAAAGTAGGTCTCATGTGCATTGCGTATGCATAATATGAATGATTAAATTGCATTGAATTTGAAATGTGAACTGATGTGAAAGTAAATTATGCCATCAATGATGGTCACTCATTGAGTTTACAAAACTCATCCAAAATTTACAAATATTTTTCAGGATCGGAAGAATACCCCGTTAAACAAACGAGAGTATACCTACAGCATACAAGTAAGGGATAGAGGTCGAGATCAGCTCGCGTCTGCATTGTATTCTTTTATTTTCGTACTGAATTGTATTTTTCGTAAATTTTGTACGAAGGAATATATTCTGAAATTATTATACAATTTGTATGCGAATGTAATCATGTTGTATTGACAGTATGATTATGAGTGTTTTGTTTCTAGAATGGGCCCTAGTGATTAACAAAACTCTGACGATTTGAAAAACGTTTATGGAATAAAATGGGCTCTATTTGATGATTGATTTCCACATACTATCTTTGTGGTTTCAAAAAAAAATTATACTGAGTTTTGACTGATTGAGTGTTCTAGCACGTCACCCTTGCGGGGCATAAACTCAGATATCACCCAAGATGTCGGGCACGTGTCTTGCAGGAATGGGATGTTACAATATATATGCTTATCTTTACTCATTTTTCTCTATTTATTGATTGTTCAATTTATGCAATTGATTCTTTTACTCATCTTCTGTTTATATTAAACTTCATTATTCATATGTTGCTTCATTTTATAACAATAAATTCACTAATATTATTAAAAATAAACTTATTAATAACAATATATTTTGTTATTATTAAAACTATGAATTAAGGCTTTACTTGATCAATATGAGATTTGAATTAGAACTAAACTCTAATCACCCACCACATTTTATACAGCAAGAAAAATTCTTTGCTAGAGAGACCTATCTTTTTCTTACATCCATACAGATCTTGATGAGGTTGCTTCTTTTCATTTTTGCAATTAATGATATCTAAATAAAAGGGGGAACAAATCTTCTATTTGTTGCCCTATTCTCAACTATTTTCATCCACTCATTCTAATAAAAAAAGAAATTGGATGGATGAGATGGATTGGGAACAGGGAGAATAGAGGGATCAGATCACTTGTTCTTATTATTATATGCCTATTTTATTTTATGAAAATTTATTTATTCAATAAATGAGACTTGTAAAAATTAAATGGATAGAATCATTCGAAAACAGTGAACAGATTATTTGGGAAAAAAAAGATATGTCTCATAAGAGAGTAGGGTGAATAGATGATTTGTTACATGGTTTTCTTATGAAAATTGCTATATAGTTTAGTCATTTGATAAGCCGGTCTTCTAAACAAACAATTTAAAATTGTGCTCATATAAGAATAACAAAATTGTTGTCTTTCTGATGAACAAACCAGAATATCACTTCTATAATAAAAAAGGATTGCCTTTTTTAAAATTAAAAGGAATTTTCATTAACTATATTAAAAACTATATACAATAAGAAGATTGGTTCTTCCCTAGGGAGACATAAGTATTACAATGGTCTATATTCAAGTTTGTAAAGAATGGAAAAAAGCTACCCAGTTATAAATTCCAGTTCAATTGCATATTGTCAGCCATATTATGGTCTGCATCTTTAGCTATTACAAGTCCTCGGATATCATTGATGATGTTAGCTGCTAGTTGGTATTGAGTGGTTAGCTCTCCCTGGCTTATGGCCTTCGAATCCTCTCCTGTCAGATACTGTGTATGGATAAGGTGAAAGTTGTATTT
>JANIJH010000004.1:17674571-17690876 GCA_024520975.1 Erythroxylum areolatum
ACGAAATACATGCATATATGAAAGGAATACCTCATAATATATTATTAACAAGTCATAATGTTAATACATGAATCACAGCTATCCATTGGCCTAGGGCACACTACTAACATCGTAATCATTAGGGATAACATAACTTAGGTTAAATGACGCATCATATATGGTTATTGCCTTGATTAATCGATTTTCTGAATTTGTCATGCTACTACCCAATTGAATCTAGAGATCGTATCCTAGGTTATTTAGTGGTTAGGTTTAGTTAATGATCGTATCTTGATTAAACACTACCTAAAGAAAAACTCAGGTTAATTATTAATCCACGATTAATAGTTCAAGGAGAGGTAAGAGAACAACAAATCAATGAAATAAGTTTAATTAGGTGTAGGCTGAGATAGAACCAAATAACTTGGTCCCTACTGAATTCCCTACTTTTATCATTTTTTACATATTTTCTTTAAATTGCTTGTGTTAGTTATTTTATCTTTATTTTATTTTCTTATTTAAAAAACCCAAAACTCCCTCTAAACCTAAACACCGATTAATTTCATTTCAACAACTTTATACACATTCTCTATGAGATTGACCTAGACTCACCGCTACTATAGTAATAGTCTAGTTTTCATTTTGACTAGCCCTATGACGCGCTGTTATTTGGTGATGGTTATTTTAATTTATTTAAACATAATTTCATTATTCATTATGGAATTCTTATGGATGGTTTATATAAATAAATGAAGTTAATTTTTCTAAATCCCTATTTTTTGTTTATCGTTCCATTAGAACAGAGTATAGTATATTGAATAATAATTCAGCTTACTTGTCACATAACCATTTGGGTCATATTTCCAATGAATGATTAGAAAGATTGGTAAAGAATGAAATTCTTCCAAATTTAGATTTTGTTGATATTGATGTATATGTGGATTGCATTAAGGAAACGCAAACTAAACATAGTAAGAAAGGAGTCTCAAGAAGTACTCAACTCTTTAAACTTATACACATCGATGCATGTGGAGCTTTTGACACTTCATCTTTTAGTAGAGAAAAGTATTTTATCACCTTTATCTATGATTGTTCACGTTACGGATGTCTATTTGCTTAATGAAAACTCTCAAGTTGTAAACGCCCTTGAGGTGTTTGTAAATGAGGTTGAAAGGTAATTAGATTAAAAAAATGAAATTTGTAAGATATGATAAAGTTGGTGAATTTTATGGAAAACATGATGAATCAAGACAATGTCTAGGTTAATTTGTAAAGATTCTTGAGAAACATGACATATGTGCATAGTATACTATACTAGGCACACCTCAACAAAATAGTGTGGTAGAAAGGCATAATAGGACACTAATGGATATAATTAGGAGTATGATAAGTAATTCTTCATTACCTAAAACTTTTTAGATACATGTACTTAAAATTGTTTGTGTATTTGCTAAATAGATTCCTATTAATGTAGTACCTAAAACTCTTTTTGAGTTATAGACTGAAAGGCAACCTAGTATGAGGCACCTGCATATTTGGGGTTATCCAGAATAAGAATAAGTTTATAATCCATAAGAAAAGAAATTAGATTCTTGAATAGTCAGTGGTTACTTTATTGGTTACCTAGAGAAATCTAAAGGGTATAGGTTTTACTATCCACATTATAGTCTAAAAATGATTAAAACAACTAATAGCATGATCATTGAAAATGGTGAAATTAGTAGGAGTTTTGAAAAACATGTTATGAATATTAGTGAAATAAGGTTTGAAGTTCTATTACCCATAAACGTTTCAATATCCACATTTATATCAAATGTTGACCTAGTATTAGAAGAGGAAAATAATTTTGGACAATATTTGAATGAAACAACACCTCATAAAGAAACAAACTTACAACCAATTAATTTAAATAAACCATGTGGAATAACTTTGAACAAACCTGTAAGAATAAAGAGATCAATTATTCCTAATAAATATGTGGTTTATTTGCAAAAGCCAAATTTTGATTATGTTATTAATAATGATCATGTTTCATTTTCAGAAGCCATAAAAAGTGATAAGAATGATAAATGGATTGATGCTATAAAAGATGAGTTAAATTAAATGGAATAAAACAATGTTTGGGACCTCGCTGATTTGCCAGAGGAATCTAAACAAGTCAAATGCAAACAGGATTTTAAGATCAAACGTAACTCGAATGGAAATATTAAACGGTATAAATCTAGACTTGTTACTAAAGGTTATACTCAAAGAAATGACATTGAATATAAAAAGATCGTTTTACCTATTTCAAAGAAAGATTCGTTAATAATAATTATGACATTAGTGACTCAATATGATTTAAAGTTACATCAAATGGAACTAAAAACTACCTTTTTGAATGTTGATCTTAAGGAAGAAGTTTATATGGATCAACTTGAAGGTTTTTCCATATAAAGAAAGGGTCATATGGTGTAAACTTAAGAAATCAATATATAGACTTAAACAGGCTTCCCGACAATGTTATATTAAGTTTAAAGATATCATAACAAATTTTGGTTTTTAAGAATATATTGTTGATCGTTGTATCTATCGAAAGATCAGTTGCGAGTAAGTTTCTTCTAATTCTATATGTTGATGATATTCTGCTTGCTGCTAATGATTTGGACATATTATACAAGACTAAAGATTTTCTCTCCAAGAATTTTTAAACGAAATATATAAAAGAGGCATTCTATATGATATGAATTTTAATATTTCGAAATAAATCACAAGGAATGGTGACATTTTCTCAGAAAGACTATATCGAAAGGATTATAGAGAAATTTAATATGAACAAATGTTGATCAAGGAGGGCGAGCCCTAGCCCAACTGGTAAGGTTATTCCTTTGTGACCAAAAGGTCACATATTTGAGTCACGAAAATAGTCTTTTTGTAAAATGCAAAGAGAAGGCTGCATATAATTGATCTCCCTCCTCGACCTTTACAAAGCGAGGAGCCTTGTGTATTGGGATTGTTTTAAATGTTTAGCAATGATTATCCTGAACAAAAAGGACGTAAATTTAGTCTTATGTAATGTCCAAAAAATGATATAGAAAGCAGATAAATGGAATCTATTCCATATGCTTCTATTGTTGGCATTTTGATGTATTTGCAAATATGCACAAGACCTTATATCAACTTTGTGGTTGGAATGCTAGGCAAATATCAAAGTCCAAGTAATCCTAGTATAGACCATTGGAAAGTTGCAAAAAAGTCTTGATTATCTTAAAGGAACATTTGACTATATGCTCATGTATAGAAGATCAAATCCATTAGAAATAATTAGATTTTTGTATTCATAGTTTATTGGATGCATTGACAATATAAACTTGACGTTTGACTACTTGTTTCAACTAGCAAAAGGAGAAATTTTATGGAAAAGTTTTGAACAATTTGTCATTACTTCATCCACTATAGAAGTATAATTTGTAGCTTGCCTTGAGGCTGCAATTCATGTTTTGTGATTGCAAACTTCATTTTAACGCTTTTGTTGACATCATTATTATGCTACTAAAAATTTATTATGATAATTCTGCAACAATTTTTTCTCCAAGAATGACAATTACTTTAGAGGTGCTAAGGGCTCGTTTGTTTATGTTTTTCTTTCATTTTTATTAAGATTTTTATAAAAAAAGAAACAAACAATTAAAATGTGCTTGTCTAGGTATTGTTGCCATTTCTTGTTTTAAAAAATAAAATCTATAGTAGTTTTACAAAAACGTAAATAAGATGTTTTTCTATGTTTTCATAATAAGTTTTTTTGGTCATAAAAACAACACATCATATTTCTTTTGTTTTATTTTCAGCATACATATCCTGTAAAAATCTACTCCTCTCTTCCTTCTTATAAAACTATTTTGGCCCTAACTCCTCTCTTCTCTCTCTTTCACTTCTTTTTTCTTATGACTTTTTGCCTCTTCATAGTGTAAGATTTTTTTTGGGCTTGTTATTCTTCTCTAAGTCTAATTAAAAATTTTATTAATTTTTCTTTCCCTTTTTTGTCAATGCATGAAGCAAAATTAATCTTGGTCCTTTCACCAGATGAGTTTTCGAAAATTGATTTGACGTTTTTTTGATTCTATTGAAATTTTGATTTCATTGCATTGTGTTATTTTTCTGGTTTTCCTAGTTTATTATTTTTTTGCTCTCTTTTTTCCCATCTATGTCTAGTTTTTAGATGTTTATGAATATGAATAGCTATTTGTTAATGGAATGGTTATGATCTAATGGTCCAAACGAGTAAAAAGTTAGGCAAGAGAGATGAGTTTCAAACCTGAATTGACAACTTGGATTTAATAAGCACAGTATGCGTTTTACTTTTAGCCTTTTCAGCTTTGACACAATGTATTAATTACAACTTCAACAGCTAAAAATATAGTATGTTTTAAAAAAGAATGTAGTGTTTAGATTATGACATGACAAAAGTTATTATTTATGTGAAACAAAGTGTTGAACGTTTAGTAGAAATCTAAAGGATTAAAAATTTTTAACATAAAATAACATTTGAATCCTAAGCATAAGCATAATAGACTATAATAGTTCCTTAGATTAAAATTGACTTGACTTTGTTAAGAAAAAGGAAAGCTTATATTGGAACCCAGAGTCAGCCTCCCATTAGAAACTTATCCCTTAATCCATCCTAATGCTCTTCGTATGTATGTTCAAACAATGTAAACCCTAATCATTATATCACCTCACCCTTCTGTCTAAAACTTAAGTCGTAGTTTTGTAACATATAAAATGAAAGTCAAAACAAAAGTTTTTAACTAACAGAAATTTTAATCTTTTAACATTTACTTAAAACGAGCATTACAAGGTATGTAACAATGTAGTGTTAAGCATTTGATTTTTTTTCTCCATTTCTTTGCAGTTTCATTCCATCCTTACCATGTGAGTTTGTTTCATTTTATATTATATATCTTTCTTTAGTGCCTCCTTTGTATGTATTTCTATTTTATTCTTTTGTTCTCAAACTACAGATTTTTTATTTAGTTTAATTATTTTAAACTTAATTAGAATTTTGGCAGGAGGAATGTGAAACTTTTTGGGCTTTTTTTGTTATCCTTATTTTGCTTTTTAACAGTGGGGCAACCTCTTTCACAAGACATTTTGGCACGACTTAAGTTTAAGAAAAGAATCAAGTATGATCCTATTAGTTTTATACTTGAATCATAGAATTAGGAGTACTTTCATTAGTTGCGAACAATTTCTCTTGTAGTACTAGTAGGGATTGTTAGAATACAGAGTCCAAAGAATAGGTAGAATATAAAGTTTTGAGGAACATTTTTTTAGTAATATTAGTAGGGATTGGTAAAGTGCAGAGTCTAACATATAAAATCTATTGCAATTACATTTGTTTTGCTTAGCTAATTTTGTGCACCCACACCACCATTTTTAGCTTATTCCTACAAAAAAGAAGTGTTTCATTTCATATAACTAGTCCAAAATTATCCAAATTTTGTAGCGTTAATAGATATTACTATGGAACAATTGAATTGTATAGTATAAGTAACACATCTTCTCTCTAATGTTATGCATTTGGTGTTAAGTGGGTCAATAAGTGCATAGTTTACTCAGTTCTAGGAAAAGGTAAGGGCATAAAGGTTTTTATTTTACTAAAAATAAATCCAACTGAATCCTATACCAAAATCAGCCATTGGTTATTACTTACGTAAACGTATATATATATATGCACTTTATAGTGAGATTTGATTTTTTGTACTCCTGTGCTGATTAGGATTATGGATCAAAGCATTTTAGGATCTTAAAAAAAATAAGGAAGTATATATATGCACCTTTTTAGTGGGATTTGATTTGTTGTACTCTTATGCTGATTAGGATTATAGATCAAAGCATTTTAAGATCAAAGGGTGATTGGAAGACAAAAGCCTTGCTATTACTACTACTTCTACAAATTTAATTCCACAAACATAAGAGTAGGTAGTGTTTAACTCAACTTCATGAACAAAAAACTCAAAAATTGTTGTCCAATTCAATGAGGATCCTCTATTCCTTAAAATGTATAGGCTCTTATATGATTCTTTAAGATGCTCCTAAAAATACAAACTTCTTGGATGGAGTGTTCAAGTAGTTGCATAATAACCAAGCATCATCCAATTCTTATACTACTCATATATATCATTATTAATGATAATCTTCCTTACATATCATTTAAGGATAAATTTTATGAAATTGAGTTAGAATGTACAAGTTTTGTGAATTGTATTCTTGGAACTAGTAACAATATTTCATGAATATTTTTTTAAAAGTATACGCACATCTCTTTGTATGGATACTTGTTTTTAGGTGCAAATCTCTTATAGCATATGAATCTTTCAAGAACACAATCACTTTTGTAGTGCAAGAGTATTATACTAGACTTGACATTGTACATACCTAAGTTTGAAATTTTATTTTAAAAATTGATAATTTTTACTGTCATCTATAATTATCTCGTGATTATTTTTAAAACATACTTAGTATTTAATTCTTCGTGAAAATTGTTGTCATTGTTGTCACTTATATGTAATTACATTTAGTGGTAGAAGCTTTGAATAATATGAACGATTCTAATGATTATGTGTAAATAAATGAAGAGGATGAGGTATGGAATGATGCCATTAGATGCATTTAATCTCATTGGTGGTTGAAGAAGTGAAGAAGGAAAATTGAATAACTACTAACCTTTTCAAATTTGGTTGAAATAATATTAAGGCAAGCCTTCAAACAAAATTCAATAAAGAATATATTGATGTTCAATTGAAGAGTAAATATATTGCATTAAAAGCTGGATTGAAGAATTTCAAGAGCTTACTCAAAGAAAAAGGAATCAGTTATAACTCCTTCATCAGTGAAGTTAATGCCACAACTGAATGTTGGGAAAATATATTTATGGTAAAATATATTTGTTTATTACTATATCATATTATACAATATTTATTCTCATGTTTCCTTTTCATCATTATAGGTGAATAAAATGGACAGAAAAAAGGATGCAATGAGTTTTTATACTTATGTCATATTTTTAGAGATACCATTGCAACTGGTTTACATGCACATCCATCAAGTAAATCTCCATCAAATAGTATAAAAGAGGAACATAAAGAATTAACGTTGATGAAGATTGCTCATATAATGAAAAAAGAGAACAAGTTACAAGTTCTCCATTTAAGAGAAAGAAATCTCTTAAGAATAAAAAGGTAAAGAAGATAACATTTAAGATGATGTTTGATTATGATTGGTGAACAATCAAAAAGAAAAAATGATTTACTGGAGAAAAATTGACCGAAACATCGTCCACTATAGAGAATAGATTTGGAGCTTCATCAATTAATCAATAGAGTAATATAATAATGGAATGTTTGAATTCCTTAGGTGAATTCGGTGTTAAGGGTGTGCAGTAAGGAAAAGTTGTAAAGGCTTTATATGATTTTCCACTTTATAGGGATATTTTTATCAAGATGGCAGATGTACGAAAGCTGGATTGTATCATGCCGCTTTAGTTATATTTTTATGTTACTGTGTATAGAATTCTTATTGATTCGATACTTTTATATTAAAAACTATTCAATGGTTTCAACACTTTAAATCTATGTTTTGTATGAATATTTGATATAAACCTTTTGACTTACATGGCTTTCTTATTGGATTTCAAATCAGATTATGATGATGAATAGATGAAGGTAATTATTATTTATCTAACTGGGTAAGAGAACAAATATTTCATTTACAAAAGCAACTATGTAGAACTTCTGCCCTATTAGTTCATAATTGGATATTGTAACTTTTGAATGGGAATTTTATAAGGATTTATGAGAATTTAAGAATTAGCAAGACAATTTGCTTGAGCTTATATGATGAGTTGAAGAGTTTAGGAGGCTTAAAATCGATGAGTCATTTGATTGTGGAGGAACAACTAGCAAGTTTCTTGATGACTATAAGGTATAATGAGACAACTAGAGTTTAAAAAGAATGCTTTCAACATTCAACGTGGACAATGTTGAAGTACTTTCCCAAAGTCTTATATATAGTTAATTGTTTTACGAAAAGAGTTTCTACTACTTTATCTTTTACCAATACACCTCCTGAAATTCAACATAATTTAAAATTCTTTTCATATTTTCAGGTACATTCATATATTTAATTACTTTTTTCATTATGTCCTTATGATTGATAATTATTCTAATATTATAATTTTTTAAAGGAGTGTATATGAGCAATAGATGGTACACATATTGAAGTACATATTCCTACCAATGAACAAATACCATATAGGGGTAAAAGAACTAATCCAACCTAAAATGTTATGTGTTATTGCTCATTTGACATGTATTTGACATATGTAATGGTAGGATGGAAAGGTACTACAAATGATTCTCGAGTTCTTTTAGAAATAGAAATAAATCCAGCAAACCAATTTCCTATACCTCTATAAGGTATTATATTATTTTAAATAAACATAGTCATTATGATTTTTTTAGTTACTTCTTGTTAATATTACATTTTTATATATTATATAAGTTCTATTTTGTTGATTCAGGTTACCCAATATACCTGAATTTCTTTCACTATATCAAGCTAAGAGATATCATTTATGAGATTATAAAAGAAGAGAAAGACCTTAAGGTCTGCTTGAATTATTTAACTACAAGCATTCTTTATTAAGAAATGTTATTGAAATTTATTTGGGTATTTTAAAAGTAAGATTCCCTATACTTTTAAACATACTGAATTGTGATATGAAGAAATAAAAATACAGCATTATTGTTTTTTATGTTATACACATTAATATTATAATGCATTTATAAAGCGATGAATTATTTGACAATTGTGTTGAAAATGAATAACAAAATAGGAAAAGTGAAAATAAAGATGCAAGTTCTTAAGTAAAACATAATATCGCTCTAACACAGCTTTAAACTATGTCTCAAAAGCCGGATGAAATTGCTAAACAAATATGGAATTATTATATTAATTCTAATTGATTTATGTTTTCTTTTGTAAATAATACTACTATTATGTTTTGAAGCATTATAGTGTGATGAACATCTTTTATTGATTAGAATGATTTAATGTAATTTTTATAGTTTATAGAATTTTATTATATATAATTGATGTCCAAATTTCTTTAATTATATAAATATTCATACATTTAATTTCTAACCATAATGAAAAATATTAAAATTAACCATACAATTTGATATTTAAAATACATAAATTATATTAAATCTAATAATATAATTAAAAAATAAAAACAAGATGATGACATTAAACATGTTTTTGTTTTTAAATTTTTATTACAAATCTCAGCTATCAAAGTTTTTGCTTTTTTTTTTAATAAAGAAGAACTAAAACTAAAAACAAAAATAAAGACAAAAAAACTACAACAAAAAAATTGAAGTGGAATCAAGCGGGGCCTAAACATATGGAGTTAAAATATTTGGTCGTAAAGGAGGAAGTTCATAAATAATGAGTGTGTATTAAATAATTTAAGATAGATCTTATGATTGCAAATCCCTTAACTAAAGGTCTTCAACCGAAAGTATTTAAGGAATGTGTTCAAATAATGGGCTTTGATTATATTCATGATTGTTTTTTTTTATGACTTTTTGACGATCTTGAGTTCAATAAAATTTTTTATTGACATTTTTTACTTATTATGAATATGAACATGTAACTGTTATTAAATAAGAAATAAAATTGTCTATGAGACATTAATGTGGACCTTTATAATTTTTATATATTACTTGTATTACCTAACTTGATAAATTACTGGTGTTGTAGCATATGAAAGGAAGTATCGATGTTGAAGTGTATGACCACTTTTACTCACATTATGTGAGTTACTGTGTTAAGGTAAATTATAAAGATATTAAGAGATTTATTTATATGCCCCTAATATTTATACAATTAAACTAAAGTTTGAAATATCAAGCTAATTGGAGGAATGTAAGAATATGACCCAATTAGTGGCCATATTTTATGTATATTAATAATAATATTCATATAATTAAAGAGTTCTATTTGGTTTATATTTCTTATTTAATATTAGAATAAATCTCAATCATTTATTTTTGTCACTTAATGGATGTGTCAAATTAAAGGTCATAGATATATAAATTAGTCTTCTCTCTATTAATTAAGGTTACAGATCATTTTATATCAAGTTTTTGTAGCTACGAGAGAGTCAAGAAAGAGAAATCAAATATGGTGAAGTTGCTTGAGCTCTTTTTAATAATAACATCTTTTGCAGTAGCTACGAAGTAGTACACTTTTATGATTTGTAATTGATTGTTTATTCAGGATTTTAAAGTTATGAATGCAAATTTTGCTTTATATCATAAAAATCATGTTTTTATAATATATTATTATTAAATAAAAAATAATATACTTAACATTTTCAAAATTTTCAAAATAATCCATCCTTAATTTTTTTAGAAAATAAGTAGTATATTCATTCATAAAAGAAAGTGATTATCATCTTCGACAATTGGAGTATGTACAATTTGGCTATTTACAATACCCATTAACAATACATGCACTGTTATATTCTCATTAACTGCATAATTCTTGTTGGGATAAGATGTTGATGAAACTTTGTCAAAATAGTCATTCTTATCATGAGATAGAACTTTATCTCTTTGTACATAGTGTAACGCTCAGTCGAAAATCTTAAGAAGCGGTTGGTTCGTATAGAAAAATAATAATAGGAATAAAAATGAATATAGCGAAGAATGAGAATAGATATTATCATTATAATTATGACGATTGATTAAGAAGAAAAGATGATTACTATTATTATTGACCGTGGTTGGTTTGTAAAAAATATTGAGAAATAAAATTTATTATATTTTAGTTAATTAATTTATTATATTTTACTTAATTATATTGTAATTAATTAATTACAATATATTGATTAATTAAAATATTGTAAATAATTTATTTACAATATTTTAATTAATTATATTGTAATTAATTAATTAATTAATAAAATACAATAAATTATAATATAAATGATTAAAATATTTTTATTTATTTATTAAAATATAATTAATTAATTAATTATATTTTAATAAATAAATAAATAAAAATATTTTAATTAATTATATTATAAATTATTGTATTTTTAATTAATTAATTATATTTTAATTAATTACAATGTTTTAGTTAATGAATTAATTATATTTTAATTAATTAATTAAGTAATAATTAATTATATTGTAATTAATTATATTTTAGTTAATTAATTAATTACAACATTTTAATTAGTGAATAATTACATTTTAATTAGTTATATTTTAATTAATTAGTTATAATATTTAAATTAATTATAATGTAATTAATTAATTATAATATTTTAATTAATATCATTTTAATTACATTAATTTAATTAATGATTAAATTATATTTTAATTAATTATAATTTAGTTAATTTTATTATTTTGATTAATTATATTTTAATTAATGAATGAATTATATTTTGATAAATTATTTGTAACTAATTAATTATAATGTAATTAGTTATATTTTAATTAATTAATTAATATTTAAAATATTTTTTAAAAAAGAGCCACTATTAAGAAATAAATTTCATTCCTTTACTAAATGGAGGGTACGAAAAATTCTCCAAAAGTGAGATATCAAACTATTCTTCTTATAATGATAATTAGCAACCATCCACTCACTTTTTATTCCTTACATATTAACCCCTTCCTAAATTTATTAAGCAAGCACCCCTCATTATTTCTCGTCATTCATATGAAATATACAAGCACAACAAAACCAACCTTGATTACTGGTTTAGCCTGGTTCTGGCGGAACTGCACGTTGCCGTTTGGATCCATGGAGTTGGCTGCTTCTCACGAGAGATCCTGCTTGAAGGTTCCTGCAAAACAAGGAAAGCACGTCGGGAGTTGTTTCCCGATAAGCCCCTCCGACGCTCAAGTTAGTCTTTTTATGAGGGTAGGAGCGCTGTGTGTAGAGAAAACTAGGGTTATGATTACGTACCTCTATTATGACTAAGTTATACCTTATATAAGGAACAGATGCTAGGTTTGAGTCTTTACGTATGTATGAGAGACTTCCACCTACGATTGGGCCATGAATGCGTGGACTAGGCCTGGGCCTGGTATAACCGATAGGCGTGGGACCAATCTTTGAAAGATAAACCGATCGACCCATGAGTCGTTATGATTGAGTCTGGGCCAAGCACGACCGACCCAACCAATTACCTTTAAATCCTCCTTACTTTTCTACCTTAGCCCATTGATCCAACGCAGATAGTCTTTCCTAATGAGGTTCATATCTCGTAGCTCAAATAAACCGAGAGAAATTCTGTCCGGAGAGGTCGTGCATGGCAACACTCCAATCCGTCCTTATGTTTTACTACCAAAGATTAACTTTTGTAATCCTAATGCTTATGTGAGTTGGTAAGGAGTTCTTTTGACTTAAGTGAGGTCATGAGTTCGAACCGTTTTCATGTATGTAACCATTTAAAATTTAAGGTCAGAGTTTGGCCTCCTGTAAGGGACCTACTCAATTCGAGCGAGAATTAGTCTAAATATAAATGACTTAAAAGTATCTTTTTATAATTAGGATTCTTCTGAGATACCTCGTGCATAAGTATATAAAAAAAAGATGTTAACTTTTGTATGAAAACGTACTTCGGTATTTGGCACAGAAGACGAAACATGTTATTCTCGTAGGAGACTACCCTTCTGGGGACAGAACACTAGCCAATCAAAATTCAAGATCATGATCGAGGCCATGCATGAGATGAGAGGGGAGTCGAAACGGAGGGGCATTGTAGTCTTTTAAGCAGCCAAATTTGTAAGCGCTCTGGTCCAAGCTCAACGAATGGAAACAACAGCTAGGTCGATATCGTAAATTAGGCAAAGCTTGAGGACCTTTTTGTGCATCTAATTATAATATTATGTATGGGAGATCCAACTTTGCCATCAACAAAAGCCCCAATTTTCACAGCGACGACTCTGCGAGGGAAAAAATAAAGAAAATTCGAAGAAACAACAAAAAGAAGAAGGGAGGAGAGAGAAAGAAAGGCCAGAGAGTGAATTTTTGAAAGACCGAGGAGTTGTAGAGAGAGAGAGTGCTATATATCTTTGTGTGTGTTTTTAGGCCGTAATGGCGGAGAAGAAATCGAGCGAGGAGAGCGTGAAACTGTTTGTAGGTCAAGTACCTAAGCACATGACAGAAGCTCAGCTTCTCGCAATGTTCAAAGAGTTTGCTTTGGTGGACGAGGTCAACATCATCAAAGACAAGACCACGCGAGCTTCTAGAGGTTTCTCTTTCTTTCTTCTCACATTCTTCAAATCTCTCTTTTATTTCTCTCTTCTTAAGAGGCTTTGCTTTCTGCATGATTCGGAGTTCTTTTTTCTTTGGATTAATCTGAGATTTCCGGCGTTTGAAACCCTAAATTGAGTAGTTTTTGTGGTATGTAAAACAGGTTGTTGTTTTGTAATATGTCCGTCGAGGCTGGAAGCGGATAAGGCGGTCAATGCTTGTCACAATAAGAAAACGTTGCCTGGGGTTAGTGCTTTTTGTGATCTCTAGTTATTGTTTTCTTTGAATTATGTTGCTCAAAGCTTACTGCTTGTAGTGCGTAATTGCTGATCTCAAACATTGTATTAGTGGATAAGTATTGGTCTTGTAGTACATAGGACATTCTTAACAATGGCTGTTTCCGGCATTCTGTTTGATTTAGTTCGAAGTTAAAAGAATGAGGTGGTGATTTTGAATTTTCTGAAATTTGTTGAGCCTCTCTTATCTTAAAAGGCTCTGATATTGGTTTTGTGATCCCTAGCGGAGTTGGATTTATCTGGTTGTATAGTAATACCACTGGACTGTACAATGCAGCATTTAATGATGTAATTGGTCTATGCAAAGTTCTTCAGTGAGGTGGACTTCAGCAAAATGCGTGATGGCATTTGTAAAAAGGATTGATGGGTGCATCACTTGAATGAAGCAAATGGAGACGCCGACTCCAATTTAGAAGATTTAAAAGAAAATTTTGTTTCTTTCTTCAAAGTGCAGAGACTTGATGAACATTCTGAGTCTCGTGACGAACATTATTAACTGGATTGACTGGGGAATGGCAAACTGTGGCTTGATATTCATTTCACTTAATTGTTTGTAATGTCAAAACATCAGATTGTAGGTGACAATTGTTTCATAAAAGATATTATTGAGTCTGCATAGCCATCTAGTGGTTCATTCATTCTAAGTAATGAAATGACACTATTAGGCAATTTTTTAAACAAATGATATCACGATTAACTGTTACAACAGGCAGCTATCTCAATATTAAAAACTATGATCAATGGAATCGTTTTGTGACAACTTCTGACATAGATAAACCCTTATTCGTTGTTACCATTGTGCTTTTGAGGCTTGACTCTTGTCAACTTACTTTAATGAATAATCTTTTTAATTTAATTTCTCATAAGTCTCTTTGGGCTTGATTTAGCTCATAGATTGATTTAGATACTGTGACAATCATAACTTCTGCGCAAATAAATTCCAACTATTTTTATTTATTTGTTTTTTGTTACATTTTGACGCATTGGTGTCGCTGCCTCTCTAATTGGAGTGCATCCTGTTCTTTTGTCAACTTCAGGCATCTAGTCCATTGCAAGTGAAGTATGCAGATGGCGAGTTGGAAAGGCTAGGTGTAATATAATTTCTTGACATGATACCTAGTTGTCTCTTATATTGCTTTATCCTGATTCCTTTCCAGATACTGGTGTTTTAGATTATTTTGAGAAATTTTAGTAGATTATGCTTTTGTGCTTTTTTGAATGATTTGTTACTTTCCTTTCAATCCAGAGCACAAACTCTTTGTGGGTATGCTTCCAAAAAATGTTTCAGAAGCTGAAGTGTCTGAATTGTTCTCTAAACACGGAACTATAAAAGACCTACAAATTCTAAGAGGTTCTCAACAGACAAGCAAAGGTGCTTGTTTCCCTTTTTGGTTCACAAATCCAGAAGAAATGAAATGGTAATTTTGATTTTTGCTACTTAAATTTGTAGGCTGTGCTTTTCTGAAGTATGAAACAAAAGAGCAAGCCATCGCTGCCATGGAGGCCACCAATGGAAAGCATAAAATGGAGGTTTGTGATTCAAACATGTTTGGCTCAAAAGTATACTTAGTAATTCTTTTAGCCTTGGAAGATTGCTTTATCTGTTGCATTAAATTTAGATTCACTGTTTCTTCTGTTGGATAAGTTGTTTTCTTAGTTTGTACTTTGTAGTACAATTTTGTATTCCAAGTTTAGGATGTGTATGTATCAACAATATATCTTAGGTAAAGGCCAGCTTTTGTCTAATGTGAAAATGAGTTCTGAAAGTACTGTCCCTATTACAGTGAGTTCTTCTCCATGTCAACTGAACTAGAAGCTTGTCAAGCTAAACCAGTAATGTTCTGGTCAGGAAGCAACTTTAATCTGACACAGTCTACAATTCCTTAAACTTTTAGTTATACTAGACAGTTTAATTATTTTATCTGTAGCTTGAGGGCATAGTTTAACACACATCAATTGTTCAATGTTCTATGCTGACAATTAAATCAGATAGAGGAGGAAGTAGTGGCATTATAATAGTTTAACTAACCATTCTGATGTTGGTATGGGTTCTCTGAAACTAAAAGGCCTGCCCATATAATTTCTGAACCAATTGTCTGAACTTACATAAGTGTCACATTTTTTAAATCTGTTTAAAAGATGACCGTAGTTCCATGGATTTTGAATTCGAAGCCTGGAACCTTCTTTTGTCAATGATTTTGTTACAATGATTCAGTCTGATTCTGATCTTTCGGTTTACTAGGGTTCAAGTGTTCCTTTGGTTGTCAAATGGGCAGATACAGAAAAGGAAAGACAAGCCCGAAGAGCTCAGAAAGCACAATCTCAGGCATCCAATTTGTCAAATACTGATGCACAACATCCCTCATTATTTAGCGCCAGGCCATTGGGTTATGTACCCCCTACAACAGTTATGGGTATCAGGTCAGTAGTTTAACTGCAATTGTTTAGAGGTCTTTCAACTTATATGGAAACTGGCATATCTTTAAAATTTGTGGTCTCTCTTTCCTTCTTAATTGGATTTCGTGTTCTGTCAATTTTAGCTACCAATAATGTATTATCAAAGGTGAGTATTGTGTTGGTCATTCTGTTGTAGGCTCCTGGAACTTATGGACTCATGCCATATCGCCTGCCAGCTATGCAGAATCAAGCAGCTTTTCATCAACCCTCTTTTCATGGTATGATTCCTCCCGTGAATCAAGGAAATCCTGTG
>JANIJH010000004.1:17697027-17707063 GCA_024520975.1 Erythroxylum areolatum
GGCTTAGGGCAGGCCACCACTTTCTGTACATAGATCTTGCTCTAAGGAGAAGTAAATTGTGTTTGTCAAGATCCCTTATCTTATTCAGGCTTTTCTGTTTTTGTATTTCTTTTCTTCTTTCAAATATTTTGCTGCATATCAACAAATGGATTGAACATTACTTTAGGATGAGCATGCTTTGAAGCAACTACTGTCCCTTGAGCTGCTGAGCAGTTTTAGTGCTTCTGAGCTAGATTTGGTTTTTACGACCTCACTATTTGGTGAAATTTGTGACGCACTGAAGCAATGATAAGTAATCCAATTTTTTCCTTTACCAGGTAATTTTCTGCCTTTCCTGTTCGTAACGTTAGTTAACATATTATTTTTCTACTTTCACAAGTTAACTTCTATGTGCGCAATCTGTCTCTTTGTATTAGTTTGTGATCGTACATGTAATTATATGCCTGAGAAATCATAAATTTGGTACTCTTTGCTGGAAAGGAGGATTTCAGAGTTTGGAGATGCTTGAGAGATATGGCTTATTGTATTCTAACTTTTCTTGCTGATATCTAGCACACAGGCAAAGCTTCACTGGGTGTTGAGACAACGATTAAAAAATAAAAGACTTCAAGTTCTAACAATCTATCGGCTTAGTTAAATTGTGAGTTTTTCAAAAGAACTTGCAGTACAACTTGTATCTCTTTTCTATCAATGCTAGTCATTGTTGTAAAATCTGTTTGAGGGCGGGCGCATTCTTTCTAGAGAGTCGAGGCGATTGTTTGTGGGACTAATGGTGTTCTACTAACTTCTAGTGGAGATTATATGGAAGGCTTTAATTTGCGTTACGACAAGACCGTTACGTATGACATTCTGAAGGGTGTGTTGGAAATTCTTGATTAGGCATGAAAGGCGGGTCATATGAGCGTTATTTTTAAAATTGATTCACAAGCAATCTTTTGACTTCTAGTTATCACTCACTCTATCTGCCTTTATTTTGTGTGTGTGTTTTTTTTAAAGGACTTGAAGTACATGGCTAGTAGAAGTTACTTCTGTAGTCTACGAGTTGAAGTTGTACATATTAATTTAAGCCAATGTACAAGACTATTGTAAGTTTACTAGGTCCTTTTGATAAAACTATGTTTCCTGCGCTCTCTTGGCATTGCCTTCCCATTGTAATTAGACTTGTTTGGGATTACTATATTGCCTGAGCACGAGTCCAATATTTCTTTTATCTACAGTAATCTTTTCCCCTATTTTCTAAAGAAAAAAGAGCTTAGGAATTAAGATCGTTGCAACCTGCCTTTTGGTCGTTAGCTATTATCAGTCTTATTAATTCTAAGAACATGAACGCATAACTATTTTTTGTTTAGTATTCCATCTGATTAATACATGACGATCACATTCCAAGTTTCACTTGTGAATGATAGCATTTGTTGATCTCCTAAATTCAGTTTTTGAGTTGCCTGTTGTGATTGAACTGTATTGCAAGAACCCAATCTGCTTTAGGTGGTTAGTGGAGAATATTTAATATGGTTTGTTGTGCAAAACTATTGTCCACATTAAAATCTGATCCTATATTTGTCCTAAATCCTTATCCACATCCCTCATTAATAATTTCGGCTCTGACTGCGATCTCAGGAATTTAATTTTCCTCCTTTAGTATAGACGTTGTTTTCACTTGATGGTATCATCCCAAGATGGTCATGAGCATACTTTTGCCAAAAGTGAATCCTGGAATTTAGACTATTAGATCTGATAATCATTACATAGAGGATTGCACCTTAATGGGAGTGGTTCAAGTGGGTGGCTTCGATGCTTCACCAATAATCTAACCCTGATCACATGTTATATTTCTTTAATGCTCTGCGTTGCGTTTCCTAAGCAGTTACTAGAAGCCGGCCCTCAACAAGATTGTGGCAGCAGGGAGTGAAAGAAGCATGATAGTGCTGGACATGACGGGTGACAGGAGTACCGAAACCAAAGGAGGACGTGTTTGGACGATAATTAATAAGCTACAATATCGTGGGTTTCGTACGTTTAGCACTGAACCTGTGCTGCCCTTAATTTCCTTATAGCAGGTCCATACCACGTTACGCATTGTTGGTAAAGTGACTTTTGCCGTAACAACAAAAGGGTTTCTGATTTTTATTGGACAACGTGTGATTGCCGTAGAGAAATTGTTCAAGCAATACCTTCTAATTGTGACGTTCAACTAATTGTTTGCCTAATGAGAAGGGTGTATGGGCCACAATGTCCAGCAACTTGTAATCATAGGTTACATAATCCATCGGCTCTCTCTTTCTCGGATCTTTAAATTAAATTGGATTCTTTTAATAACATCACCATGTGGTTCGCGGTTCCTTGAAAATTAATCATAATCTTTCACATGACGCTTTTATTACAACAGATGTAATTTATTAACGACCACAAAAACAAAAAGAAAGAACATTACCTTGTAATGGTCTTTAAGGAATCATAAAAACCAGGCATCCTCCTGAGTTTCTAAATCTTCCAACCGTCTAAAAAATATCTTTACACAGCTTTTTTCTTTTTCGGGACAAAACCGTCAGTTTAAGTAAATACGCGTTTTCAAAATTAAGATTGACGTCTTTTTTGTTGAATATTTGATCAAGAAATTAATCAAGTAAACATCAAGAATTATGCAATAGTCAACTATGTTCATTTGGTCGACCATAATAAGGAACTTTGACGCACCAAAAAACACGCATGCCTTAGGGAAAGTAAAACATAACAATCAATTCGTTACATCCTACTATAATTTCAATTAAATAGTATTTAATTCTTGAATATTTTTATTTAATATTAAAATTTTAGTTTAGTGATTCGTATAAATCAAGTTTAAAAATAAAAATAAAAATTAAATTTAAAAAATCGGGAAAATATTATGCATTTTTTAAGCCGTTCTCTCTTCAGTCTTCAATTAAATGAACCGTACTTGAAGGTTTTCAACAAGCATACCCTAACGAACAATACGTAAAAGGACTCAAGGATCGACACCTGGACTCGGCTAGTTGGCTTCGAGTGGAATTATCAGACATTCTAGAAACCTGAGAATGGTTCCCCGTCACCAAAATTATTGAAAAACACGCTCTTTTCTTTCCCCTATCCTTCTGGAAGATTTTGGCTGTAGCAATCTTTTCATATATTAATCACCCCCTGCCCCCCTCTGATTTTCCCTACAAAGAAAAACACCCTCACGACGCGTAGCGTCAAACAAGACACCCTCTGTCCACTCCATTGAATGTCTTATGTACCTAACGTTCATGTAAACGTAGTAAAACTTCTTACATGGCCAAAGTTACGAGTTGTCTACAATTCTTAACTTCTCTACCTTAATTGTAACACATGGAAAGTTGCAATTTTGGTTACAGTTGGAAAGGAGACCAAACAAGAAGGAAAGATCATTTCGTCGACGTTGGTTCTTTCTTTCTCGTTGAAGCCACCGGCGACTCCGATGACGTCGATCTTCATCCACCAGACATTGGTGTAGATCTCGCCGACGACGATGCGGAGTCGTGTAGCTACGACGTATCGGATCATTCTTGCGTCAGCGACCTGAATAATGATGATTGTGGCTGTTATGAAGGTGAGAAGTACTGTGGCAACGTTGAGGAAGAGGAGATTCGCATTTGTGGCGGAGAACCGTGGAGGAGTGATGTGGGTTTTCATCAGAAATCGTGTGCTTCGGTTGATTCAACCACCAGCGAACCGATGACTGAGATGGAAAAGAACAAGCTTTTCTGGGAGACTTGTCTGGCTTCCTAGAATTTGCTCTTCTATCAGCATCAGGTCCTGGCAAACTTTTTCCTGTATTATCGCTTTCATTGGTCTTTAACTCCTGTTTCTGCGGTTTCTTTATTCGTTTACAATGTAAGTTCCAGAGATTAAAAGTGGTGGGATGGGAGGTTATTAACCGTTCTTCATCTCCCAATAGATGACAATTGTACAAAAGATTGCTGCTATGTGATCGTCCTCGTATAAAGAGACACTTAGAACATAGTTTCAGAGTAAAAATGAACGTTTAGCTTTGTTGCATAAACGAAAACTCCTCATGTCCTGTGTTATTTGAACATGTTTCAAGTAGAAGTTACATAATTCAACGTGTCAGCAGCAAGCACTGATCATGGAGGCTTCAGTAGTACGTGCAGAAATTAGTTTACTAATTAGCTTAATGCTTCTAAATAGCATCTTTAATACTTGATATCTTGTTATTCGGATTCAATTATCTGAGGGCAAGCATGAAAAGATCCAATGTAAAAGGAAAGTTTTCACTACAACCAATTGCGAAGAAAATCCTATTCCTTTCTTGAACTCGTGAAAAAAAATCCCGTGTCCAAAGCAAATACATAATCTGATTTCTTAGGCTTCCTTGAATGGGGCAGGTATCAATCTTATGAATACCGTACCGAGTTCAGTAACAAATTAAACTCTAGAATGAAACTGTATCAGTATTGGTCGATACTGGGTACCGTTTCAGAATATTTTTTAAATATTCCGTAGTACATGAAAAAAAAAAACCCGTCACCAAAGCAGTTACATAATCTGATTTCTTAGGCTTCCTTGAATGGGGCAGGCACGCGTTGGTCTTTATAATTACACAGGTTGCCTCAACATTAATGATCACTTCCTTCGAAACAGAACCAAAAAAGGAACCAGATTGTCTGTTCCAATAAGTCTATTCTACCCTTGTTACATGTTCAATACGACGTTGTTTTATAATCCAATGTAGTTTTAGGATTGGATCAAAATAATGGAACAAAGGATAAAACATTACCAGGAGTTTGAATTAAATGGCATGAAAAACTAACTAACCACAAAATTTACTCATTCAATTACTTATCAAATACATTCAGATGACACTTTTGCATATCAAGCACTTATAAAGGAAGCACTTTAACATTAGGCATGAGAGACCTTTGCAGTCTAGATTAACACCGTCATTTGAATAGATCCGGGAATCTTTCATCTCTATGCGAGTCTAACGCGAGTCCACGAGAGATAATTTCAGCTTGGAACTGATATTTAGTTATGTATCGAGCCTTTAGTTGATCCATGACTGTTCAGTAATTTAGCACAATCAAGCAGTCCCACTGTCCCAGATCAGTTCCGCCAAGACCAAGTATTGATTTACAGACGACCGAAAAGAGCAATCCAAAATTAGCGAAGAAAGACTCCTATAATTTATGAAAAGATAGCCAAACAGATTCAATACGCACGAATTATTGCGCAGGAATGGTGGAGTCAGATAATTTGTACCATCTGCACATCATCAGTGGAGTCGTATTCTCTTGAAGGGCTCCTGCGACTAATGTTTTCACCCGAACCCTGCTGCAATTCAACTCCAATCTTCTTCATCGCTTGAGAAGGAATTAGAATTTTCACTTTGGCTGACAGCAAAGGAAACCAGCAGACTCCATTTTGACAGTCTCAAGCAATTTCTAGGACTTTGATTTTCCCTTACTAAATCTGCCACTGCTGGGTCCAAGACAATACTTCTGTCATTTCCGTTCTTGTCTAACTGCCTCAAGAAGAATTCCTCAATCTAACTCAATAACTCAAGTTCATCGTCATCTTCTTCACTGCCAGAGCTGCAGTGAGCGTAATTTGAAGGTTCCTGTCTCAATTCACAACTGGTATCCTTCTCTCAGTTTCCTCATTATCAAGGCTTTTTACAGCAAACATTAGTGCTGCGAATGGATCAGACATCTATTCAACGGAAGAGAACTAATCAATTACAAAAAAACTAGATGACATCACTAGTTAAAACAAGCTCATGCAACTATGTTAACATCACAAAAACCAATCCAATGAATCTACATCGGTAAGTCCGGAACAACCATTGATGTTGTTAGTTTATACCCTACAATTAATCGCTTTGGTTACAGTTCAATGACAATTATTTAAAGGCATTCTTTATCTTGTACATTTTTAGATGTATATAATAACGTCAATTGGATAATTGTACATTGCAAATGAAATTATAATGAGATTATAATTATGAAATTCATGTTACATTTATATATTATCTCCAAATTATTCCTAGTCATTGTTCTATTAAAAATGAACATTAATAAAATACAAAAAGACTAGCACACGTTATGTTTTTCTTTATGAAGGAAATAGTTAATCTTATATGCTAAAGTATAGAGATACTTAAACAAATATGTAGGTACTTGTTAGAGAATAAGTTCACTGCACAAATCCGACATGAAAAATCCGTTTGAAACATTATTTTATATTTATGAAATTCTCATTGTGATGATCGTATAAGTGATCCTTTAACTTGAGGTCATCAAAGTTTTCTTATATAAGGATTGTTATGTTTTGATACTAGTTATGATCTTATTTAATCATTAGTTGTTTAATCAGTAGTCATTGAATATGACATGAATTATATGAAGATTGTTGAGTGATCAAGATAGAATTCATCACCCAAAAGTATTTAGAGAGAATGTTCTGTTGTTCTCGATTAGTATTATTCGAAAAATCCTTGACCAAGAGGGATTGACGCTTTGTAAATAATTTACAAATGTCATTAATTAAATCGATACATAATGACAAAGAACTAATATGATTGGACTAAAAATATAATAGACACTAATTCTATGCTCTATGTCTAATATGATGGGACTAAAAATATAACAGACACTAATTCTATGCTCTATGTCTAATCAGAATATTGTATGATGAAAATATTGATTTATACCGTAAAATCATGTACAAAAAGTTTAGTCAAAACCACTTTGACATTCCTAAATATTTGGATGGTCATGAATTGTTACTAGATGTCAATCTTGATCTATGATTATAAATTGTTTAATTAGAGAATTAAAGATAAATGAAAATAGTTTTAATTTATTTAATTCTAATTATGAATTATAATTATAATTTATAATCATTCCCAACGTATTTGAAAATCTAATGAGTCTCACATAAAGATGAGTTGAAGAGAGCAAAATTAATTTAATCAAGTTGGACTTAGATTGTAAAGTTTGAAAAAATTTATGATTAAATATAAGATATTTAATAAATAAGGATTAATATGAGATATTGAATCTTATTTGGACATAATTAGTATTTAATTAGAATTATTTGTAATTCTAATTAACGTTTAATTAAAATTAGAATTTAATTTCAATTAAATTATTAAAAGATCCAAAACTTATTATAAATAGGTTTAAGCTCTAATGAAGCTAACACTTCTTATTTAACTCTCTCTGTAAGAATCACAGAATTTTCTTAACCTATTATGTAGATACTGTTAGAGGTCAGATGTTTGTGCAGCTACAGTGGTTAAGACGAATGGATTTTGGAAACAATTCGAAGGATACAACAAAAACATAATTAAGCTTAAGAATAAGGTGTGAATTAAGCCTCTATTTTACTATGATTTATGCGTTAATTATTTTATAGAATTAAATTCATATTGATTTTTTAGAAATCAAAGTCTTTTGTAAGGCCTCCGAAGCAATGAAGCCCCTGTATCAATTTGGTCTCTCACATCAATGTTCGTATTGAATAATTTTCTGGGTTTTTTCAGAAAACCCTTCTACTTAGAAGGCAGACCACGGAATATTTAAGGCACGCAAGTTTTAGATTATCTCAACCTTGCAACATGATCGTGATAGTTGTTAAAGTACATTCAAGAGCTGTTACCTTCAAAACCCTTGAGATTGTAGCCTCTCCCGCATTCGATATTTCCCTTGGCAATGTTTTGATTATGCTTTGATACCAACGTTAGAACCACAAAAGTTGATGACATGACATTGAAAGAGGAAACTTACATTTGAGACTACTACCTTTCGGTGATCAGATGACCAATAGGGAAAGGGAAGTTACCATGAAAGCACCTGTTTTCTTTCTTGTCTTCCACGTAATGAGCAAGTCAAATGAAGTGATAGCATAACACTAGGAGAAATTTTGTATATTGTTATCTATTGAATATACAATAAGTTTTTATCTATAGCGTTATATACCAATAAAGGAAATAGATAAAAGATTATATATAAATAATTTGTCTAAATGTTTTTGTTAGACAAATGCGTTCCTTCAAATTTAAGGTAGTAAAAATGAATCTCAGTTCATTAAACTCAAAGAACTATTGAATTTTAGAAAAAGATATCAATTATCTAATTGTAGGATAATTAAAAAACAAGAGAGATAATTCTTTGTTGAAGATAATGATGAATAAAGTTGCAACCGTTCTCAATATGTTTTGTTCACGTATGAAATACATCATTATGAACAATTTGAATAGAATTAAGATTATCACAATAAATAGTAGTAATTGATGAATGTTTTGTAATAACCAACATAACCACAGGCGTCCAGATGTATTAGTGTCAAGGATTCAATATTGGAACAAGTTTTAAGTGTATGTTTATTACTTTTGCATAATGATGAAGGTTTTGTAATAACCAACATAACCACAGGAGTCCAGATTGGTGTCAATGATTCAATATTGGAACAAGTTTTAAGTGTATGTTTATTACTTTTGCATAAGATAAGAGAATTACCAAGAAAAAATTAGAATTCATTTGTAAGTGTTGATCAATAAGATTTCTAGTCCAATTAGCACCAAAGTTTACCTAAAGCAAAGGATAGGATGATGATGAGAATTCGGTAACACAAAATAGGGCATGTCTAACATAAAATATACGAAACATTACAGTATAATGTATAGTTCGAGAACCTGTCATAAGAAGAATCACAAGGGTGAAATGTATAAGTTATATTAGGACAAGTAACAGTAAGGTTTACCTAACTTCCCACCAATTATCGATACGAAGTAGGGTCGTCCGGAAGTTTGCCATATGTTGGTGTGAGATGAATTTTAATATCAGTAAGGATGGAAGCAATTTTGTTGTCAATTATTCTTAGGCAAGATCAGAGATAGTAACATATTTCGTTTAAGAAACATAATAGCCTAAAGCATTAGAAAGAAATTCTAAACTACTAGATGTCGACATCAAATCGTCTGTGCCACTAACTCTGGCCCTATTCTGTGCCACAACAAAACGTTGACGATTTCGTCTTAACTAAACCAACGTTTGCATCTCATCTTATTTTTAACCGAGCTGATTTGATCTTCCTTTAATTTTGCATCTTGCCTCAATTCTTTTCTTCCCCTTAATCGCATTCATTTCTTCCACTCTGTTGCACACCTAACTTCTAAAAGCTTGGGTCAATTCATGGAATGTATACTGAATGCTTGAGGTATGCTCTTTGCCATCCACTCGCTCTCCCTCATGGCATCGGCATTCATAGTAAAGACCATAAGTGCTAGGATTCAATTAGTTTTTAGGTTTCGCAAATAATCTTCAACTCGATTCTCATTCTTGTTCTTAGGGATTTCTAGGCTTTCATTTTCATCTTTAGCTTTTAGGTAATTTTGTTTACTCCTTTTCTTTTTTCTTTTCTCTTTCTTTGATTTAGGTTGTGTTTTTATTTTTAATTCCTATTCTCAAGCCCTTCTTACTATTTTTTTTTACGACACTCTGTTTCGACAAAGTTGATATCTTTCTTTATATCCAATCAGAAAAGTTCGATTTTCCACGTTAGAATCTTGACTTTAGTAAACGTATGAGTGGATGTTTATTCGGTATCTGAGCAAACTATGTAAATGATCTAAATCATGAATGAATCTTTTCTTTATGATCAAAAAGATTGCTTTTGCAATCTAATTATGTATGAATCTACCTTTTTAGCTTTGGTTTGATGGGTTTAATGATTCCCAATTTTGCCTTTGAAACCCATCATATGTGGTTGCACGTCACAATATTTTCTCTGTGGGCCAATTTTTAATGCTTCCACTTTTTAAATTTTCCTTTATATGCTTTAAGATGTTAAGTGTCCTTTTTAATCACTCCAAAATAATCCACCTACTTGTGTTGATTTAATATGATTTTTTTTGGCTGGTGATGTGCTTATTTTTGTGTCTGCAATATGCTTTTATTTGATTGTTGTCTTTGAGTTGGTAGACAAGTTGTGTTAGTTCATGATGTCTGTTTGTTCCAGCTACATAGAAATTTACCTT
>JANIJH010000004.1:17715570-17731937 GCA_024520975.1 Erythroxylum areolatum
TGCAAATGCACTGCGTATCCTATAAAAGTTACCTGAAAAGAACAGGTATTGTTAATCAACTGCAAAGTAAAAAGAAAGATAGAAGACAAGGCTGAAAATAAAGTTTAGAGAATTTGATAAACATCAACAAGAAATCACATACATTTATAATTGAATCAAGCCACTCTTGAAATTAGAGAGCTTTTCTTAAGTTTGATCTAGCTGACTTTTATTTAATATCAGCCAATTAAGTGAATGGAATGAATTGATGAAAGATATCAATCAAGAATGATTGTTATTCTCCCCTATCCCATACAGCCAGTCAAATTGAGAATTTACAGAATAGAATATCCCATAAATGATACGGTGAACCAAGTCAAACAAGATCTTCAAACTCTAATAATCAAGGCCCTGCTCAAGAAATTAAGACCTTGAAAGACAAATAATGAAACAGAAGTCAGACAGAGAAGTAATACACAATAAGATGAAAGCAGTGTAGATAATGCATATGCATTATTTAAGCATACATTCTCACATAATTAATCATCTTGCCTCTCTTATAATCTACTTTATAAAATTTAATATATGATAAATTTACTGCTATTACCAGCAGATATTCAAAAACCCAATAACAGAAAATATACACAAGGCTTAATTCTATCTATGAAATGCATAACACAAGTCCCTTCCAATTCTCAATTAAAATGCGATAGAAAAATCAAGAAATCCTTTCACAGTCAAATACCTAACAAAATGTGATGAGACATATAGAGGAACTTCATGTGTGTGCATGTGCATATAAATGTGTTTAGATACTAGTTGAAACTTTGGGCAGAGATAAGAGCAACTTTATTGAAGAGTGGGCACCAACAGCAATTTTCTTTAAGACATATTTTCATTCAATAAAGTGCAATATAATAAGGATCCACCTACACATTGCCCTGAAAAAGAAAACATCAATATCCCAGTAACTATAGTTATTCATATTGCAGTAATAGGCCCATCCTTAAAAAAACATCAATATCCCAGTAACTATAGTTCTTCATACTGTAGTAATAGGCCCATCCTTTCTACCTTCAAATGGTGTATTTTCAAATGTGGCATTGAGTGCTATGGGACTTATAGTTCCCTTTTTAGTAAAGTTAAAAATTAGAAGCACTCAAAGTCATTTATATTGTTTGCCCATGATACTTTAGATGATTTATAACTACTCAGGTAAACAGATTGCATGAAAATAGATTTGAGGTTTGAGAAATTTTATTTAAAAAAGAAATTCACCATAAGAATACTACTTATGTTGGCTAGTTTGTCCTTGGAGTGGGGTAGAAAGACCCTCTTGATGGCAGAAAACCAACTCCCTTTCTTTCCCTTGATCTTAGCATTACTATCTCCACCTGAACCACGAAATAAATTGTACAATCAATTATTTGCAGAACCAGCCTAATCGGTCTCATCTGTATGAGTATGCAAGGACTACAAGCAAAGAAATTTTATGATCATTAATTTGTAGACTTCGAAATTATTGTGTCATTAGAGCAGCATTGCAATAGGTAAGAAGTTCAAGGAAAAATTCAACCACATAAATTGATAAAGCCTTCATATGATCCATGAATCTTCTTCAACATGCACAATGAAACAAACTAGATTTGAACACAGTAAAGAACAAGATAGATGGCGGAAATTTTTGAATGAACAAGTAAAGGAACAAAGACAGAAACAGAAGATGAACTGATGGATATTTAAGATAGACTCAGGACCCCCAACACGTTCATATCATTTCTTAAAATAGTGGGTTTAACAAGGCTTGAAACAGAACTTAAACTCTAAAATTGCCTAAAGTCAATCAAAGTCACATAAATAAAAATACTGCTGAAGCCAAATCCTTTCAAGGGGCATCTCTATTTTAAAGGAAAACAAGTCCTTGAGACAATTCTGTCAAAGGTTGTCTGACCAAAAACAAGGAGAAGATAACAATTTAGCTATAAAACAACTAGAAGATGACAGAGGGAGAGTGTTGTTTTCAGAAACACTTCTATGTATTTCCAGGCAAATTCACTTCAGAGGCAATTAAAAATTTCAAAAAGGAATAATTGTTTATGACTATATAGGTGATTATAAATGTCTTAAAAGATCAATCGGCTGACACTTAAAAAAAATGATTTGGAAGACGGAAGGAATTTGACATGAAATTCACCTAAAACATCACCAGAACAGTATAGAACTCTCGACGATTCCACCTTTTAAACATAATCCTTTTGTATCTCTAAAGAACAAGAACAGGCATGATTAACACTCACACATACCAAAAGTAGAAGATAAATGTCATTGAATTAATGAGAGGAGAAAAATGGAATGAGATGATGAGAGATAGGCGTGTTTGATCGCTCTGAAACTATTTTTTAGAAAGGCAGAATATTTCCATAGAGAGAGCTAAAGACATGCGATGCAAAACATCACAAAGAAAATGAGAAATTTCATACAAAGTCCATACCTTTGGTGGATCCACCGACCATGATTACGACGACAACTCTTTCCTCCAAGCTATCCGTCTCCAATCAACCAAAACCTAGAAGACCAAATCCTCAAAAGTGGTCAAAGCACATGTTTTCTTAAACTCGGACCACAAAATCCCAGAGTACGTGAGTAGTTGATGGAGAGAAAGAGTGTCTTTATGTGAAGAAGAGGGGCGGTTGTAATAGAAAAAAGAGAGAAGAAGGATCTAAGAGCAAGATTGAAGAAATAAGGCGGGAAGCAAAATCAAAAGGAGGAGATGTTGGCATAGATTATGCAGAGGAGACGTTTGGCTTGGCTTGGGTGAAAACAAAGTGGAAGCTATTAGTTATTAAAACGTCGACGTTTTGTTGTGGCACAGAGTAGGTACAGGGTTAGTGGCACAGATGATCTGATGCCCTAGATGTCCTACACCTTTCATCTCGAAATGTTGGTTGAGGTACTATTTAAATTTTGTAACTTTAAAAAGGTCATTCTTGGTAATGATTGTGTCATCTACATAGACTAATAAAATCACATAATAACAACAAATAAGACAATATCATAACAATGTTATCAATTACAACAATATCCCACTAAAATCCTGTTAAAATGCAGGCTCTAAAAAGATCTAGTAGTATGTAGCCTTACTTCTAATTAGTAGAAAGATTGTTACTGATAGGCCCATAAAAAAGAAAGAAAAAGAAAAAAATTCAAAACGATTTGAAGAGAAAAACAGTAACCAAATACATAAACAAATAACTACATAAATAAATAGTAAATAAATACAAGTAAAATTTAAAATAATGATTAAAAATACATATAAAATATAAAAATTCAAAATTAAAATAAATATAAAAGTAAGTAATAAATAAACAGAAAAGAAAGAAAAACAAATAAGTAAATAAAACAGACATACAATTGAATGAGAAGAAAAGAAAATATATGAAAAAATAAATAAAATAACTAAAGAACAACTACTAAAAGCAAAAGTATTCAGGATAACTACAAGACATAAGAAACGAAGAAAAATGAAGGAAAAAGTTTAGAAGGCCTATGAAAAGAGAAGGATCTCTTTATGAAAAGAAAATGACCCTCTATGTAAAATTCTTTACCCTTATCCTATTTTACCAAAGTTTTCTATTGAGAATCAAGTCCTCCATATCATACTAAGTCTTCCTCTTCTTCTCTTAAAATCCTTTAGTACAATCTTCTCTCATCTTCTTATAAGGGTATCAAATGTCTTCATTTAACATATCTGAACTACCTAAATCTTGTTTCCCTTAGGGGGTGATTGTTTCCATTTTTTTTGTTTTTAGTTTTTGCTTTCAAATTTGAAAAAAAAAATCTTGTTTGTTTAAGTTTTTTGTTTTTGTTTTTGTTTTTGGTTTTGGTTTCCTCCGATTTTCAAAAATTATGAAAACCATCAAAAATGATTTTTGTTTCCTGTTTTTGTTTTTTGTAATATGATTTACTGTCATTTAAATATATATTATTTAATTATTTAATTTTTAATAAAATTATGAATAATTTAATTCAACATTATATATTTAATAATTTAAAATTAATTATCCACAAAATTATGAATTATTTTATTTTATTTTATTTTATTTTTATAATTAAGTTATATATAATTAAATTTAAAATTTATAAATATTCAAATAAAATTTGATTTAATAATTAAAATATATTTCAAATAAATATTAGTTTATAAATAAAATTTTAAATTTTAAATTATTTATTAAAATAACATAATTTTATTAATAATTTGTTAATAAATATTATATAAGAGATTAAATAAATTTATTTAATTAAAAATAATTTATCTTTAATTTTTATCTAAAATGTAATTATTATCAGTGATAAAAATATAACTACAATAACATTAGCAACCAAACAAGTTTTTGTTTTTATTTGAAAGAAAAACAAAAACTAAAAACTAAAAATTAAAAATAGAAACAGAAAATTACAACAGAGAGATAGAAGTAGAATGAAATGGCCCCTTAACTTACCATTAATTTTAGCCACTCCCAACTTTTCTCTTACCACTACATTCATAACCTTATCCCTTCTTGTAAGGTTACATATCCAACAGTGCATCCTCATCTCCACCACCATTAGCACTTGCTTGATGGCCAACACTTCACCTGTAGAACATGATCAAACTAATTGCTAAATAGTAGAATTTACCTTTTACCTTGAGTGGTATCATCTTGTCACAAAAAACTCTTGATGCGCCTTCTATTTAAGTCACCCTGATTTGATACGAGAACTATGTCATCATCATCTTACTATTGCTTTGTACAATAAATCCAAGATGCTTAAAACAATCTTTTTGTGGTATAACTTTTGAGCTAATCTTTACTTCCACATCAAATGCAACCATGTGACCTGAAAAATTACACTCTAGGTACTTAATTTTAGTCCTGCTCAACTTAAAGCCCTTTAACTCTAACGTATCCCTTCAAAGTTCTAGCTTGACATTAACACCTTTTTTTGTTTCATCCACTAAAACAATGTCATTATCAAACAACATACATCAAGGCACATCCCATTGGATATTCTTGGTGAGTTCGTCCATAACTATTGCAAACAAGAAAGGGCTTAATAAGGATCCATATGTAGTTCAATATCAATAGAAAAATGCTTTGTATCTCTTCCTGTTGTTTTTACTCTAGTGTTAATATCTTCATACATATCCTTAAAATACCTTATATAGGCCATAAGAAATCCCTTAGCTTCTAAACACCTCCACATGACTTCCTAGGTACCCTGTTGTAAACCTTCTCTAAGCTAATAAAAATCATGCACAGGTCCCTCTATGTAGGGAGGCATAAAGCATCTGTTATAGACCTCCCTGGCAAGAGACCAAATTAGTTCTCTGACATAGGTTCACCCTTTTCTCAATTACCCTTTCTCATAACTTATGGTGTGACTAAATAGTTTGATGCCTATATAATTGTTACAACTTTAGATGTCTTTTTTGTTCTTGCAAAGAGAGATATTATGTTAAATCTCTACTCATCCAACATTTTGGCAGGATCGCATTAAAAAGCTTAGTTAACCAAGTAAGACACTCCTCTCCTAAGCTTTTTCACACCTCTATAGATAACTCATCAGATCCAACTGCCCTTTTACTATTCATCATCCTCAAAGCTCCTTTAATTTCTTCTCTTGTGATTTATTAGTAACAAGTAAAGTTATGATATTTCTAAAAAGAACTAATATCACCTAAGGCAAAGTTATCATTTCTTCCTTCATTAGAAATGCTACATAAGTATGTTTGTCATCTTTCTTGATGACATTTTCATCCATGAGCACTCGTCTTACTTTGTCTTTTATACAATGAATATGATCAAAGTCCCTCACTTTCCATTCACTAGCTCTCGCTAGCTTAATATATCCTTTTCTTCACCCTTATTTTCCAATAAATATAACTTCTCGTAGGCTCTACTTTTGGCTTTCAAGACTATCTTCTTCTCCTTTTTCTTTTTTAGATTGCAACTCTCTCTATTATATACCTTCTCTTTATCTATGTTTGCTAATAAAGCTTTATATAGGCTGCCTTCTTAATCTTTACCTTTTCTTGTGTGTCTTCATTCCACTACTAAGACTCTTTTTAACTACCTTTAGGCCCTTTAAAAACTCTAAAGATCTCTTTAGTTGTTTTCCTTAAAAAGCTGCAACTCTTTCCTATATTTGGTCAACATCTCGTTCTAGTTTTCATTCTTCTCCTGACTTTACTTTATCCCTAATTTGTTGCATAATGTCCCTTTTTAGATTTCATTATCTAATTCTAGTGCATCTTTAAGAACTTCTCTTCTTTCTCCAACCCTTAATTATAAGATCCATGAACAATAGTCTATATTGAGTTGACATATATGTATTAGGTATCACCATCTTAAGAGAAAATACTCACTTTGAGTCTTTGCATGTATACTACTAAAGGTTATCAAGTGCTTCTGTTTTTATTAAAGATTTAGTTGGCCATCGCCAAATTAAATGCTACTGAAAAGTCCATCAAAGTAGACCCACAATCATTAGTATCTTTATACTCAAAACTCCCATGAATGCAAGCATACCCATCAGAGGTCGTCCCTATATGGCCATTAAAGCCTTCTCCTATAATAACTTTCTCAACTATGATTAAGGAGCTTAGGTTAAGGTTATAAAGAGCTTTACAGTATAATGAGTGGTTTGGAGAGTTTTTGTAAAAAAACTCACAAGGTGAATTGTATAGGCTATGTTCAAAAGCGTAATTATAAATTATTCCAAACTCCCCATCAATTGTTGATACAAGGTAGGGTCATCCAAAGGTTTACAATTTGTTTATGTGAGATGAACATCACTTTCAATAAAGTTAGAAGCAATTTTGCTATTATTTATACCTTTACAAGATAACAGATCAATAGTATACTTCGTTTGAGAAAGATAGTAGACTGAGTTATCAAAAAGGAATTTTAAGCTAAAAAAATGTTTCGAGTAAATTCGATCAAAAAAAGCAATGAGGTCAGCCTTAAAATCCTTATTAAAATCCTAAGTGGTTATAAAAGTGAAAGAATAAGGTTTGCACCGTTATTGAGAAGATTTTTATTTAGGATATTTTTACAATGACCTAATCTTGAAATTAGACATCCAATGTCTAAATTTTTTTGTAATAATTAAGATTACCATTCTTTAGAGGATGAAAACTTATGATTTTATATTACCTAAGACAACATTAGTGGAATAAAAAGATTTCATAGTAGCTAATCTGGTCTCCTTAGCTATAAACTCAGTAATAATTATCTCCATTTCAGGAAATGGGTCATGATGGAGAAGACATCCACTTATTGGTTCTAAGTTTAGAATGAATGGACATCAATAATTTCATTACAGTCATGTGATCCTATTTTTGGGCATCTAACTTAGCATCTCATTGGTCATGCTATTTTGGATTACAAATAATAAGTTGATCTAAAATAAGTAGTAACTATGAAAGAAAATCATATATAAATTATCAAGCTTCATGTTTTAGATTGTTGAGAAATAAGGTGTATCTAGTAAGAACAAAGATAGAGAGAAACAAATAACCAACAAGAAGACTTTAATGATGTTTAACCAATTGGATATACTTATGTCCTCGAAAACCAAGAGTGATTATATTTACCATATTGATCAATAAATCTCCTGATGAAGATTACATATTTCTTATATATAGACTAGGTTTAGATAAGTATAGTTATATGTAAATTCTAGTTGGTGCAATCATATGTAAGTTATCCCTTTACCAAACCTAACCTAACTTAAACATAATTCTATTAAGTTACAGAATCCACTTAAAGTTTGAAATTCATCAAAAATGTGTTTCCAAATAATATTGTCTATTATATGACTTAGGACACAATTGTGTTCCATGTTGTGTATCTTACAATATTTCCATAAATATCGATACAATCCGACATATTCTTGTCCTAAGCTATATAACACATTGTATCTTTTCAAAAATTAGACACCAAGCTTCGACATGACTATGTCTCAGGTCATGTCTTCCTAAAAAAATCCTCCTTTTAGTCTAACCCATGTCTTCACCTTTACATTCCAAAAAACAACATGCCTTGATGCACGATCACTCCAAGACTTCTAAGAAACATATATGTTCTTCTATAAAAAAAATTAAGATTATACTTGTATATATAAGCCATACACAACAATCTTTACCTTAAAAAAATATCTTGTGTTCAACAATTACACTTTGGTAAATTCCTCTAAAATTGCACATTCATATATATGAGTCGTATATGATAACCTTTAATTTGGCAAATCTACATTACATAGGTTAGTTTGTATCTATGTCTAACATTTTAAGACATTAATCAAGTCCAAGCAATATTTAAACTTTTTTTATAGTAATCGACTTTATCAACATATCGACTGTAATCTATAAAGTTTGAACCTTTTTCAATAAGATCTTTGTAAGTGCACTTAATTTCTTAACCTTATAAAAGCTTACATCTTTTACCATAGCACTTATTCATCTATCCTTCTTTTGAGTCACCATAGTCTCCTAAATGGTAGTTTGATCCTTTTCATAGATGGTAAGAGCGTAGATGAGTAAGTCTTTTTAACTAGATCTACTTAAAAACTTGATGGTTTGTCTCGTTCTATCTGTTGTACTAATATTCTCTTCCTAAAATTCTTTTGTCAATTTTTATCCCCTTTAAAATCTATTATAGGTTGTTCTAATTCAACTTATACCACCTTTGAACCAGTACTACTCTGTACTTACCTTACCATATCTTCTTTATATATTTTCTTTAGCATATATTGGTCCCTAAATACTATATTTATTGAGGTTACTTTAGAAGTTTTACCAAATGCTTGAAACTTGTAGAAGTCTACCTTTATTGTTTTACATCTTTTAATAAGCTTTGCTTATAAAATTTCATCATCCCTCGCTTGCTAAGATGACTTAGATGCATATATTGTAATGTAATACTATCTTCCTTTAACTTTACCATTAAAACTTCTTAACCTACAAATGTGTTCTCCACTAATCTATAAGTGTTTTTCTACTAATCTTGGCCCTTTCATCATAGTTAATCTATCATTTTTTGCATGATATGTATAATATAAACCAATCCTTCTTGGGTATTATATGATATGAGCATCTTATATCTAGTATCTATGAGTCCTAAATTTTAACAGGGTAAAACATATAAAATATCTTTATTGATGCAATCCTTTCCTTTCTTCACACTTCCTTAATATACCTTGATTAATTATCATTTTTTGTTTCATCACTATACTCTTTTTTATTTGAATAGTCCCTCTTCATATGTTTACTTTACTTATACTTGTAGCACTAGATTGTTATTTTACACTTGTTTTTCAAGCTAGGACTTTACTTAGATGAGCTATCTTTCCCATGCTTTCTTCCACAATCTTGATTTTTCCTTATATGCCCTTTAACTTGAGATCTTGCATTGATATATAGTTTATGTTGGTTATGACTCTATAGCACAGTGGTGATGTCCTCCATAATCCACATCAGTCTTCATCTTTCCTAATGTAAGTGTGATCACCAAATGTTCATAAGAAAAATGGTATAAAAACAAAGTATAATCGTTGTTTTATCCTTGTTCGTAGCAGTCACCTCAAACTTTAGTAGGTCACTGGCCATTTGGTTGAATGCATTGATATAATGTTTTAGATCTATTCCTTTAGGCATATTTAGTCTATATAATCTCTACTTCATATAAAACTTATTTGTGAGAGATTTCGACATGTATCAACTCTCTAACTTCTTCTATATCTTCGCCAAGATGCAATATTTATAATGTCGTACATGACAACATCTGCTAGATATAGTTAAATGATTCTAGCTACTCGTACATGTAACTCCTCTCATTTAAACTCATCCATATCTTTTGACATATTCTCCCGTAACCTACCCCTTTAATATGCTTGATTATGTTATCAAATCCTTCACTCTCTATTGTGATAGTTTGAAATTTCCATTTCCATTAAAATTTTCCACTTTAAATATTACCACTGAAGTTATTATTGCCTTAATTATCCTCTGATACCACTTATTGAAAGTTAAGTTATATCTAACAAGAATAGAGAAGAAAGAAGCAAATAAACAACCAATAAGAAGATTTTAACGAGATTCAAACAATTGGATATGTCTATATCCTTGAGAGCTAAGAAAGATTGACTTTAGTATTGATCAATTACTCTCCGATAGTTGTGCATTAGTATGTGTTTTTCTAAGTATTTAGTATATGTTTCTTGTATGATAGGTTAGTATTATTGTGTTTTAGGACTTGTTTTATGTGTTTTTGTTTAGTTTGGTCTTCATGGTTGTTCTTTTGTGTTTGATATTGGTTTAGGGTAGGAATTGATCATTTTGGTGTAGGAATGGAGGGTGGACACGTTTGTGATTGAGCTAGGGAACAAGAGAAGAGAAAAGAAGTAAAGCTACTGAAAAATAAGAACCCACAACCATAGAAAAGGGCATGTTTTCCATGATCGTGGGAAATCTATAGAGAAAGTTTATGTTAAGTTAACCTACGTTCGTGGGAAGCACAAGTATAATTCCCACGATTGTGAGAATTGGAAGTCGAAGAGATACATGAGTTTCATGTATTTTTTAGGTTTTTGTGACTTTATAAGACATAGAATGCTGAGAGTTCCAAGGGGGTCGTGGAGCTTGCTTCCTGGAGCTAAAAGACAGATTGAGAGCCTAAAGATAGGGGAGATTCAAGGTTTCATTCCCGATTGGGCAAAGAGCATCCCATCATCCAGATTGGGCAAAAAAGAGGAGGATCTGCCCCGTCCAATCTTATTTCAATTTCTTTCTCTTCTAGCATGTTTATCATGGATTATTTGATTGTTGGGGATGTTATGAATATTATGATTGGCTAAAACATTTTTTAAGATTTGTTGTTGAACTATTTGTGAGCCTTTGGTTATGATTTAATGATATAAATGTTTGTGTTATTTATTATGCTTAAACCTTACAATAAATCAAGAGAGTGAGCTTGGTAATTTGTGTTAATTGTACAACGAGAGTTATCGATTAATAGACATATAAATAACAAGTTATTGATTTATTAGGAAAAGATTTTAATAGATCAATACACTACCAATAGGATAACTTCATATCTAGTTAAATGTTTAGGAAAGGCTTTGCACATTAAGAGATCCCAAAGTTATTTCTAATTTATTTAACTAGTGACAGTTAGTTACACCTTGGGAGAGGGTAGCCATAATTTTAAGAAATCTTGGGCCAAGCATAAATTGAATGAATTAATCGAAGGGGAGGAAATAGAGATAATGACAAGTCCTAATTTTTAATCTTGATTTTATCCAAGTCTTAGTTTATGATTTTGGTTTGGGTTGTGTTATTCCCTATTACTTTTAGTTTGTCTTTATTTTACTTATCTTTTTAAATTCGATTAAAACGACTTCTTAAACAAAAAACAACCTGAATTAAGTGGTGCCTAAGCACAATCCTTGTGAGATCGACATCCGCTTTCAACTACAAGTATGACTAGTATACTTGCGATTTTATGCATAAGACTAGTAATGTATTTTGCATTCAACAATCTCCTAATAAAGATTATAAATTTTTTACATATAGGTTAGGTTTGCACAAGTATAATTATATGTAAACCCTAGCTAGTAGAATCTTATATAACTTGCCTCTTTACTAAACTCAACATAACTTAAACATGATTTTAGTAAATGATAGGACCCTTCTATAGTTTGAAATATACCAAAAACAAATTTTGATATTAGGTTATCAATCACAAACATAGTCTAAGACAAGGTCATATCTCATGTTGTATATCTTGCTATTTCTTTACATATATAGTTATAGACTTTGAAACGTCTGGGTAAATTATTATATCATTTTATAATATGGACACAAGCTTTGACATGCATATGTCCCAGGTTAGGTTTTTTTAAAAAAAATTTGTTACAGCAATATGCTCGTATTCTAGCTTATGTCCTCACCTCTACATTCCATATAAGAACATGCCCTAACATATGGTCATATGCCAAGCCTTATTCACCCTAAAAATTTTAAGAAATTCCCTTATTCTTTCATAAACACTTGAGACAGAACGGTGCATATGAGGCATATATAATATAGGTGATGAAATTGCCTTAGTAACTAAAATCAATGAACAAAACTAGATTTTGGATAACATTTGGTAGTTCTAGAATGACCAAATTGTCATTCTTTGTAGTTTTAGAATGATCAAAGTGTCATTTGATTATTGTCTCACTTGTATTGCAAAATCATATCAAATTTTGATAAATTTTAAATTTTCCTTCTTCAAATTGTTCATGGAATTTCGTAAGATTCTCTTTTTTCTTTTTAGCAGGTTCAACAAAATTATCTATAATATAACAACAAAACTTACATCTTTGCAAAAACTTGACATTTCTTAAGACTACAACACATGGTTAGCCCATCAAATGAAACAATGATGGGTTTAGTCATAATAGTTTAAATATCCAAAAGAGTACAAATCATATATGAAATTAACCAACTAAAGCAAACTAAACCCGAAAAAAAGAACTGACACACTTGGAATTGGTTTGAACTAATTAAGAACCAAGCCAAGAATGACTGAACCAACCTTCTTAAGTAATTAGATCATTTTGATTAAACCATAAACTCACCCAATACAAATTGCAAAATCTATAAATGATAGAGCCAGGAAGCTTGTGTATGTCCTCTTTTCAGCCTGGAATTTTTATCGTGTGGTTACCAAAGAGTGGTGGTCCTAGTTTCAATAAGTAACATTATAAATCAACATCAAAAAGTCATAATATTTACAAATTAAAATGGTTGCTCAAGAGAGAAAAATAAATAAAATTGACAACATTTAATTAAAAATAACTATGACGCTATGATAACATAATACTTCAAAAGACATTTTGTATATTGTCATTTATTAAATATGCATAAAAGAAAGTCCATTTATAGATTTATAGGTATATGAACAAAGAAAATGACCAAGAAATTATTTCATAATTTATTTAAATATTCTACATGTTATATTTCTAATAATATGCAATTAATCATATTTTAGTAATTTTATATTTTAATTGAATAGTATAAGTCTCTTGATTATAGATTTTATGATGGGGATCAAATTTCTCGATCCAAAGAAAATAGAGTTTAGCCCAAATGCATATGCAGTACTTAAATACCCATTTAGAGTTACTTTCCCTCACTAGTAATGTCACAAAGATTTAAAAACTCAAAATTTTCTAAAGCTATTTTCTTTCCATAAAATAAGATTAAAATAACTTCTTTTATGGAAAAACTATAAAAACAAAACAAAAACAAAACACAATTTGATTTACACTTTGCTTTTCTCATACCCAACATCTCCTGTATCTTTAAACTTAAAAGCTTTGCAAGTACAAGGTCTCCCTTACTATTAATCCTTCTATTTGATACTTTGATTGTTTCATTTTTTAGGTTATTAAAATAGTTAATCAAATCCTTTTTATTATTTATCATATTACCATGTATAAAATATGTATTAACTAAAAAAAAATAAGAGTTAATTAAATAACTTAATCAATTATAATTATGTGTTTTTGATTATTCTTGTACTTGTTAACATATTATTCAAGGTTAAATTCATAGGATCCCTTTATAATTTGACAAATTATCTAGTGCCCTCTCACTTTTAAAAACTATTAAAACCGTTTATGATTTTGATTCTTTACTCCTCTTCCCTTATTGTTAATAAATCCCAACTTAAAAGTGATGCCATATTGAGAATGTAGCATTACAAGCGGCACAACAATAATGTCTTATGGGTTGAATACTCTACATTTTGTTCTCACACAATGTTGTTTACCATATCCCACATGAAATCACATAAAGCATAGAAGATAATGAAATTTAATGAACAAATAGAACGAATGTCAGGGAGAAGTCACTCTCTGTATAGTTAGGGTTTATTATTTGATTTAATAGAGAGGAGAAATTCATTGAAATACAATTGGAGAAAAAGCTTAGTTTCATTAATTCAATCACTAGAGAGGAGAAAACGATGCAAAGAAGACGAAATTACTGGTGAGCATGTTTAATTATTAACACCTTTTTGAATCACTGCAAAATTTTCCTTTTTAATATTTTTGTATCCCCATTTATTTTATATGTATGCACTATTCTTAGCTTGTTACTATAAACATCAAGAAATGCCTCTGAGGACAAATAAATTTACGGAAGCTTCCATAAATTGTCACAATTTTCCATAAATTAAATAAATTTTGTCAAAATTAGGGTACATTAGAATGTTATGATTTTTCGATAAATTTCCTTTGAGGATAAAGTGAGTTTTTGAAGCCTCTCATGTCACTATAACTTCTCTTTAAATAGACTAATATAGTTTATCAATTTCATGAATTTATTTACGTAATCCTTTAGCAATTTAAGGTCTTTCCTTCTTAAGAGTTCCACCATTTTCAACTTTCAACTTGAAGTGTAAGTTGTATCTAATTTTCTAAATATAATTGAGTCATAAGACATATAATACTCGTTGTCTTTCATCTATGTGTCACCATTACTCTTAACTTCATAACAAGATGATGTAAACATCTTTTCTTCCTCTTTCAAACCTTGATTTGTTACAAGTGCTAATTTCTAATCTTATTAGTTATAATTGGACTAGCCTTTATAGACCTCTTTCATATGTCTAAATTGTATTGAAGTCCTATATTAAATTCTAAGCATGTACTATCACTATTGTGGAAGATGTCCAAACTTATTGTAATGTTCACAGGGCTCGTACTTGCCCTTTTTCTCAGTATTTTTTTCATCCTTCAAGTTCATTCTTATCTTTATCCTTTTTGGAAGGAACCTATTTATTCATCCCTATGTTTACCAGAAATTTTTATTTTGATTTAGTACAAGAGCATTCTCAACAACTTCTTCCTCTTTATATGACTTCCTTTGCTCAATAGCTCGCAAAGAATGTACTAACTCAATTTAAACTCCCTTCACCGGTTTAGGGTCTTTTATTATTAATAGTTCAAACTCTTACATTTAGGGCCTTCATCTATCTAGTTTTTCACTCCCTTAAAACTCCTCCTTTAACTTGTTTCATGCTTTATTAATTGTATCACATGCCATTTTTCTTCCGAAAATGGCTTTACTTATAACTAAGTGAATCAAATTCAGTGCCTTGTATCTCTTAAACACTTTCTCCTTATAGATATTTATTTGATTGATTATTGTGTTTATAGGCAAAGGAGGCGGAATAACATCATCCTCAATAGCTTCCGACAACATCAATCCTTGAAGGTAAATCGTGATTTTTATTGTCTATATGCAATAAGTTTGTCCTTCAAAATACTAGAGGATAAATAGGTGAGACAATGCCATTGGTTGTTATAATATTTCAAATATTTTAAAAGTTTTTTGACATATAAAGGCTAGACATTTGTTTAAAAGCAAGTACTCTCCCTTATAAGATTAAAATTCGCCTTGATACCACAGTTAAGATGTATTACAGGAGGATAATAAATGACATTTCTACTATTTTTATTTATGTATTCAAACTAAAAGCTTACACTTAGTTAAAAGACATATCCCTTAGTTTTCTCCTCACTTGGCTACAAACTATCATATTGTAAACTTTTTCATTGAATTTAAATTTCACAAATAATTGAAAAGGATATAAATTAATGCAAGATATGAATAGAAATATGCTACATGATTCTATAATACATTATTTATTGTATTATCCTATTACATAATTAATGAAATAGAAATATGCTACATGATTCTATAATACATTATTCCATATTGTATTATCCTATTACATAATTAATGAAATAGAAATATGCTACATAATTTCATAATACTTTATGCATAATTACATCAATTTGGTAGGATATTGAATTTACTTATATTTGGTAGTATAATTATGTATTGTGCTATTATTTTTTGTTATAGGTTTTGTTTGGGGATGACTAGTACTTTAGACCTAGGAATTAGGTTTGGGTGTTCCTATAGTAGATGCTTCAAATTTAAACCAGAAATGATATATGAAGTTGGAAAGCAAGATTGTTTTAACCATGAGGTAGATGAGATTGTATTGATTAATTTTATGCTTAATATTAAGAGGCTAAGATGTGTAGAAGCATGGGATTTAACCAATAAATTTCAATTTGAGTCATTTGAAGATGGTTTAAGGCCGCATCATCGTCGTCGTCATCGTCGTCATCATTATCATAATAATAATAATAATAATAATAATAATAATAATCATCATCATCATCATCATTATCATAATAATAATAATAATAATAATAATAATAATAATAATAATAATAATAATAATAATTGTAGCGCCCCCTTACCGTAGGATACGCAT
>JANIJH010000004.1:17732037-17755527 GCA_024520975.1 Erythroxylum areolatum
GCATGTACATACATATGCTTATGCAATATTAATCAGTTATCACTAATTATAGAGGCTAAATGCTTATGAAATCCAAATTATGCATGCATTCAATCCTAATCCATCCGAATTACCGATATACCCATCACATCGGTAATGGGATGTTACAATAATAATAATAATAATAATAATAATAATAATAATAATAATAATAATAATAATAATAATAATAATGTGAGGAACTTGATATATGGAACTGAAGCAAGAAAATTGAAGACAATAGAGATGTGTATGGATAGTCAGAAGTACCTAAAGTTGTGCAAACTTTATGACCCTACAGCTAATTGAATTGACGTACTAAGGATGATGATGATGATGAGCTAGGTTTACCTGAAGCCATAAATATACCCATTCTAGTAGCTACAAATCCACCTATTCTAACACTTACAAATATGATTACAGATGCCCCTATAAATCTGCCCACAAATGCACCCCTAAATCCACCCATTCTAATAGCCATTAAAGTTTACCTTAAAGTGTCAAATGATTTAGATGGCATATCTTACAATGAAAGCTAATCAAAATACATTGTTGATTTAGGATATTCCAGTGAAGAAATTCCTAATGATATATATAGATGTGTTATAGAAGAAGAGTTACCTACTATGAGTGAGTAGTGTATTGGTGTTTAAAATTACTAATTTAGGTGATGATGAGATTGAAATTGGTGATGATGAGATTGAATTTGATTATGATGACACTGATTGCCCAAAAGGAATGCATTTTAGATCAAGACTGTGATATACCGTCTCTTAAATTATTGAAGGATATAAAGTGTTAGACTATTGAGTCACATGAGAATGAATTTGGTACACTTGTGATAAGATTTTATTCATATGCATAATATTAGCATACACATATTAAATGTGATTTAGACAAATTGCACTGAATTGACATATTCCGGGGTATGAAATTAAAATGAATGTTACATGATGTATATTTCCAATGTCTTATACTTTGGATTACCAATAATAAGAATTGATGGACTATAATTGTTAACTTGGACTATAATTAGTAAATTGGAATTTATTGTTACAATTCCAATTGAGAAATTAATTAATTAAAATGTACATTTAGTCTAGGTAAAATGCCAAGTGGCAAGACATATGGATACATGAAAAATTAGGATGACAAAGCCTATAAAATGAGTGACATTTGGCATACATAATTGAGTGATATTTGGCATAAAGATTAATTGACAAATGGACTAGTAACTAAGTGACATTTGGCAGCTTATGGAGTGGATAAATGACTTACATGCTTAGGGACATATGTCATGGTAATAAGGTGACACCTAGCACCTAATGTGTCAAGTTTATATAGAAGTAGTTCAAATTTTTTCATTTTTCTCTTTTCCATTACTCTCACCACTGAAACCCTCATAGGTTCTGCATCTTGCTTCCATTTCGTTCATAGTTACTTAAGATACACATAAAAATTTGCTCAAAGATAGCCATAATCTGCTTAAAGATAGCAATCATTATTTTACCTTGCTGAAAACCAACCTATTGATACCTTGAATTGGTGATGATTTTGCATGCATTGAGAGCTAGGTTAACTTGATGAATTGAGCTAGAATTTGAGCTAGACAAGTAAGTAAAAGATTGTTCTTTATGGCATGTTACAATAGAGAGTTTATGATTATTGAATTGGGATGAATTTTATATGATAATGAAGATGAAGTGTGCTGGAAATTGATACATGAACTTGGATACTTTTCTATCTTGTTCTTGATGTATGAAAATCGTGGGTTATATAAGTTGTTTTATAGATAAATTAGATTGAATTTTGAAGTACAATACAGGTGAATTTATGCTAACAAAAAAGTGCTAGTATAGTGTTTTTTTGAAATGGGAGAGAACTAGGACTACATGAATGAAAGTGAATAAAAGTTGTTGTTTTGATTTTTGATGCACGAAAGACAATAGTTTATAAGCTATCAATTGATGATTTTAAGTTAGAATTATAGATGAATTTGATAAGGAAATTGAAGTATAATTAAGGTATAAATGAGGTATAATTAATGGACTATAATGAAGATGTATGAATTTGGTATGAAGATGTTAAAAGTTAGAAAATTTTTCAAGAAAAATGAAGGAGTACCTTCGGTTTACCTATCTCACAATCATGGGAGCTACATAAGCTCCTTCCCACGATCGTGGGCAAGGTTTGAAGTGAAAAAAAATGTGTTTTGTGTGATGGTTAAACCATATAAGGGTAAGTTGCTTTACTTTGGTGCATTAGGACATGATTAGGGCTTAAAATGAACCTAGAAAGTTGCTTGATTAAATGATTAAGTGTTTGAAAGTTTAAGTTGTTAATTAAGGTTATAAATTAAGGAATGGATTGTTTGATATCAATGTATATGAATTTGGGAAGTGTGAGTTATTAATAGTATAAAGATGTTCTTATGAATGTAAATGTAATCTAAAGGATATAAGTAATGAAATAGATATGGTTGAATGAGAATTGGGAAACTCTGTGAATATATAATACTACGAAAGGATTGATGAATGTATGATTGATGAATTGAGGGTAACCAAACTTACTTAAGGCATAAACCTAATTGCAAACTAGATATATACAAGCTATGATGAATGAATAATCAAGACTTGTGAATAAGAATACATACCCAGGATAGTCAATTGAGCATGCATTGAACATAACACATATAAACAAGTGTATGATTGAATAATCATATGATTGATCAACTTAGTAATGTGTGAACTATGTGTATGTATTGCAGGATTAAAGAAGCACAAGTAGATTGTCAACATCCAGACATTACTAGGTTACCAAGGCAATAACTTATCTGGGGCGTACTGTGAGTTAACCTAAATGTTTTCTCACTATGATTGAATTTTTTTGATTAATGTCAATTACTGAATTGTTACTGATATGATTGTGATAATTCTGGACATTATTGGTCTGAGGAGTTTGATATTTGAGATTGTATTGGAAGTGCTTTCTAAATGTATGTGAATATGGAAAAGGCGTTCTTAACTATATGTTGAATATTGGACTCAGATCCAATGAATATGCTAAATGACTGTGCACACTAAATGAAATTTATTGATAGCATATTATATGAAATGATGCATTTCATCACATGAATATGCATGATCAGATAAAGGAGTTGTGACCTGAGTGAACAACGTGAAAAAGAGTTTAAAGTTTAGGAAATATGCATAAAAAGCCACAGACTTAACGATTAATGAGCCCGGTATCCAAAATAGGTACAGTACAGTATTTAAAATGAGCTCGGTATCCACAAGAGATACGGGATAGTTAAATAAGTGCTCGGTCACAACAAAATAAAAATGAAATCGGAGTCTCATATGCATTTTAATATATATCTTTACATGTATCATGTGAATGATTCCAAAGAATGACTAAATTGAGTTAATATAATGGTATACAATGTTTGTGCACAAGTTGATGATATGAATGATTGAGATGAATGATTGAAATATTCTAAAATGATTATATGAAATGTTTGTATTCATAATGGGCTTATTGAAATATGATGTCTAATGTGATTAGGTACTAAATTCTGAATGATGTGATATATAGGATTTGATTCTGAATGATGTTAGGTACTGATTGAACTATTTTATAGCCTTGTGATGTTTGTATTTTATTTTGAGTGAGCACATTGATGATGGTTCTTTCCCTAAGTTCACAAAACTCATCAAAATTGCAATGTTGATTTTTAGGTTTAGAGGAGATCTAGCTAGTCTAGTTGAAGTAGCTTCTACATTTGAATATGGGTCAATTCGGGATCAGTTATACCTGTAAATGTCTTAGTTTTGTTGTATCGGTCGACTGTTGTATAATGTACATATGAATTTTAGAAATGAAATGACATTCGAGACTATATATGTTTGTAAATGAAATGGGACAAAATGATTGTGATTGAATATGATTGTGAATGAAATGATTCAAAATGAAGATTTGAAATGCTTTTGATTTGAAATGATTAAAATATGTAATGAGTTGATATGTGATGCCTTAAAAATTTAGAAATGTGATTATCTTAACATGCCCTTTTGTAGATTATATTCCCAAATATCCTTTAATATTTCTAGCATATGCTTTATAAGCGTGGTATGTTACAAAGACATTCCAAGACTCTCATTATTATAAGAGATCATTTGATAGTACAAAAGTTAATTGCTTTCCTTACAAGTATTTAGCACATTTCAAAGATAGTCCTAACTGCCATATTTCAGGGTTAAAGGGGGCTATTTTATGAGATTACCAATAAGAGATTTCAAACATCAAAGAATATAAAGCTAAGAGGCATGCCTTGTATTTGTTTCTTAGAGATGAAGGAGCACAATATGAGAAGTTAAACGGATACTTCTTGGTTGTGATGGAATGTAACAAGGGCATTCACTGTACATCAAATCTTTTGAAGGTGTGTTTGATTCATACTATATATGCCTTAAACAAGTGAAATCTATTTTTGTCAAAGCTTACAAACTAATAATATGCATTGATGGTTTTCATTTGAAGATAAGTTATGGTAGGTAGTTGTTGGAAGTCATTGGAATGGATCCAAGCGATAATATTTTTTTCCATTCGCTTAGGCTACAGTAAAAGTTAAAGAAAAAAGATAGCTAGAATAATTAATGGGATGTATACTTAATGATATTAGCAACCATCAATTATGGATATTTATGAGTGGTAGACAAAAGATAACATAATGAAATATTCATAATGTTATTTTCATATTTCACCTAATTTCATACTAACCATATTTTAATCATATGATACAGGGTCTATAAGAACTATTCGAGCATGAGTGCACATATTTTGACAATCGTTATTGTTTTACACATTTGTGGGCTAATTTACAAAGCAAGCATAAATCGTTAACCATTTACAAAGACCAGATGTAGTGTATTACTTTAAATTATACTTAACAAGAATATAAGCAGTAAATGAGTAAGATGAAGAGCATGAACAAGGATGAACAAGATTGATTGGCAAATATTCCTAAGAAGAGATGGTGTAAACATGCACTTAATAGAAGATGCAAGAGTAATTTATTATCAAATAACGTAATAGAATGTTTCAATACTTATTTGAGAAATGTAAGAGATAAACCACTATTGACTTACTTGGAAGTGATAAGAAGACCTATAATAAAGAGATTTCATTAGAAGAAGTAAGGAAAGGCTATATAAAAAAAAGCTACATCCTGACATAATGTCAAAATTAGAGAAAAACAAGGAGACTACTAATTATTTGACTCATTTTACAGGTAATATCATTATTTGCATTTAATGCCTATTTACTCAAAAGTTCCAATGATTAAACTCATTTTTTATAGATGATGGAAAATTTGAAATTGAACACTAGATCCATGACCATCATGTAGTGGATTTGAGGAAAAGCGAATGCACATGTGAGAGATGAAAGTTAACTAGGATCATTTATAGCGATGCTATTTTAATGATTATATTGGAGAGAGGAAATCTTAAGGATTATGTGCTTAAGTGGTACACCAATGAGGAATATATGATGTTTTATTAAAAGAATATAAATCCAATACAAGGTGAATAGCTTTGGCTAGTAACTAGAGAAGAACATAGACAAAAGATCAATCTTCTTGCTTATAAAAAAAAGAGTTGGAAGGCTGAAGAAACAAAGGGAAGTTGGTGAAACCAAGAAAGAGGTACAATTTCAGCAATGATTGGAGGACATAAAGCATGCAAGAAATGCAAACAAGCTAGAAATAATTTAAAAACTTATAAGATGTCAAAATTTGGGTCACTTATTTATTTCATACTGAAGAAAGAATTATAATGTATGATGTAAAAAATTGATATTATTTCTTTTATGTAGGGTCAAGTGTAGGTGCCTTCTCAATAAAGTGTCATAGTAGATACATTATAAAACAATGGAAAGGAACGTGTTCAAGAACTGGAGTAAAGAGAAAGGCAACCAAAGCTGAAAGATTTGACATCTCAATAAAGTTAAGAGTAAAAGAAAAGATTGGACTAGCTAAAAGAACAAGGAGTAAAGGAACTGTATAACTTGTAATCCTTTCTATGCATGGACAACTCATGTAGACTTTTTGGTCTTATGTAATTATAGACATCTCAATTTTATTCATAAACAACACATGTGTTCCTATATAATTATGAATTTCTCACTTTTGTATCTTTTCATGATGTTATAGACAAAATTGTATGTATGTAATTACAACATGAGCGAGGAACCATATGTAGGGAATCATTGTGTTGATCTTTTGAATTTATTGGCTAATTTGAATTTATAGACTAAATCATTTATATGTAATTACAATAGCATATGCAAGAAATCATTTTGTTGATATTTTGATTTGAATTCAAAGGTATGCGAGCAAAGGCAATTTTGTTTGTACATATGTGTATAAAATAAAAGCATAGATGATTTTTATTAATTTAATACATAAAGTCATATAAATGCCATAATTTAAAAATATTATTTAATATATAATGTTATAAAGGTAAATTATATCATCCCTATTACTTGCATATACAAATATCAATTGCAGCACTAGATATAATCCAAAACAATATCATCGAACCCCATCTCCAAATAAGTTTACTATCTTTTTAATTAAGTTTACTATCTTTTTTTTGTTTATTGCAAGTCATGTTCTTCTCTCTTAAGTCATTTTTGACATCTACACTTTTTAGAATAAATTTTTCATCAAACTACTTAAAGAAATTGCAATATTTCTTTTCTCTATAATAAACAAGATAAATAATCGTATTACAGTCCTTCTATTGAGTAATTAAACTACACATAGAATTTATGTCATACTTTTTACATCCAAAGAATCTATTGTCGAGGTTCTTTAATGTTTAAAAGTCTACAAATGAGCCTGTTGTCAACAATTACAATACGCATGAATACATTATTATAGACGTGCTATACCAAAATGCTAGATTGTTTTATAGCCATTGAAATCAATTCAAAGTTAAGAAATAACTGAGATAAACAAAATCCAAGTTCTATAATTGAATAAACAACAAAGATAAGAAATAGTCCCATAATAATAAAATGGTTGGAATTACTTAAGCCATAAAATAAGAAATGTCATACTGAAACTTAAACTACCAATATATCAGTATATTGAATTTTATGTTATAGTTTAATTATAAAGTTGCGCGCGCACATGCACGTGCGCACGTATGTGTATATGTGTCTAAAGGAGATTAAAAAGGTCCATCTTTACATAAATTCAGAATACACCGTTGAACCAATTGTAAGAGGCAAATAAATCTATTTAAACCAATTGTGAGAGAATAAAAAGGTTCATCTTACGCATACATTCAAGATTGGTTCCTTAGTTACCTATTGAATAATTGTTGGAACGAAGACCAACAATTAAATTGCTAAAGGGAATAAAATTGTTGAAAGATATGATATATATACTACTACTCTTCTTATCACTCTGTTATAAATTCTAATTAAACAAGTTTACAAAACAAAATTTTTGGCAACCTGTCCTTTTTTCTTATTGTATATTGTCTAAACAACGTGGAGAAAATCTTTCTTAAATATGTCCAATTGTTCCTTCAAATCACGTGGGCAATCCATATGTAGCCTCAAATTCTATTCATCAATATCTATTGTTCCATAAGATAAAGTTTTATTTTCCTAGAAGATTATGCCTCTAAATTTGACTTAGTTATCTTTCTTGCAAATTGATGTAGTACAACTTTAGGCATGTAGATGTTATGATGCAAATTCTCTTACAAATTGCCTTAGTGTTTTGATTTCTTCTATTCGTATCACTTTTAATATGATTTATTTATGATACTTGAGGGAAGATCACCAATAAACACTTATCTCTAGCATGGTTTAACTAGATAATAGTCTTTTAACTAGCCTCAAGTCTTTTTAATTTTTAATGCTAATAAAAAGCATGTAAATGAATTGATTTTACAAGTAAACATAAACAATTGTTTCTTTTAATGTACAAAGTAGAAGTTGCAATAAAGAAAGAAAATGAGCAAGATTTACATGTTAATCTTGTTAATGATAGTTTTTAGTCTCCACATATCCAATAGATTACACAAAACACTAAGAGTGGTGCGTGCAACTAAAACAAATGGGGATAAAAAAAGGAAATTTATATAGTGATTCAAGAAGGGGAATAACAATTAAACATGATCACTAGTAGACTTGGAAATTAAGCCCGGACCTGGCTCGGGGCACAAAGTCAACAAGCTCGATCTAATTTAATTAGGCTTAGGAGAGGGCTCAAGTTTCTTAATTAATTCTTGGAATTCAGACCGGGCTTGAGCTCAAGCTCAGGCTACCCAACTCGGCCTAGCCCAAAACTCCAAACTTTTAAAAAAATGACATCATTTTCAAATGTTAAATTAAAAAGGAAAATCAAGTCGGGACAGGGCTCGAGTTCGAGCTAGCCGACTCATCCTAACCCAAAGCTAGAAAGTTTGAACAAAGACCTCATTTTAAGAAAAAATATCATTTTTAAATAAAAATAGAAAATAAAAAATTGGATCAGGATGGGGCCTAATAGGGCTTTGGGCTAGGCCTAGGCTTGAGTACTAATTTTCGATTGCCATCTCCAATCACAAGAAACTCATCTTTTAAATACCTCATTTTCCCTGAAACTATCTTTGCTTCCTCAACTTCTATTCTTCTTTAGAGTCTTCTTTATATATGTAAAGTTTTTCAATCTCAGGATCTAGCTCAATGAGATTCCCAAGATTGTTAGACTTTTACAAACAAAAAAGTGAACTTTAAAGGAGAAAGAACAAAACAAACTTAATGAATATTAATAAGACACAATAAAAAGAATAATATAATCAATTTGTAAATCTAATAAATATCAACTGCATTTATTCTTTGCTAATAGCACTAAAAACTTGTTATAATTTAACCACAAGTGCACAATACAGCTACAGCTAGCACTAACGAGTATGAGTTGATCCTACGAGGAATAAGATTTAACTATCAATTATTCATAAGTTTAATTATCTAGGTTTCCAATTATGATTGGATGATAATAAAAACAAAATAAACACCGAAGCAAAGTAATAATAAAACATAAAGCCTATAATAATAAACTAAATTTAAGTAAGATATCCCCTAGGACTTTACTATGTTCGACGTCAAGTTAATTTAATGAACAATTCTGGTATGTTGGACTAGTAAGAATTCCTAAGTTACAATTATATTCTCTCTCAGGACGTATAACTCATACTCTTATATTGAATTGATTGAAATCTCTTGGATGCAATAATTTGTTTTATGAATTCTCTTGATAGGTTTTATCATGAACTAGTAAGATCTTCTGATTTTGCCTCGAGTAACTCATGCTTAACCCTCTTTATTCATATTATGACCTAACCATACATTTCATCTCTCTAATCTTAATACTTGAATCAAATAATTGAATCTTCAACTCTCGTTCCTTTAGTTTAATCAAATATTAGAATATGAATAAATATCAAGAAATTAGAAATTCATTAAATTAAAAGATCCATCGATTTAACATATCAAATCTTAGGATCTATCCCACCTAAATTTATATCTGAATTAGTTCCTAACTAAATAAGAAATAACAACATAAAAATGAGAAAAAAAAGAACAAGAAATTATTGTCAAGAATCTTGAATCTCTAGTGACTCTTGTTAAACTCTTGTTCTTCTTCTAAGTTCAAATTGTTCTTGATCAACAACTATTATGGAATGGCTTCTAAGTGACTTTCACTAGTTCCAAATTCTCCTTTAGTGAAAAACTCTGTATCTTCTAGTTCCCTCTTTCTCTATTAATTCAATACCTTAATTTATAATGAGTATCATGACCAAATACAAGGTCATATACCAGTTGTATTTTTCACATTTTGTAACCTTTTTCAGAAATTAGCATCACCAATGCAAGATCCATATGGAGACATGTTTGGTTTATGTTGCTTGATTAAGGGTAGAAAACAAGGGTGTGTACAGTGATGAAGGAGAAACAAAATTAAAAATCTTTGAACATGGTCCTAACATAGTGGCGTGTAGGTATTGTATTTTAGGATCCTTCTTAACTTCTTTCAACGTTATTCTAAATTGATCAAATTCTTCTCTAAATTTACTCTTTTTTCTTAAAGAGGAAGAAGTAAGACCTGAAGCAAAATATATCTCATTTTAAGTATCAAATCCTCCATAATTATCCAAAACACAAGTACTATACTATGAAAATCATGTTAAAAGTAATGTATACTTATTATAGATTAAAACAATATTTGACTCCTTGTAAAATCTAAGTAGACCTCTTGCATATTTAAGCATAAGAGAACCTTAATCCGCTACCTACTATTATCTTCAAATACTTGATTTCAAAATTAGTATAAGATCCTTTCTAAATAAGCTAGCATTAATAAAATTATGAGTGTTACTGTTATTAATAAGAAATTTGATATATCTCCCTATAAGATAACCTACCATCCTCATTTTCTCACCTATAGGCATCCCTAACATTGTTTGAAGAGATATTTGTAATTATTTTTTATTTTTACTTATTATTAATCTCTTTTATAATCGTCATTTTCTCTTTTCTCTTTTTCCTATCTCCTCCTCCTCATATTCAACCATAAACAAATTTCACTGCTTCTTTTCATATTTATACCCTAGTTAGAACTTATCATTGCACAAAAAACTTAAACACTTATATCCCTATTTTCCTTAAATTCTGTGTTATTGAGTTGTCTTTATTATTGTTTTAAATTGATCTTAAACCTACATTTTCAGTGAGTATCATAAAAGAGGGTAGTAATATTGAAGCATTAGGTTTGGTTATTTATTAGATGGAGGCAGCATAAGAGATTCAGAAGTTTCAAAGGTAACTTATAGGCATTATAGGCTTTGAGATTCAAAAGTTTCAAAGGTAACTCAATTTCAACTTCCAACCTTAAAATAAAAACTCAATTAAGTAATTTATCGGAGTACATGTCGAATAGAGCATAATATTGCTTTATTAAACTATCCTATGTTAACTTTTTGAATTTACCTATTGCATCATCAAAGGCATTGATCGGGTGTTTGATGTGTGTAAGTTTTAATAAATAACCCTGATTAATCTGCAACTGTACAGCTCGTTAGCGTAGTACCTAAGATGTCGATACCACGATGATGGATAATCTAATATGAAAATCTAAGGCCAAAAATCAATACAAAAATTCAAATTTCACTAACTAAAAATAAGAATTTAATTCAATCAATCAGATCAAATTAAGAATCAATCACAGAAATACTATTACTAAGTAATTGCAACACACCCAAGAATCAACCTAAGGAAATTACCAATTGAGATAAATGGAATTTTACCTATCCTTAATGCTAGCCTATCTGATTATGAATTACTGAATTATTAGTTCTAGATGATCTTAGGGTTGATTACTCTCGCTCGAGTTATAACTATTAATCCTAAATTATAAACCCTAATCAGATTATGGAAGTTGCAATCTCTCAATTAATAACCTATCTAAAATTCTAATTAGTTCTCTAATAAACTACTGAAAACTTATGTAAGATCTCTCTTCGCGCAATTTACCGATTTGATTTAATTCTAATCCTATTAAATCATCTAACTCTTGTTAGCCTAATTTAATCGTTTTCATCTGATTCACCCTCTCAGTCTATTATCGAGTTATGCAATGACATAATTAAATCACAATAAATCCAAATAACACATAAACAATCAGATTTCATTAATTCAAAGATAAAACTCCAAAGGTGAGTTTAGAACATCCTCAACATTCAAAAATCCTATCATCAAGCTGTTATTCCAATTCTATACAATAATGAAACTGAAAATAAATAAGAAATATGATATGAATGGATGATGGGAGACAGCAACGTCGGGAAACTCCTAATCCGATAAGTACGTCAAGTTAGCTTTTTCTCCTCTTCTCTCTTCCTTCTTCTCTTTCATGATCTCTCGATGTATTCTCTCTAAGGTTTCTCACAAGTAGCTGATGCAAAAGCTTCCCTGCCTCTTTATCGTGTTCTTTAAATATTCTTCGTGTTCAGAGCAACTTAAGATTTTCTGGGGTCCGAAAGATCTAAAAAATTCCTCAAAACTAGACGTTTTTGAGTGTCTACGCGTCTGTTCAATGCAGGCCTAACCGTGACCCTGTAGACCACAATTGTAGGCCACATCTGAGCCTTCTATCACAATTATGGCATGCAGGCCACGATTGTGGCTCATATCCTAGGCTTCTATCACAATCGTGGCATGTGGGTCACGATCGTGGGCCAACTCTAATGCTTCTGTCAACATCATGGCCTGTTATGCCACAATTGTAGGTCATTGTTTGAGCACAAATGTCTCTGAAACTTCTCTATTCTTCGATGTTAACCCCAAAATACTAGCAAACACATCAAGGTACCTCAAAAACATAATATTTAAGCTCAAAAACTTATACTAACCCATAAAACACTTAAAACATAAATAATTAACAAATTAACACAATTCTAACCTAAACAAATACTTAACGATTGAATTAACAATTAAATACATATCAAACTAAACCCTAAAATATGATGCAATTTACACTTATCAACATCTTTACACTTAAACGTTTGCTTGTCCTCAAGAAAACAAAACAACAACCACACAAAATCACAAAACACACAATGCAATAATTAGACAATGGCTTCAACTTTGTGAAATAAATTTAACTTTAAACACAATCATTCAAGTTGTTTCAAATCATTAATATGCAAAATCCACATCTAAGGGCTCTAGACTAAACATACATATTAATAAAAACCCAAATGTCAAGTTACTCACCATTTTCAATTGTACATGCATATTAATAATTCTTTGGTCATTCAAACTCTATAACTACTCCTAAGTACATTTTCATGAAAAGTCAAGATATTTACAAATTCGGTAGGTTTTATAATAAAACATTTCTTTTATTTACTTTACTTTTTATTTAATTTTTGTAGACTTAGACCTAGTCTTGTAGTCGGAGGCAAACATTGGTGATGAATGTCGATTCGGTTACTTGACTAAGTTATGTTTTTATTAAGTTGTTTGGTTGGAACGTCGTTATAACCTTTTGACGCAAAGACACACATTTGTGATGCATATCGATCCGGTTACTCTACTACATCACGTTCTCAACTGGCTACTAGCTCTATTAATAATCCAAAGGCCAGCGGAATAATTATTTATTTAAAACAAACATTTTTTATTATTGCCTACCTTGTTGCTTTAGCTACTTGTTTTCAAGAAAAAATATTAGCAAAGTTACTTTACTCAAAAGACCTAAAATTATAAATGAATGTGACAATTTAGAGGGTGACAAACTAATACTAAATCCTAATTAACTTGTATATTTAGCCAAAGAACTCAATTCACTAATTTCGCGAGCTAATGACTCTTCAATACCTAATAGACTATGTTCAAAATTAAATCAATTTCAATCCATCTAAGCCATTGACACATTCACGCAATTCACAATATACAACATAATAAACTATCATATAATATGCAATATTCACACTCAAAGGAAAACATATAACTCTCCCCATACTTGGACAACACATTGTCCTCAATGTGAGAAGGAGGCAAACAAACATGCATGGCAAGAAGAAACATAAATTAAAGTAAAACAAAACATAAAATAAAATAAAGACTAAATTTAAAAAGAAAAGGGTTAGAAAGAAAGCATCACGTTGATGGAGGCAAGGATGGTGTCGGAGGTGGCAGTTGGACGCCTTAAGCCTCGAAGTAATGATGGATACGACGTATATCTCAGCTCTGACGTCTTGTGTTTAGGCAAGCTCCTTCATTCTTCTAGAGTTTTCCACCAGTGTATCTATTATTACCTTGGTGTTTACAGAGATTGTATCAAGCATTTTCTTCCAGCCTGGTTCATCTGTGTCTTCTTCCTCCTTGGACTCCTCGTTGGTCAAATCCTCTTCTTGTTGTTGTCGAGCATTTGAACTCGCTTGATTGTTCTTGATCTTGACATATGTCTTGACACTAATATACCGAAGTTCCATATTATGGGACTTTAGGATTTTAGCTCGCCACAGATAATGATGGTTCATGAATTCAGGATGGTAGACTGTGAATCCATTGCACTCAACTTTATAGTAATCAATTATGGCCAAAACCAAGTAACTCATTCCTAATTTATTGCTCCTCTTACGTTGAGTAACAATAATTACGTTAAAGATATCGATGGTTATGCAAACCGGGATGTTATGGTCCATGCATTACAATAAGAAAAGTTCCTTCGTTGAGCACTTGTTAGTTTCTATTTTGTCAAAAACAGTTTGACATATGAATTTGTGTAGCAAGAAGTGTTTGTGGCTCCTGATGATGTTACTTTGTGCATTCTTAGCATCAAAACGCTCTTAACCCAATTAGTTCAGTCCAGTAAGGGGTACGCAGAAATCATCATACTGATATACTATAGACGATTCAGGGAAACTATAAGTTTCATACAAAGTCTCATAATTAAGCTCATAAGGTTATCTCCGCAGCCTAAATCATAATTCCCTAAGTTTATTGGATTCGAACTGAAGGGATGTAAAGAATTCTAAGGTAAATTATTCGTAAACTGGGTATTGAAATTTAATAAATTGTCCACATTAAAGTCTCTCTACTAAAATTTTGACCTTGTCTCTCAATTCTAGTCTATTTAAAGTCTCAAAATGAAAATACTTAGGAACCATAGTTTGCTTATTGCAAAGAGAGTGAAAGTGGTTACTTCCTCATTTAAGAAGTTCAGGAAAGGTGCTCCGTAATCAGCTTCCCTCTCTCTTTTCCCACAGCTCAACATTTGATTTCTTCCTGATGATTGGTTATGCTTTACTGACTACTTAACAAAAGACATGATGGATTTCAAGTAGGAAGACGTTGGAAGAGTTTGGAAGTTTGGAATTTGGCTAGAGAGAAGTAAGAGCGTTCGAAGATTCTAACTTACAGAAATAAAGTTTTAAAAAAATTCAATTAAAAAAATGAAGTGTGACATCAATATATAGGTGAAGGAAAGGTAAAATGGTAAAAATTAGTTGAAATTAGCGTGGACTATTTTACCCTGTTGCAAGCCACAATCGTGGCCTGCAATATTTTCACCGATTTCTAATTTTTTCTTCTTTTCCTTCTACACTTTCCCGAAATCACTTCTTAACCCTTTATAGCTCTTTCACCTCTCTTTTGCTTACTTCCTCGATCATCTAATTCATGTCGAAGTCCTATTGGTAGCGTGTCATAACCCTAGTCAAAATAAAATAACTAGACTACTACTATAACAGTAGTGCGTCTAGGTCGATCCCACAATGAATGTGTGTAAAGTTATTGAAATAAAATTAACTAGTGTTTAGGTAAAACGAGGGGTTTTGGTTTTAGAAATAAGAAAATAAAATGAAACTAGACTAATAAAAACAAATTAAAGAAAACATGTGAAAATGATAAAAGTGAAAAATTCGGTAAAGACCCGATTTTTTGGTTCAATCTTGACCTACACACTAATTAATCATATTTCATTGATTTGTTGTCCTCAAATCTCTCCTAGCAGCTATTAATCGTAGGTTAATAATTAACCCAAGTTTTTTCTTAGGTTTTGTTTAATCAAGACACGATCATTAATTAAATCTAATCACCGAATAACCTAAGACACAATCTCTACATTTAATTAGGCAGTAGCATTATGAATTAAGAAAACTAATTAATCAAGGCAACAACTATATACGATACGTCATTTAAACTAGGTCATGTTATCCCTAATGATTACGAATAATTAGTCACTACATATGAATTTCAACATATTAATTACAGATTATATCGAAATTCTAGCAATGGTTTTGCAAATAAACGATTCAATGAATGCATTAAAATTAACCTTTCACAATACCCAAGAGTTTATACATAAATAACCAAACAATAACAAAAGTATGATTATCCTAATGAGAGAAAAAAATAACAAAAACGGTGAAATATACTTAACCCGGGTCATCGACGTCGATGTTACCTTTGAGCCGATGCCGAGAACTTAGCCTTCGATGGATCTCTCCAAAGAAAATGCTTCAGCCTCACTTAAAATAACCCTAGCTGAAACCCCCTTAGTTATTTCTTCATTATGCCTCTTATTCTGCGCTCCTGTTCTCACCAACTACTTTTTTTTATGATGTGACAAATTAACTTGCGATCCATCTTACTGTTCACATTTTAAAACCCTCACAAATTACATATGCTACATCTACATTTCATGCCTTGCACGAAACATATGTATTTAACGTATACGTTTTCATTTAACGCATACGTACTATGTTGTGTTTTCTTTTCCCACTCTACCGGTGCATTTTCTTCTTTGTTTTGCTATGTTTTGGCTGCTCTGCTCACCACATAATTCACGTTGTTGTTTAGCTAATGGATTGCTGTGTTTTTTAATATATTGTGCATATGTTTTGGTCCATAATATACACGTTTTATGCTTCCACCTGCTGTACCTTAGCTCTATAGACGTTGCCTTATACATTTTCCATTAATTTACTTATTGCATGGCCATTAAATTAATGTAAATTGCATGTAAAATTCCATGTATAATCACGCAGCTCACGTTCTTTGCATTTTGTGTTTTCATTTTTTTATCTTCTTGTTGTGTTTTAATTTTCTTCTTCTTGCTCCATGAAGACAAGTAAAATTTAATCTTCAAAAAATGGCCAAAATATCATGCTTTCAACTCACTTTAACTTCTTTACTTCTGACTTATGCCTAAAATCACATATGTGTCAAAGTGAGTATCTTAAGCAATTTTATATTAATCGCTAAGAGTTATGAAATAATTAAATAATCAGTTAAGCATCTATCACCTATGCCTTCCCGATTTTATTTGGAAACAAAATAACCTAACTACATAATTTAAACCATCTTAAAATCAAAGGAAATAACATGAAATTAAAAACCCATAAGTTGTCTCCCATGTGGTGCTTCTTTTAATATCGGTAGCTCAATGCCCTTTTTTCATTGGAAACTTAGCCAGGATCAATTATGAGCGGCTTGCTTCCAACCTTTTCATTCAACATTAGTTTTGTAGCTTGTAAGTACGCTACAAATTACAAAATGATCGGAAGGACAATATTGATAAAATTATGAAAACCAATTAAGCTTAATAATGTCCTTTTTCGAGTGAACTATCAACAAAATGGAAATAACAAAACTCCCTGAATCTTCCATTGAGTCCAACAGTTCCTGTAAGATGGTGAGTTGCTCTCTTTCTTCCTTAATCACCTTCGTCTCCTATGCTTCTTCCACTTCACAAACAAAGATTTTCATAGCTTCTTCAAACTCGATGTATATTGTCATTTATTCTTCTTCCTTTTGTTCTTTAGAAGATTTGAACACATTAATTATCCTGAATGAACTACTATGTTTCAGATTCTTTAATACATTATTCATGTTGAATGTCATTTGGTTATCATTAATCCGAGGGATAAGGTTCTTTTTGTCGACATCTACCAAAGATTTTTTGTGTGTTTAAGCATGGTATACTAAGATCTGGCAGACAATATAAGGGGTTTTCATCCTTTTCTTCATCCTCTTACTTGATTTCTTGGTCTTCTATGAGGTAGGGTTCATCATGGTCTTCCATTGGTTCTTCCTGTTCTTCCCCATTTTTAAGTTTAAGAGCCTCATATTGCTCTTATTGATATAACTCCATATTATTCAGAGAGTCTTCCACACTTCTCTTATAAAATTCATGGGAAAGTTGTCTTACTTGAATCTCGAGGTTATGAATATCAAAGTTATGAATAAAAGCAGTATAATTTTCCATTACTTGATCAAATTGCTCTTCTGGTTCTCTTCCAAGTCTGTTAGCTTATCCATGATTTTTTTCAATTTGGAATCCCATGAACCGGTCTCATCTTATTGAAATTCAAATAGGTCTTGATGTCTCGTGTGAGTACTTGCATTATTGGAACAATAGAAATCTGGGTGGTTCTGCCACCCCGAAGTGTACATATTCTAATAAAGATCGTTACTTCCCCAATTATACTGTGCCTCATTTTAATTTGTAAAAGTTCCTTGCTCCCTATAATATCTATCTTCGATCATTGTTCTTTCCATTTCTTTTTGACATCTAGTTCTTCAGATGTCTCACTCTCACTCTAAGATGCCTAGATGTGTCTCTACTTTACACCCTAAACTTCTTTCTCTATTTTTATTTTTATTTTTAATTAAAACAAAAGATAACGAAAAAGCCTTAGACTAAAGAACTAAACTAATTGTCTCCCCGACAACGGCACCAAAAACTTGATCAGGTGTTTGATGTGTGTAAATTTTAATAAATAACCTTTGATAATCTATAATCGCACGATTTATTAGCGTAGTACCTAAGGTGTTGATCCCACTATGAGGGATAATCTAATCCTAAAATATAAGGCCAGAAAACAATACAAAAATTCAAATTGCACTAAACTAAAAATGAGAAATTAATTCAATCAATCAAATCAAATTAACAATCAATCACGAAAATACTATTACTAAGTAATCGCAACACACCTAAGAATCAACCTAAGGAAATTACCAATTAAGAGAAAGGAAATTTTACCTATCATTAATGCTAACCTAACTAATTATAAATTACTGAATTATTAGTTCTAGACAATCCTTGAATTGATTACTCTCTTTCGAGTTATAATCATTAACCCTAATCAGAATATGGAAGTTGCAATCTCTCAATTAATAACCTATCCAAAACCCTAATTAGTTCTAAAGTTCTCTAATAAACTACTGAAAACTTATGCAAGATCTCTCTTGCACAATTTACCGATTTAATTTAATTTAATTATATTAAATCATCTAACTCTCGTTAGCCCAATTTAATCATTTTTCATTCGATTCACCCTCTTAGTTTATTATCAAATTATGCAATCACAGAATTGAATCACAATAAATCCAAATAACACATAAGTAATCAGATTTCATTAATTCAAAGATAAAACTCCAAAGGTGAGTTTAGAACATCCTCAACATTCAAAAATCCTATCATCAAACTATTATACCAATTATATACAATAATAAAACTAACAATAAAAAGAAAACACAATCTAAATGGATGATGGGAGGTAGCGACATCGAGAAAGTCCTGACCTAGGAAGTAGGTTGACTCAGCTTCTTCTCTCTTCCTTCTTCTCTTTCTCGATCCCTTGATGAATTCTCTATAGGGTTTCTCAAAAGTGGCTAATGCAAAAGCTCCCCCACCTCTTTTTCTTGTTCTTTAAATATCCTTTGTGTTTTGAGCAACCTTAGGATTTTTTCGAGGTCTGAAAGGTCCAAAAAATCCTTTGAAACTTGACATTTTTTAGTGTCTATACGTCTGTCCGATGTAGGCCATAATTGTGGGCCATATCCTGAGCTTCTGTCATGATCATGGTATGCATGCCATGATCACGAGCCATGTCCTAGGCTTCTGTCATGATCGTGGGCTAACTTTGGTGCTTGTGTCACGATCGTGGCCATTGTTTCAGCTTAAATATCTCCAAAACTTCTCCATTCTTTGACGTTGACCCTTAAACACTAACAAACACATCAAGGTACCACACAAGCATAATATTTAAGCTCAAAGACTTGTACTATCTCATAAAATACTTAAAACATAAATAATTAATAAACTAACACAATTTTAACCTAAACACATACTCAGCGATTGAATTAACAATTAAATATGTATCAAACTAAGCCCAAAAACACGATGCAATTTATACTTATCAATTATATTTCCCAAAATATTAGGTCACGGTTGCAATATGTTTCCCCTATATTGATTCTTTTATTTTCGAAATGTATCATATGAATAATTGATGTCATTCTACTGCTACACCTTCCAAGTATATCATTACTACTCGTATCTACATATTAGGTGTCGTATGATCTATCACAAAATTGCTCAACTTAGTAAATCCAATTATAAATATTTGAGCCAGAAAAATTGAAACTCAACCATACTAAATTGCATTAGGATGGAAATTGAGGTGTTAAGAGCAAAATAAAGATAATTAGTCATTTATGGACAATTTAAACAATGCTTCTCGAATTGAATATAACTTTCTCTTTCAAACTTTGATTAATACTGATAAGAGATGTTAATTTAAGTTAGATGTTTAGGTTGAAAAGTTAAACTAAGGGTTAATTGTAAAAATATTCTTAACTTTACTTAATTTTGCAATAATGGCCCGAACTTTAAAAAATGATACTAAAATACTCGAACTTTTAATTTTTTTACAAAAATAGTCCAACGCTAAGTGTTCTATTAACGTTTTTGACGTGACATGCCATGTTAGATTTGTCTATTCGCCACATGGATGCCATATAGAATATTGGTATCATGTATGATATTTATTATTTAATAAAAAATATGTTAAAATTGAAAATTTAATTAAACCTAAAACTTTGCAACTTTGCTTCTCTTAAGTTTTCTAATATGTTTTACTTCTTCTCTTTGCTACCATGTATCATGTTGTTCCAAAATCTATTATGAACCCGATAACTATATGTTTTTCAATAGTGACGACTACTTCTATGGCATTTATTTGGAATAAGAAGCAGATGGCAAGTGAAATTAAATAGATTTAGGATATAGATTTCGGTTTTAGTTTTCCTGTCTCTCTGTGTTCTCTCTTCTCTTTACTATAAGATTCAACTATTCTTGGTAACACTCCAGAACATGGTCTAACTAGTTTTCTTAGACAGGTATATAGGTTTCAGAATAAAAGCAACAAAGCTATAACGAGGATGTTGGTTTTGATGTTTAATGCATTTTATTGCTCTACAAAGGTTGCTTTCCAACTTTCATAATATAGCATTTGCCTATGACATAAGTACAGGTCGATATATGTAATAGTTGTCTAGAAATATCCATGGATGACTAATGAGTGACTTTGAAAGCTTAATGAGTGAAAAGTATTTCCATTACTAGGATAAATTCTCAAAACTTCATTAATTTTAAATATAATACAACAATAGGTTAGGAAATGTTAATATAAATTCTTTGTAAAGAGGTGAGGGAGACTGGAGAGGGAGGCAGCAACAGAAAAGATCAAGTTATTTTGCATCTGGAGCTTCTTCTTTATCTTCGTCTAAAATATAGACCAAGGCTTGATTTTTTGCCACAAAAAAAATGTTAAACCTCTTGATTCTGTTGCAATCAAAGTTTTGTGAATGTGTCAAGATAATTTTGCCTGGCCAGAGGTTGAAATAAAAAAGGAGTCAAAAGAAGATTAGAAATATAGAGATCATTCAACTGATAGATTAAAATCCCATCAATAGAGAAATGCATGCAACAATGACCTAAACCGTCGATATCATTTTTTTGTAATTATTTTTTCAATTTTAACATATTTTTTGTTAAATAATAAATATCATACATGGAACCACTATCCTATATGGCAGCCACGTGGCAAAATAAAAATCTAACATGGCATGTCATGTTAACAACGTTAATGGAACACTTAATGTTGTGTTATTTTTGTAAAAATTGAAAGTTTGAGCATTTTAGTGCCACTTTTCAAAGTTTGGACTAGTATTAAAAATTGAGAAAATTAGAGATTTTTTTACAATTAACCATTAAATTAAATATGGATTTTATCCTTTTCATACATGCATATATTGGTTAATGTTAAAACAATTCAAAGCAATTTCTAAAGATACATCCACTTAGAAGAAAAGCATGTATTAAGAAAGTAGAAATTGAAATAGATCTCTCAATTTAACATAGTTAATTAATATACCAAAAAAATTCACAGTTCCTTTTTAACTCAATTGTTAATGTTAATTACAATTCACTGCTCAAGTTAACTTAGCCATTTAATATATCTTATCTTCATATTCAGCTAGTTTAACCTTATAATATTTATGATAATTTAGCCCATTTGGAACAAGTTAAAAGAAAAACTTATAATTAAACACATCATATAATGATTCTTACTCTTCTCATACACTCAAACACTATATTAGCCTCAATGTAAAAAATAACATATATTATAACAAAAAAGATAGCTGATATGAAAAAATAAATAATTAAGTTACTACTTCCCTGACAAGAACAAACTAAGTATAATTGGAGGATGGTAGTTACATGCTCAAATATTGGTTTGCCACTTAACAATAACTTTTTTTAAAAGTTGTTAGATTGATTCTTCTGTTTGGTCACATCACTCCTCATAGATTAGATCTTTCAATCTCACCTCCTTAATGACCATTCATCTTAAACATCTTTTTTTTTCTCCAAGTTTGGAGTTTCTACTACATCATAATGAAAAACATTAATCACAATGACAAGTTTAACATAATGAGAACAAAACTTACTTGGAAATAAATTCAGCGTTAAATTGAAAAAAAAAAGCTTTCTTTCTAACAATAAATTTTTTCCTCAATATCTTCTTATCGTGAAAGATCTTAGTTTTTTCTTTGTAAATTCTTTAACTTTCATAGTCATCATTCCTCAACTCTTCAAATTTTGTAATTGCAACTTTATCTAGGCACCAATTTCATTTAGGTTCATATTACACAACTTAATTGCTCAATATGCCTTTAGCTCTGTCTCTACTACAAGATGACATAGCTTATCAAATATTAATTTATACGAGAACATACCAATAGGTGTCTTATAAGCAATTTTGTATGCTCATTATGCACCATACCCTTCCTGTAAGGATCCACTTTCTTCTCTAATATTAGCTTGACCTCTCTATTTTACACCTCAACTTAGCCATTGGTTTTATGTATGTTAAGACATATAGACCTTATGTGTGACATGGTATTTATTAAATAGTGTCTACACCAATCTATTATAAAAATGGGTGCCTTTGTTAGAATAGACATATAAACCTTATGTGTGACATGGTATTTAGAATTTGCTTAGATGGGGACATATGTATGTAAAAGAATAAAAGGAAATATTAGCTTATCTTTGGTAAATGATGTTGGAATTGCTTATTAGTGTTTAAACATAACGATCATCTTCTTCTCCAAGATTAACCTAGGTCGTCTCTCCTATTTGGCAAGAGATTTTCATTTTTCATTTTTCACTCTTTCACACCCTAACTTCTCTCTTACTCCCGCTGTTGGGCCCCGAATTTTTTTTTATTTTTATTGATTTATTTATTTATTGGTTTATTTAATTTATTTTATTTCTGCTTTAATTGATTTAATTATGTGTACATATATAGATATATTTATGATGAGTCTTGGAATTAGTAAGTATGTTTGGGAATTAGAAGTTGGGATTAAATGAAGGGTGGAATTTATGTTGGAAGAATGGGCTTTAGTGTGTAGTGGGCTTGTGAGGAGGAGAGCCCAAAAGGCATTGTAAGTTAAAGAGAGCTCAAAACTATGTAGTTTTGGGAGGAGGGCTTTAAGTTGAGAATTAAAAGAGTTAAGTTGTTAAGAGAAGAGAAGGAAGCAAGTGTC
>JANIJH010000004.1:17755627-17766165 GCA_024520975.1 Erythroxylum areolatum
TTCAGTTTGACTGTTTTCTTTAAGATAGTATTTTGGCCATAACTTCTTCATTTCTAATCCAAATTGAGCGTTTTCAGCTGCGTTAGAATCTTTAGAATATGAGGAACAAATGTCCTTAAGAAGCCAACCCGAAATTTCTATTGCAAGTCCCCCAAATTGTGGTCAGTTTGCTGTCGATTTTGGGTCTTCTATGCTTGTGTGTTTCCGAATGTTGGGCCTCGGAGACGGGGTCCAACACCCGCGCTCTCTTCTCCCTTTTAGTTTCTCCTGTTCTTTACAAACCTAGTGTTAGAAAATTAGGGAGGAATCGAATCATACACCTAGTAGAATAAATAAGAAACTTTTTTGTTATAATTTTTCGAAGCCATGATCACTTAAGTTCTATAACATGATTAACATATAAAATATAATAAAGCACGAATCATAATTCATAATTTATTTCGAAGCTTGACCCTTTTCTTGTCATTTCCCTTGAACTATTTTTGAAATTGTCTCATCTCAACCACCGTAGTCACACAATTGTTTGGTCTCTAACAATGTCTGCAAAACATGCTAAGATAATTGGTTAGGCAAAGTGTGTTAGCTCCCTTAGAGCCTAAGCCTATTTATAATAAGACTTAGTCCTTTTAGTATTTTAATTGAAATAAAATTTTAATTTCAATTAAATTTTAATTAGAATTATAATTAGTTGTAATTAAAATTTTAAATGTTAATTATGCTCAAATAAAATCTAATATCTCATTTTGATCCTTATTTATTAAATATATCATATTTAATCATAAAGTTTCTTAAATTTTACAGTTAAGTCTAACTTAATTAAAATATTTTTTTCTCTCTTCAACTCGTTCTTTAAGTATGATCCATTAAGTTCCTAAATATGTTGATAATGGATATAAATTATAACTTTAAATTACATTTATAATTAGATAAAATAAACTATTTTAATTTATCTTTAATTATCTAATTCAATAATTTAATTCATAGATCAAAAGATTAGCATCTAGTAACGTTTTATGATGCCCAAATATTTAAGGATGTCAAAGTAATTTTGATTAACCTTCAAGTGCTTGAATTTTTTCATATGATTGAATCATTTTATTATATAATGTTCTAATTAGACATAGAGCATGAAATTAATGTATATTTTATTTAAGTCTAATCATATTAATTCTCCATTAATAATAGTTGATTCAATTAAGGCCACCATGGACAAAAAATTTTCGAATTATTACTAATCAAGAATAACGAAACTTCTCTCTAATCACTTTAGGATGATAAATTCTATATTAATCACTTAACTATTTCCATATACTTTATATTATATCTAGTGACTACCAATTGAGTTATTTTTTACTAGAATAAGTTATAAATAGTACCAAAGCATAGTAGTCATTATATAAGATACTTTGAAGATCTCAAATCAAATAATCACTTATACAATCATCACAAAGAGAATTTTCATCGACATAAATGTTTCAAATGGATCTCTTATATGATATCAATATAGAGAACATATTCTCTAATAAACACTCACATATTTATTTAAATATCTCCATGCTTTTGTCTATCAGATCAACTACTTACTTCATAAGAGAAAAAAAAAAACATATGCTAGCTTTTTTTATGTTCTATTAATATCCAATCTTAGTAAAATAATGACTAAGAATAATTTAGAGATAATAGATAAATGTCAAATGAATTTTATTATTATGATTTCACCATAATTTTACGTATAATGTATATTTATCCTATAAACTGTATTATATACGTCTATTATGCATAAAATATATAATATCTTTAAATAATTATCACCAAATTACAACCAACCGGTTAATCGTAACACATAGATCAACAACTTGGTCGATGCTTTTCCTAACCGTCCTGTAAGTACTGAATAAAACCCCTCGGGTTCATTGAAGTTGAGTTTGTGCGCTCTTGAGCCCAAAATTATGGAATTTTTATGAAGAGCAGTGACTTAGACGAGAAACATAGCGAGAGAACTCGCAATGCGGGCGATGGATCCAAAGTTAAATCTTCTCTCATTGCATAACAAATGGAATTTTAGCTGACAAAAACCACAAAACCTTATTGAAAATTCGTATTTACAAAACCATTTCTAATTCATTATGCTAAGTAAGAAAGAGCTGCAACTAGATTCTGGATGAACTTAGAGCAAAAGTAGGAGAGCCAATGGTACTAATCTTTGCTGCATGAGACAAACACCACAAACTTGAATATGTAGAGATAAAACCTGGATAATCTTGCCAAACTACAAATAATTAATTTCAAAACAAAGAATTCGCACCTTTAAAATTTTGATGATTCGAATTAACACTGTCGAGGGAAATTATAGCACACAACTGATGCCTTTTGCAACTGATGATCCAACTTAAGCGTTTTTCGTTTTCAAGTTTTAAACGCTACAACATTCTCAAACGTTTACTGCCCCAATGGCTCATCAATGTCAAGCAGCCATACCTTTTCCAATTAAAAAATTTCCACCATAACTCCTCGGCCACAAGGCCCTGTAAATACAGAAGCTTGTTTGTAGTAGTTCTGCTTTACATAATCACCGACCGAGCAATTCATAATTAGCTTCTCATGATACAAAATCGTCAACTTCTCCCTGCAAAAGGTGTTCAAAAAGAAAGATTTTTTCCCCTTGCAAAGAAAAAACAGAAGAAAACTTCACCTTCTTCCAGCGATTCCTCCAACGGAGGAGAAATTATGGCCTGAATCTCCTGCAATGATTGCTGGATCCTGATCTCCTCCTCAACTTAACGCATGAGATTTCTAATATGCCACTTCAAAGCTTCAGAAGGTGCAATATCCTCTGCCTGCACTTCTAGTACCTTCCTCATTAAGCCAATCAAAAGATCAGAATGTCTTGCATAGTAGGCTGCTTTGCAAGAACTCCTACAACAATCCAAGCACCTCCTCTTTTGAATTTGACACACATTTCAACAACTTCCTTGCCACCAACTTCTTCATCACAGCCACAACATCCTCCGCATTTTTCCCACACAACACCGAAACATAGTTTCCTTATGTCTGAACAACTTCAACAGCTTATCACATTCTGCCAATTTCACCTTCTTTTGGTCTCATTATTAAATGGTATGGTTCCCTTCACTAGACTTCTCTCACCGAGTCCTATGAAAGTACCTGATATACGTTGACCTCAAAAACTGTTTCTGTGGCTCTTATACACTCACCAACCGCATTGAATCTCGCAATCCACCCTCCTTCACATCCTCCTTCACCTTACTCTTCCTTGCAAAAATGATCCCATTTGAAGCACCAGTAGCCCTTGTTCTGCAATCATCTGAAAAGGCAATCGACATAAGTGGAGCAGGAAACTTCATAGAACGAGTAATTTTCATTCTCGAATAATCAAAAACTTCACATACCCATCTAAAGTCAACCTCGAAATCTTATACTGAGTTCCATCCAACATTGTAGAGGGCAAGTCCAAGCTCTATCTAATTCTATCCCATGTGTTTTAGCAATGTTGTCGCAGTTTTCTTTTCAAAAAAAATGTTGATAGGGTTTTGTTGTTCATTGTAAGAAGACAGCCTATACTTTTACGTCCTTGATATAGCCGAGGTAGGTCGTCCATTGATTGAATTTCAGTGAATTGGGCTATTAAATAAACCCACAGTGCAGAGGTCCCATCAGAAAACCTTTTTGCTGTTGGTTTACAGGTCTATTAAGCAGAAACAGCAAGATGCCCCCAAATGCTCACGGTAGGAAAACCATCCATAATCCTGGAAATCTGCTCGACCCCCAAAACTTGTTGAATGTAAGATGTTAAGAATCCTTCTTGTGTTGAGAAAAGAAAATACTTTGTTCTTCCACTTAGTGAACCCAACATGTTCAGACTCCAGAGTGATGTGTCTTTCCTCCTCCGTATAAAAGATCATTAAATGGTCATTTTCCTTGCCCTTCCTATTAGGGTATTAATAAGCGAGGAGTTTTCACTTCCACTCAGCATTAAGAGAAATGAAGAATGTAACACTACCCAGTAAGAAATTGGCCTGCTGATACCATCCGTGTATTCAAAGATCAGATATAGTGGCAAGAAGATTCAACTTCAAAATAGTCTTTCAGTTTGGATAGCGAAACTAACTCCTGTAATGCTTTATAAATACCCTCAGATTCAGGACGTGATTTATCACCAGCAAAAAATTCATGAAACTCACCCTCAACCTCTATCAAGCTATGTCCGGGAATCTTCTTAACCCTTCTATCTCTCATCACACTTCTAACTATTCCCACGTCAGCCCAACTTCGCCCGTGAGCACAGGTAGTTGCTAGCTGGACATATACCCCGCTATCCTCCGGATTTAATTCTAGAAGTTTATAAGCAGCAAGCTGAGCCAGTTCAATATTCCCAACCATCCTACAAGCGTTGAGAAGGGCACCCCAAGCAGCTTCACATGGCTCCATGGGCATCCCTTTTATCAATTCATAGGCATCTTTTAGGAGTCCACCTCGACCCAGTAAATCAATCATACAAGCATAGTGTTCCCTCTTGGGTTCTACATCGTACCTTCCTTTCATGTTCTGGAAATAGATTTTGCCATCAGTGACTAACCCACCGTGACTACAAGCACACAATAAACCAACAAATGTGATATCGTCTGGTTTAATTCCTCCTTTTATCATCTGCTCAAAAGCAATAATAGCTTGCTCACTATACCCATGAGCAGCATAAGCAGCAATTATGGAATTCCAGGAAACCAAATTTCTCTCTAGCATGCTATTGAAAATTTTACCAGCTACATCTACAAATCCACATTTAGCATACATATCTACAAGTGCATTCGACAAAATCAGACTAATCTCGCTCCATTCCTGACTTATGTAGGATTGATGTATCCACTGCCCCAAGTCCATGTTTCCCAATTGGCCACAAGCAGAGAGAACACACACCAAAGTATTCTCTGTTGGAACCAACCCTACATCCACCATTTCATCAAATAACTCTAAAGCTTTCTTTGGTTGACTGTATTGAGAATAACCAGCAATCATTGCATTCCAAGAAACTACATTCCTCTCAGGCATCTCATTGAACAACTTTCTTGCCGTTTCTAACTGACCACTTTTAGCATACCCGTTAACCATACTAGTCCATGAGAACACATCTTTAGTTAACATGTCATCAAAAATCTCTCTTGCAGCAATCAGGCAGCCACATTTCACATTCATATCCAAAATAGCATTCATCAAATTCAGGCTACGATTTAAATTGCTCTTCCTCACGTATTCATTAATACTCTTTCCCACTTTCAAATCACCCTTCAGCGAACAAGCCGAAAGAACAGCAATGACAGTGACGTCGTTTGGTTCAACCCCACTAAACAACATGGAATTAAAAAGCTCCAAAGCCTCGTTATAGCAGTTGTGCTGGGAATAAGCATCAATCATCGACGTCCAAGAAACGACGTCTCTAAAAGAAATTTCTTCAAACACTTGACGGGCTAACCCTAAACAAACACACACGCTGTAAAAATGGATCAACCCATTCTGGACCAACAAAGAAGAACCAAAACCCATCTTCCAAATGGCACAATGAACCGATTTTCCCTCTAAAGCTCTCAAGAACCGCTCGCACGTTTGAAGCACAAAAATAAAGGTTCTACTATCCAATTCGACCCGTTGCCTAACCATGTGGCGAAAAAAGGAGAACCCCAAAATGGGCAACTTGGCTTTAGCATAACCTCTAATCATCGTGTTCCACATATACGTATTGGGATTCTGAAATTGTCTAAACAGAGCACTGGCGTGATTTATATCTCCAGAGTCAGCGAGGGCACAAAAAGCCAAGACCCTGCTGCAAGGAAAGGTGTGGGTAATGAGACCGGTTGGGGTCATGTGGGCTTGGATTTGCTTCAGTTGCTTCATTGAAGAACATGACTCCATGATCAACAGAGTTGGGTTGATGATGATAACATTGGTGGTTGAGTTCCATTTGGTAGTTCTGGTGGCAGAGATAGATGAGAACGACTTGGGAGACCAGAAGGGGACCGGATATTTGCTTACTGGAAGACAACAATAGCAGCATGTTGAGAAGCGTTTCCTTGCGAGGTCGATTGGAGCTTGACCAAATTGGCGCATAGCATAAGAGTACGCATGAAAATGAAAATGGACGCATGCAGATTCAGGAGATAAGTAACGCCAATCCAAATAAACAAATAAAAATGTATCGAATTGGCAACCACAAAATGTCACAAAGGAAGCTCCGTTCCATTGTTTGTGTCGCGCGGGATTTGGAACTAGGCCTAACTATAGTAATCATTTTTTGCAACATGCATTTACTTTCAAATTTATTGTTTGACTTTGTGAGGTTTTATATAAACTTGGACGATAATCCATATTAAATTATCAGTTTACAAAATAATATTTCCAAGTTATGTAGAATACGTAATTAATAAGTATGAATTCAATAAAATACATACGTAAAACAATAATTTATCCTTCAAATTTTAAAATATATATTTGGCTGTACATAATTAATTAATATTTAAATTTTATGTTCTAATATTGATACAATAACAGCAACTATATGGCATGCATCTCATGCAATTTTATGTACGATACATGCACGAATATAGTAGCGAAAATTTAACCGAAAATACAAAATACCTCCAGCAATTGCCCACCGAAGTCCGAATATCTCTAAGTATCTGAATCCTCTATCCTCTCCTTAAAATGACCGATGGTGTAAAATAGATACTTAGTGAGAATAGGGACCCAAACCAACGTTTTTAAACCACTTCCATACCTACTACCCATCACAAAAGAGGAAGGTCGGAAATGTAGGCGACAAGATGTGCGTGTGTTAAGGGATAAATGCTTTAAATGGACCATACAATCATACGTGAACAGTAGGAAGGTTAGGTAAAAAATCTTACATTCTCCCACTTGGTCCATTTAACTCAACACCGCATATAACAAGAAAGCAAGTATATGAATCATGGCGATAGGTCCTTTTATAGTGAGTATTATCTTCTATGTTTATTCTAGGTCCAAATTAAATGACATTTCTCAAAATCAATTAAAATGTGTGCACAAAATATATGAGAAAATATCAAACTGAATAAGAGTTCCATTGAATCAACAAATGTACAACAAAATCACATTATCGAATAAAGTCTCATTTGCATTACGTGATCTTTAAACTGCTTAGGTGGCATGCCTTTAGTTAAAAGATCTGCAATCATCAAATTAGTGTTAATGTGCTCTATGACAACTTTCCTTTCCTTAACACGTTCCTTTATGGCTAAATACTTAATGTCAATATACTTACTTCGTCCTCCACTCTTATTATTTTTAGCTATAAAGACCGCAACGGAATTGTCACAATACAACTTTAATGGCTTAGAAATTGAATCAACAACTCGAAGCCTATATATGAAACTCTTCAACCATACACCATGCGAGGTGGCCTCAAAACATGATACGAACTCAGCCTCTATAGTGGAAGTAGCAATTAGGGTTTGCTTGACACTTCTTCAAGATACAGCTCCACTAGCTAGCATGAATATATAACCAGATGTTAATTTCCTTGAATCAATGTAGCTAGCAAAGTTTGAATCGGAGTATCCAACTACTTCCAAGTTCTCAGTTTGTCTGTACAAAAGCATGTAGTCCTTTGTGCCATGAAGATATCTCATAACCTTCTTTGCAACTTTCTAGTGGTCAATACCTAGATTACTCTGATATCCTCCTAACATTCCAACAGCATATGCAATGTTAGATCGGGTGCAGACCTGAGCATACATAAGGCTTCCGACAGCTGAAGCATATGGAATGTTCTTCATGGGTTCCTGCTCAAAGTCATTCTTCAAGCATTAATTCAAATTGAATCTATCACCCTTGACTATGGATGCTACATTTGGTGCATAATCTTTCATCCGAAATCTCTCTAAAACTTTGTTGATATAGGTCTCTTGAGACAAACCCAAAATGCCTCGAGATCTTCTCTATGGATCTTAATGCCAATGACATAAGATGCTTCACTCATATCTTTCATATCAAAATTCTTTGAGAAATTGTTTCACCTTACATAGCAAACCCTTATCATTAGTCGCAAGCAAAATATCATCTACGTGTAACACAAGAAAACAAGTCTTACTCCCACTGACCTTCTGGTATAAACACTGGTCTATTAAATTCTCTTCAAAACCGAATGAAGTGATAACCTCATGAAATTTTAAATATCACTGTCGGGAGGCTTGTTTTAACTCATATATGGATTTATGAAGCTTACAAACTAAATGCTCACCATCACTAAAGGAGAATCCTTTAGGTTGTTTCATGTAAACCTCTTCCTCTAGTTCACCGTTGAGGAACGTCATTTTTACATCCATTGATGTAACTCAAGATCAAAATGAGCTACTAATGTCATGATTACACGAAGAGAATATTTCTGTGATACAGGAGAAAATGTCTCCGCATAGTTGATTCCTTCCCTCTGAGTGAACCCTTTGGCAACAAGTCTTGCTTTATGTCTCTCAATGTTGCCTTGTGAGTCTTTCTTTGTATTAAATACCCATCTACATCCAATGGTTTTCTCGCCATTTGGCAACTCAATGAGATCCTAGACTTGATTAGATGTTATAGAATCCATCTCATCCTTCATAGCTTTGTACCATAAGTCCAGTTTCTTAGAACTTATGGCCTATGAAAATGTTTCAAGATAATTTTTGGTTCCAAAGTTGTAATCTGACTCTTGTAGATACACTATATAATCACTAGGTAATGATGACCTTCTAACCCTAGTAGATCTCCTCAATGTAGTATCATCGTCCTCACGAGGAACTTGTTGCTCAACCTGTTGTTCAACTGGTTGCTCAGCAATTTATGGTTGTTCCTCATTTACAACTTGATATACTAGATTAGTATTAACAGCTTATGAAACTTCAGTAACTAGTTGTCCCACACCGGTTTGAACATGAAGGGTGTGAATGACAATTAAACTATCACTTGAACCAGAGGGTTGAGCTTCATAATGGCCCCTTTCAGAAACTATGTCTGGAAAATGACCACTCCCACTGATCAAGTCATTCTCAAGAAATTTTGCATTTCTTGATTCCACAATTCTAGTGTTGTGAGATGGACAATAGAATCTATACCCTTTAGACCTTTCAACATATCCAATGAAATACCCATTAATGGTCCTTAGGTCTAGCTTCTTCTCCTGTGGCTTGTAAATTCTTACTTCAGACGGGCATCCCCAAACAAGTATGTGCCTCAGACTCGGTTTTCAACCCTTAAATAACTCAAAAGGTGTCTTTGAGATAGCATTGATTGGAACTCGATGTAATATATACACAGTCGCCTTTAGAGCTTCAGTCCATAGGAATTGAGGAAGTATTGTGTTACTCCACATACTTCTCACTATGTCCATTAAGGTTCGGTTTCTTCTTTCTGCTTTTGATCTGAAGAACCAGGCATGATATACTAGGAAACAATCTCATGTTCTTGAAGAAACTTCACAAAAGGACCAGGTGTTTGTCCACTTTCAGTGTATCTACCATAGTACTCTCCACCTCTATCTGACCTCACGATTTTAATCAACTTTCCACATTGATTCTCCAATTCATCCTTGAACATTTTAAAGGCATCCAAAGCTTCATCCTTAAAACTAAGTAAGTAGAGATATATATATCGCGAATAGTCGTCTATGAAGGTGATAAAGTATTTCGGACTATTTGCATCCATATCTGGACAACAAATATATGTATATATGATTTCTAATAGGTTTGTACTCCTCTTAGAACCTCTTTTAGACTTGTTAGTTTGTTTACCCTTAATGCAATCTACGCAAGTCTCAAAGTCAACAAAAATCCAAAGTGTAAATACTTCTTCATTTACTAATCTCTTAATTCTCTCAATGGAGATGTGTCCTAATTTATGGTGCCATAACATAGAGGATTCTTCATTCAAAACACATCGTTTCAATCCAGTAATGATATGCATCGAATTATAGGCAACATCATTTTGTAACTGAAGGGAATAAAGACCATTAGATAATGTATAATAACCAATAACTTTAGATTCATTACATAAACTGAAACCAGAATCTAAAAAGTTAAAGGAAAAACTAAAAGTTACAAGTCTTGATACAGAAATCAAATTTCTAGAGAAACTTGGAACATAAAAGGTATTTTCTAAGCACAAAATAAAGCCACTGCTCAAAACCAAATTGCAAGTGCCGATGACTTCCACATGTGAACTCGTCTTGCTTCCTGAATGGATGAATTGTTCACTTCCCACCAGCTTCCTTAGGTTTTATGTAGCGCCCCCTTATCGCAGGATACACACCGAGATGCCCGTAGGTCATTCCGATACATATCCTTCGATAAGGGTGAGCTACGAACGATCACTACTATCCTTCACATGGCATCATAATAATAAACATCAATATAAAAATCACTAATTTTTAAAACCAACGTTTTCCTCATTTCATTCATCAAAATCAAGGAGTTTATACATCTGTCATTCTGTACTGTCTGTACATAAATCCCAAA
>JANIJH010000004.1:17830488-17840800 GCA_024520975.1 Erythroxylum areolatum
AATAATGCAAATAAATCAAATAATAATGCACAAAATATTTAATCTAATTTTGCATGTATAATAATCATGAATTTATACAGACAAAATTTTCAATTAATCACATGTAATTTGTGCAAAATTAAACAATTATAATATGCATGTCAAAAACTTAAATTTTAACATAAGACATACATAATTAAAATTCATTATCATCATCATCACACCCAGTCTAAAGTCCCGTATTGAGGCGGAGTCTGAGGAGGTCTAATAGTACGCAGCTTTACCCCTATATAATAGAGAGACTGTTTTCGGTAGACCCACATGTAGATGTGACAGAAAAATAGTGATGCAGGTTAACAGAATAAAGAAATATAAGAATAATAAATCACAAATAATAATAATAATACGAAAAAATACTTAATACAAATAATAAAGATACAAAATCAAAATACTACTACTACTACTACTACTAATAATAATAATAATAATAATAATAATAATAATAATAATAATAATAATAATAAAATGCCTCTACTAGTGAGGCATGCAAAGTGGTAGCAAAAATTTGACCCCCACTTAAAAGTACCTAGTCCAAAAGTAACTGGTAAGGTTTGATAATAAAGGAAAAGGTTATTTAAAGGTTGGAGTGTTAAGAATCGTCAGGTTGATAACGGGTCTCACAACTAACTTGTCAGCAAACTTGTTAGGATGCTCGAGGCAGTAAACTTTTCAGCAGACATGTGATGTTCCAGCGAGTTTACGTTTATCTATTGCAATGCAATAACAAGGCATCATCATCTCCAACAAGCGTATTGTGCTTGGTTGAGGAGAAGAGAGCTCCACCGGTTACGCATCACGTTCATGGCTCACGAGAAAACAGATGAATGAAGAACGTATTCGACCCACGGGACTTTCAGTATGCGTAACTAACAATAATCCATACTAAAAACACAGAATCACACTGGCGTACATAACTAATAAATGTAACAACCAAAGATGGCTTGAACGGCTAACCCTTACCTACACCGACTTACGGGATCCACACATGGCGATGATCACTATCAACACACACACACACTATACACCAAAAACTTAGATAAGCGACAAGGTACAATTAATACACTTAGATACCTGAGAATGCTGAATCCCCTTTGACGACCTAAAAGCTACAGCTTACCCTACCCATCATCAATGAAGAAGTTGAAAAAAAAAGGATAGAGAAAACACCACCTGTTGAGAAAACACCACTTGATAGCCACTGTCATGTCCTCCGTATTGGATCCATGCTTCGACAAATCTCTCATGAAGCTAACTTCTTCGTTGTTACGTCTCTAGCTTGTCTTCTTGTATTTCCATCTCTAGCTATTTTTCTGTACCGCCAGTCCTTTATTGAGATCAACTCTACTTTCGCTTTGATAGAGCACTACAACACCACTGCTGACAAGCCTGCACTCTTCTTCTCAAAGAGGGTAATTATAGTATAAAACGAAAACCTTAACAAAGAGGCTAAGGAAATCTGTAAGAGGCTCGTTACGACCCAAACAAGCGAAGAAGTTCATGTCCCATTAAGCACGCTCCACGGGCTCTCTGACGTATTCATCCCTAAGACATGACAACCCGGTAGCTGTAAGATTGTGTTGATGCCCCGTGTAGAAAAACAATCGTTCCACATCGACTTTCAAGTGACCCAGTTTCTCTCACAAACCATCCTAGCTTTCCAGATCTGATATATGAGCCATACTCCTTCCTCTTGTCTTATATCTTCGTTCACTGGTGATCAGAAAATCAAGCCAGTGATTGTACGGACCATGCTTGTGAACGCTAGGAGATTTGGGGGACCTGAAGCTACACCTCATGCATGTTGTGAGTGAACAAAAAGATTGCAACAAGTAACAAACCATACGAACAATATTAACAAAACCTAACAAATCAAGAAAAGATTGAAGCTTTGAACTTTGATCCCAATAAAGACAAAAGCTTTGAAATTTGATCTCCACAGCCGATTCTGAAGCAGCAATCACCGTAAAGATATCAACTTTGGAGATGGTACAGATCCAAAAGAGATGTAAAGATGCAGGAGAGATGCAGGAGAGATGCTTTTATCAAGTTCTCCTTCCACCCTACTAACTTCAAATTTTGTGATTTTTCAAATCCTATTTCAGATTGGGTTGTCAAAAATGGATATGCGGAAGAGGATGAAAGCCATTTTTATAATTAAAAATCACAACATAAGGGTTAGGACTTGATTAACCCAATTAAATAATAATATTAACAAAATTACTATTAATTCATATTTTTATTATTAAAAAAAGAGAAAAATCGCGTCGTCTTCAACCTCCAGCCAAGTCGGGTATGACCTGGATGGAAACTGTTAGAGCCCTGATGCTCCAGACCAACAAAGGACATCGGAGGTTGTATGAAGGCCAGCAATGGGATGACATCGACCATACGACATGCGTGAGATGTCGGAGAGCCACCCATATGACGTTGCATGGATGGCAACGTCTGAAGCTATCACCTTCGATCGTCATCCCTCCACCTCCTTTATAGTCCAGACGACGTAGAGTCCTCCATAGAGCACAAAAACACAATTCTAACATCTCCAAAAGGTACAAATACGTTGAAAAAAATTCAACAACCTCAACAACACATTTTCGGCAGAAACTCAACAAAACAGAGTACAACAGAGACATGCATTCTTCAATGTTCATAAGTTAGGCAAAGGCATTACTCAGCTCTGATACCAAATGATACAATAATAGCAACAATATGGCATGCATCTCATGCAAATTTACGTAAGATACATTCATGTATACAGCAGTGAAAATTTAACCGAGAACACAAAATACCTCCATCCATTGCCCACCGAAGTTTGAATGTCTCTGAGTGTCTGAATCTTCTATCCTCCCCTTAGCACGACCGATGGTGTAAAAAAAAGATGCTTAGTGAGAATAAGGACCCAAACCAACGTTTTAAACCACTTCCATACCTACTGCCCATCACAGAGGAGAAAGGTCGGGAATGTGGGCGACAAGATGTGCGTGTGTTAAGGGATAAATGCTTTAAATGGACCATACAATCATACGTGAACAATAGGAAGGTTAGGTAAAAAAAATCTTACAAATATGTTTTCAAATTAATTCTCAAATTTCAAAGCATTCATTACACCAGTTTGGGCCTCAGCACCATTACACAAGCTCCACCGCAATGTCACTAGCCACCAGCTCCTTATTGTCAGCACGTCCCCACATTCCAAGTTCTTCCTGCAACTTGCCATAATCCCATAACCTTCTCCCTACGACTTGACAGTCTTAGGTTTTACTTGCTTTTTTTATTTTTTTTAGTTGTTATTATTCTATTACATGTGAGTTATAAGTCTGGACTCTTTTGATTTATGAATAGTTTGAGTCAAAAATAGAAAGAACTTTCCAATGAGGAACATTTAGTTTCGATTGAAGCTTGTGCTTTTGTGCTTGTGTTGAAACATAAGGCTTATAGGGACGGTTTAAACCTCTGATAATCATGTCTTGGGTTAGGGTTGTTTACACACCATAAAATTTAAATTAATTATGTAGTTTTGTAGAGGAAAATTTAAATGAATTTAGTGTGAAAACTAAGTTGAATTTATGGAAAATTATGAAAAATATTGTGTTGTTGAATATATATACTTCTATTATTGACATTATACATTTTTGTAAATGGGTTTATAAAGCCATGGAGTCTTATTTATTTGATTTTTTAGGTTATTTTGACTCTTATAATCATGAAAATGAGATCAAAATTACTATGAATTATTGCTTGTGTATAAAAAGTTTTTAATATATGATTAATCATTTAAGTGTAAGGTTTATTATATAATTAAATCATTTAATATATGTAACTAAGTTAAACAATAAAATGTTTGCATTTATACATCAACATCATTAGAAAATAACATTACAAATACACAAAATTAAACTTTGGAAAGGAATATTTCTAATATGATAGCTATAATGGGTAGTTAAATGCATAGTAGAAAATAGTCTATGGGATATACGACATGTGTTTATAAGAGTATACTCATTACTCAATATAATATGAAATTATAAATGTTTAAGTAATATTTTTCTTTTTATCTTGTACAATAAAGTCACTTATGCAATGTGCATTACCAAGTTAAGGATTTAAGATAGAAGCTACCTAGATATACTTATAATTGTCTATTAAAATTTTATAGATATGTAATTACGTTATATACAAAAACTTTGTTTTGAGTGTGACGTTATTAATCTTATTTTGACATATCATCATCATCATCATCATCACCCAGTCTGAAATCCCGCAATGAAGCAGGGTATGGGGAGGTCCGATAGTACGCAGCCTTACCCTTACATAGTAGAGAGGCTGTTTCCGGTGGACCCGCATGCAAATGAGACAATATAAGAATGATGTGGTATATAGAAACAATAAAAAGTAAAGGAGGGAATACCTGAAGGAGGAAAGATCTGCGAGAACCTAGTATTATATAAAGTCCATCCCTCTTTGTCACTCACCAAATAAGGGGATTGGGTAACTGGAACAGTTAATCCTTTACCCTTATCCGATCACGCCAAACTTTTCTATTCTGAGCAACTACCTCATTAAGGGCTAACTCTGACATATCCGCCTTGATCACTTCCCGCCAATTCTTGTACGGCCTATCCAAATGTTTTTTTAAAACGTTTTTGATTTTCAAACCATGCGTTCTCTATCAAAAGCTTCTATAAGTACAACATTTGGAATTTGTCTTTAATGAGTTTTCCATGAAAAAACATCTGTCAGTCTTGTTGATTTCAACGTACAAAAATGAAAGAAAGCAAAACTACTCCACTTTTATTCGTAAGTTTACTGTATATATTACTCTATCTTCTTTTTTGTTATTTCAACGTAAAAATGAAGAAAGAGTATGGATGTTTTCTAACTTCCTTCATAATGTTTATATGCTTAAAGAACATGAAATGAAGTTTTTCGATTTTTAGGAAACCAATTTCAAAGTGAAGCCAAGATGTTCTCATGCATATTAAATAAACAACTTTCATGTGTTAATACAAAGATCACAACAAAATACGCAAATCATTGATCATTTTTCAAGTATGATGTGAATATAATACTGGCTCTGATACCAATTGAAAGAACCACATATGCAGTGGAAAAATGGTTGTTGCAATCCTAAATTTATTTATTGCATTTAATAATCATATTCATAGCAAGAACTCGCAAATAACAAATACCTGAAACTTATGAGGATTAATTAATAGTAAACTTCGAAAATATGAAGTCTCTATGTACTCCACGCCAAGAAATATGTCCTGCATTCAATACTTGATATGGCTATGGTTAAATTTGAAGAACTCTTTCTTCAAGAATAGAGAAAACAATTTTCTTTGCTTTTCTCTTGTTGATATTGACGTACATAAAACGAGAGTATGTATTATTCACTCTTCTTTCTTTTGTAAGTGTTTTAACATTTTTTTTATAACTTGAAAAACAACAACCCCAACACTACCTTTCGTTTTGGTTTTAAAATGTAAAACCAAAACAAAACCACCCAATGGACAAAACGCCTTTTACCATCTGATGCCTTTTGCTCTTTTTTTTTTAAAAAAAAATTATTATTTATAAAATTAAATAAAATAAAACTATTTTATTTTATTCATTTATTTTATACAAGAAAATTTTCAATATTAATTATATTTTCTGTGCTAATAAAAAAATTATAATATGCCATATAGATTATTTAATAAATTATCTCATAATAAATTAAATAATCATAAACAAGAAATATTACACTCGTAAGTGTGTGACCACATAGGTTCATCACTAAGCCAGTGTTAATTACTCCAATTAATTACTAATTAAGGTTACTGTTTGTGTCTAACAGCACTCCTTAACGACGCATAGTGTGAAGTAACAACTTTACAAAGACAGAATCTGATTAAGGATAATTTATTATTACCTTCCATCATTACAACTCCCGATTATCCTAAGGTACGGTTTAACTGTCAAACCCTATTAGATAACCAACTATGTTACATGTCGATTATTAATGATTGGTGAATGACTTAAGAAACTCCTTTTCCTCACTCATTCAATCGCCCTGTCCAAGGTCTTGAAACAATCATTAAGATCACTGACAACATAGAGCTCAAACTCATTATCTAGAGTCGATGGATCCCATCTTGACTCACCACTAATCAGATAGATAATTATATCCAATAATCATTCAACTAACATTTTTACACACTAGGTCAAAACAAAAATATACATTTAAATCTTTATGAGAATATCCCACTTAACAGTTCATAGGTAATGTTAACCATTGGGAATTCTCAATTTGGTCAGTTTAATAATCATATCTCCATATGCATCATCTATATATGTAACTTAGTAAATGAGATCTATTAATATCTATCCAATAGATACTATTATATACATATTGGTCTAATTGGATCATTAAATTCCTTGTTTGATGATCCTATAATTAAAAACACTTTTAGATTAAACTCTAAAGACTTGACTCTCATTATCATAATCTCCATTATGATGGCAAGTGTATAAATTTAATCAAGGACCTATCATATTAGAATAAAAAATAATAGACATAATATGATAATATAATCATTTGCCATGTTATTAAAATAAGTTAATAATCACAAAACAAAAAAATGTTCAATCTATTACATAGCGATTGGGTTATGGGCATAATTCCAATAGCAACTTCGAATTCTAAGCAAAACATGTTCATCTTCTCTCAAATAAAGTGATCAAAATGACTTTATTTTAGTATCAATATGATCAAATTTTGAATCGTTTAAATATGATTGACTTAAATTCAAGTAGAAAAGATATAGTAGGGCTAACCTAACGCATTATTTAGTATGATAGTCTAACTTAACCTCACCTTAGGAATATGCACATCTCTAGTCCATGTTTGATCTTGAGGAGACCCCCCAAAACGATATTATTTGGATAAGCTTTCCAAAACAATGTTGTTATTGTCTTCAGTTTCTTTAAACTTAATACTAAAATAACTTACATTTTAGGTGACAACATCTTTAGTTTCTTTAAATTTAAGACCAAAATAATGTTGCTTTAGGAAATTTACTAAAAAAACCATTGATTATGTGGACAGTTAGATCGTTTATTCTTTTTGGACCAGACTTCAAACCAACCTCTTAGGCCCAAATCTAACCTAAAATTCAATTAAATCAAACCTCACCTAGTGACTTCGAATTGAACCCTATTTCCATGTCTATCTATTGATAAAATGTTAAAAGGAGAGGAGGTGATAACAATAATTGATTTATTATTCAAATGCTTGCTTATTTTTCAAGGCAGAAGTAAAATAAATCATTTGATGCTTGCGCAATTACAAGATAAGTGTTAAACCTTTAAGTCTAAATTGTGGAATCAAGCAAATGTTGGCTAGTCTTGGTTGAAGTTTGATAATAGGTTAATGGAATAAGGACTAGGGTTAATGGAACAAGGGAAAGACTTGCAAGTAGGCAAGGAAAGGTGGCCATCATTAATGATAACTTGAGAGTAGGCAAGCATTGACGTGCATTGGTACACATTAGCATAAATCTTTGACAAGATGTAAGATTTGGATGCGAGAACAAAAGATGATAGTGAAACTATTTCATGCTAAGTTCGATTGTCTGATAAGGCACTTAACTTCAATAAGGAGCTCGAAAGGTATATAAACATGCGAGGTTTAGTATGCAATAACTCAAAATTTAGTTAACTTTGTTCATGGATAGGCCCGGTCCTGGGTAAGTGCAGGATGGACACTGCCTAAGGCCTACCCTCATAATGGGGAAAAAAAGGACCCACCCTTGACCCTCAGAAAGAGTAAAAAGTCAATATACCTAATGCATAAGGCTCCTCGCTTTTCGAGGGTCTGGGGAGGGTTATGATGTATGCAGCTTTGACCCTCATAAAGGATAAAATAGGGCAAAATTAATGGTTATTAGTGAAAGAGACTCTTAACATGTAATTTCTTTCATGTTTTAACAAGAGTGTTCTTTTAAACTTCCAAATTTTTAGATTTTTTATTTTTTATACAAGTTTTAACATTAATGTTTTATGTTAATTTATTTATAAATTTGTTTCAAGCATTGGTTGTAGTTCTTACTCTCTAGCTTTTTTATTTTCATCAACCTAGGAATCCAAGATATCCTAACTTAAGAATTGACGGCAAAAGATTTTCATGGTTCTAACTTCTGAGTGATAATTTAAAGGTAAATTTTATTTTTTTTTTTGTACTTCAACTTATTGAATACTTGAATACATTATAATTAATTTGTCTTCCCTGACAATATTTACTCATACATACAATGTTTGATAATGTTTTTGTGGACGTGAATGTATGTTTTATTTACCAAATCCAAATCCTTTTGGCTTTCATTTGTCTTCTTTACATATTATTCATTTGACTTTACATATTTTCATTCTTGTTGCAAGGAGGGGCTTAAGGCAACCTCTTTGCTATGTGTCAAGATAGTTTCTCTTATTTCCATTTGACGTTGTTGATTATTTTTGCTTTCTCTTTAGGTTTAATTATTCAATCATAGTACTTAACCATAATTATTATTAGGGAGCATTATTTTAATTTAGACAACATAAATTAGGGAGCTTTATTCTTATTCATAATTCTATATTAGGAAATTATTTGAACACATAAAATCAAAGTTTTGTAGAAAAAATATTACTTAAGTTAAGATTAATTATAAATTATGAACCACTTATTAATTAAGTTTTATAATGAATAAATTATCATTAGATATTAAAACTTATCAATAAGTTTTATATGGATATTAAATTTTAATAAAAAAAATATGCTTTTAAAGTATACAAATTTGTATATGGTCGATTTATTGAGACACTTTTTTTAGTTTGCCGAGGGTCTATAAAACAATAGGAATGACCTTGGTCATAAAGCAATGAGACTACTCTATAGATGTGCTTGGAAGGACAAGCACAAAGATGGCTCGGGATGGCTAAACAAAAGGCTCATTGAGACATTTGACTTCAAGATGTAATGATGTAATGACACATGGCAACAACATACAAATAATATCCTAAAAAAGTGGAAGCACTACCTTACAAAACAGGGGCACTTCTTTAAGTAGTGAGAAAGTTGGTTCGGATGATATGGCAATGCATAGACATCTTCCAAACACCTACCTTGCGTAAAAAAGTAGAGTTAGTGGCCAAAAGTAGATAACTCCTACTAACTTAGTGGAGTTAGTGGAAGAAGTGGCACTTCCCTACTTCTTTAGTGGAGTTAATGGAGAAAATGTGTAGTTTTAGCTTTCTTGGTTCCTAAGTTCTTATAAGCTTATATAAAACCATTCTTGTAGTTTATTTATATGAAGCGTTATAGATTCAATCATCTGTAAGAGAGTTGAGAGTTTTGGAAGAAGGTTCTTTGTGAGAGCTTTAAGTAAAGAGTTTTTTTAAAACGGTATTCTTGTAGAGTTCTTCAAGCTAGAAGAAATTTAAATTCCATTATATTGTATCTTTGAGATTTGATTAATAAAAGGTTGGCTTTGTTTTATCTCTCTTATTTATCCCATTTGATTATTAATGCAAAACACTTATGTTATTAGAATTGGAGTGAAACACTTAACACAAATGACATGAGGTGTTCAGAAACAAATATAAATTGGAATATATATTTGTTGGTTGGCAATCACGAAGGGAAAGCTAAGTTAAGCTTTACGACTTAAGCTTGACTACCATACAAGGACTTTGCCAAAATCATTCCAATTTCACTAAGCCCGAACAAGTCCCCATGACAACTAGTATCAATGCCTTATTTGGAAAACAATGGTCAGTAGAAGTAATTTGATAGATATAGTTGCTCGATTAGAGGCGGTATTGGTCCTCTGGCCTTAATAGATGAGAGAGTGATTCCTTTGTTGTAACATTTTAAAGTTATGACAATTGAGCTTCAAAAGACAAGGAAAGCACTTGAGGTACAAATAAAGGCTCACAAGGAGATGAGTTATGACTTATTGGTGCTTAAGCATGCTATGTCTGGGAACAAATTAGGAGTTTGATTAGAGAGAACTTAGGTAAAAGTGTGTAAAACCCAATTTTTTTATAGCAAGCAAAGTGTCAAGAAGCTCGAAAATTTCTTGTGGGATATAACAATACTTTACAACAGAAGAGGTATCTAATTTAAAGAAGGTGTCTATCACAACTACATATGTTGGACCCCGATCTTTTAGTGAGATTTTGAATTATAAAATAGCATTAAGTGAGGATTTTGTGGTGAATTAGTCATGTGCAAAGAAAAAGACAATTTATG
>JANIJH010000004.1:17844016-17855217 GCA_024520975.1 Erythroxylum areolatum
AGTAATCTCTCAAGAATGCTTTTATGATCGCGTAAATGTAATTCACTAGCGTTTCAGCTAACTTTGCAATCTTCAACTTCGACTTGTATTTATAGACTTTGTCTCCAACTGCTTCTTGATTCTTGCTTCTTTGAATCTTGAAAGAAACAATTAATCAATTGAGTTCTGTAACTAACCCGAACTGACTCTTGCGTCTGTTGCACTCTTTGCGTCTTCTTTGTTCTTTTATAATTGACTTCTGCGTCTGCTTTTCAATTCGTCTGTGTCTGTGACTACTTTGCGTCTGTGTGTGGGCGTCTGTTTAGCTTTGTGTCTGCGTCTGCGTCTACGTCTGCTTTGCTTTGCTTTGCGTCTGCGTCTGCTTATCTTTGCGTCTGCGTCTGCGTCTGCTTTGCTTTGCGTCTGCGTCTGCTTATCTAACTACTTTTATTTTGTGTCTTTTTGTTATACATCAAAATCATTCTTAAGTAAAGTCATTTTGACTTAACAATATCAAATTTATATTATTATAATTTTTAAAGCATATTTGATTTAAAATTAAAATTTATATAACACGATTTAAGAATTATTTTGTATAAAATTACTTGAAATGCTACTAATTATTAATTGATATTAATACTATATTGTACCATAAAAAAGTAAGGGTTAATTACAAAAAAATCTCAAACTCTACTCAATTTTGTAATTATAGCTCGACTTTAAAATATGATAATTAAATACCCAAACTTTCAAATTTACTCCAAATCTAGCCCAACTTTAGTACCTCTGTTAGCGTTGCTAATGTGACCGATAATTTTAGATACGTATGATAATATGTAGAGTGAGACGTACATGTCAAATTTTTGTTTAAATAATTAATTAATATTATGGAAAACAAAAAATTAAAAAAACTCTAACCCATTTGAAATTAAGAATGAGATGTTTACTACTACATCCGAACTTATTTGAGGAGCGTTATGTTTTCAAAGAATTGACTACTTCTCCGGTATCTCAACTCTACGATCAATCTACAATGTCATCCCCTTTCACATCAAGGCCAATCTCTGTGTTGTTTACTTGGTTCACCCCGACCTTCAGGCTAAGCTCTTCCTCGCCACCTTCGGTTGCCTCCTTTTAACAGCTGGCAATAATGACATTCCTATTTAATTCTCTCTTTCCCTTAAAGATGGATGATAAAAGTTCTGAATTTTGATTAATTTGCAGGTTGTATGATAAGCTCAAGTACATCAGCAGACTTGATTAACTATGAGAAAATGTAAGACAAAACAAGATTAAGGTTCCAGATTTTGTGTGTGATCACAATGAGGATTTAGAGTATTGTTGAATGATGGATTACTTATTAGAAGCGAACATTCTAAGGTCTATGCTCAATCAACCGCCATGGATTCCCCTATTCTTGTTGGCCCCTGAATTTTTTTCTTCAGTTAACCATGATTTAAATAAAATTTGAGGGTTTGATAGGTGAATTTTTGGGAGTTAATTTATTATGTCTATGTTAGTAGAATTTATTGCATGGGTTAATTGAATTAAGGTAGTAAGATTGTATAAGGGCATGTTTGGTAGTTCACTTAAGTTTGAAAGATATAAGGCATAAATGAAAGGGCAAAGTGGACATTGCACACTCATTAAGGGTAAAATTGGAAGATGAAAATGTGGTCTTGCATTTAAAAGGAAGAAAAACGAAATTAGAAGGAGAGAAAGAAGAGAATACCAAAAATAAGAAAGAAAGAAGAGAGGTTTCGGTGAAAGAGAGAAAAGAAGACAAGACAAGCTAAGGTTAATCTTTTCTAAGCCTTCAAGAGAGAATTTGGGGTTGTGCAAGAAGGGAAAAAGAAAGATGAAGAGAAGAGTTTCTATTTGAGCTAAGAAACTCTTCATTTGGTGAAGATTTAAGATAAGTTTGATTTCAAATCCTTTGGATTTTGGAAGGAGTTTTGGTTCATGAAGCTTAGGAAATACATGGGTTTAAGTTTTCTAGAATCAATTTTAGTGAATGTGCTTTGTGGGTTCTCAAATTGGAAACTCTATTGAATTGGGATTTTTGCCATTGATGAAGGAAACTAAGAGAGGCAAGTGGAACAAGAGGAGAGGCACATTTAAGCAAGTTTTTAAGCAAGGAATTCAAGGTGGATTACATTTTTATAATTGATTAATAAACCATTAACGTTTCTTCAAATCAAGAAAGTTAAATGTTTTCAATTGTGTTATAAATGTGCATTTATTACTCTTTGAATGATTTGAGAAAGTGTTGTGTTTGATATGTGAATGTTGTGTTGATGATTTATGAAAATGATTTATGAAAATATATCAAGCTTATAAAATCATGTTTCAAAAATGTGTCATTTTGGGCAACAATTTTACAAGATGTTAAATGCATGATTATGTGAGTTTCTGGTGGTCCCTTAAGTATGTCAAGTGTACTTTGACCAAAGGCTTCTCCCGCCTGCCCGCTAGTGGCATGGAGCTCCTTCATGGACTCCCATAAGTTCACAACTGCGTAAAACCACTATGTGGGATTGCGTTAGTTCGTTCTGTTCACGGTTACATAGGACTATTATGTGGAAATGTGTAGTACGTTCTGTTTTGGACCTACCCAAACCATTCTGATGTGCTTACGTGTTTATAATTTGTAAACAAATTGATGAATGCATAATTTGTATTGTTTGTGAATTGGATTACAAGACGAGAATTTGAGAACCATGTGTTTTATGAACTCAATAAGAATTTTTCTATAACAAGTGAATGTTTTCAATGGTTTTGCCAATTATTTGTTATAAACTTGTTACCCACGAGCTTTCAAGCTCACCCCCATTCCTTCCTATCTTCAGGTGATGAGAAACAGATCAAGTGATCAAGAGTCGAGGCATTACTCCAAAGTTGCATCTTTTTGTGTTTTATGTTAGTTTATGAGAACATAAGGCTTTAGTCGCATTTCAAATATTATTTGATTAAGTATCTTTTATATTTTGGGATTTTATGAAATGATGTATTATGGCTTGAGGTGCCTATTAAGGCTTTGTTAATCTCTTATCTTTTGATGTTAATGAAATATGATTTGTGTATGAATGATGTTGAGTTGAAAATTGGTATACTTGAAGAAGTTATCAACCTGAGATGATTATCAACTTGAGATGATGAATTCTGAATATGAATTGTTGTTATATATATATAAGTGAGATGTTATAGAAAAGAAAGATAGGATTTTTTGTGTGAATGATAAGAATTAGTTATAGGCGATGAGTCAAATGAGTAGAGATTAGAGAGTTAATGAAGTAAAGTTGGTAGTTGAATGGTTATGCTCATGAAATTCCAAGTTGTACATTGAAATTTTAAGTTTTTCATAAGGGTAAATTTTGTGTTTTAACTTAAGGGAAGACTCTGGATTGATCTAGCCTGAATTAGCCTAAGATGTCTTCTAGAAAGTTGTAGCTTATCTTTCTAGCTTTCCAAAAGTATATAGTATGAAATTTTTAGACATCAGAGTTGAAAGTTATGATCATTTGAATTTAGTAATGTTGCGTAGGCTATATATATGAGACAGCTTCAGTCGCGATTGCACCAAGCAACCTCGCGATCACACCTTTCTCCTCACGATTGTACCTGCCTTCCTTGCGATCACACCTACCTTCCTCGCGAGTGCACCTGCATCCTCACCATCGCAACCGAAGGGTTTTTCAACTCTGAACATGTTTCACTCTTTTGGTCATAACTTTGTCATCCGACCTCCAAATGACTTGATTTTTGAAGAATTAGATTCCTAACACATTTATATATCTCTCCATGGAAATTGATAGAATTTGGTGTTAATTTGAAAAAGATGGATGGAAAGAAAGTAAGGGTATCGGTTGGAAGAGTATGAATAAGATATTTTATTGAACATACTTTGGTATTTTGATGATATCTTGAGCTATAGAGCTCTGAATGAGACGATTCTTATTTCAGTATAAACAAGAGACATAGGGCTACAAATCGTCTGAAGAAATAGAATTCTAATTCAGTCTCTAATAATTTCAATTTTGGGATGGAAGTTGAGCACAGAATACTACTTTAATATAAGAACAGTTCAAATATGAGGCCCAACTTATGGTATCAGAGAATGAAGATGAACCGATGTTAGCTAATGAGGGTTCATTAAAACAACCCTACAAGGTAATATGCACGCTCACGTCTTATAATATTCCGGATGTTAGGTTCTGAAAACGGAGTCCAATAGTTATAGTATCAAAGCAACAGTTGAGCTCCAAAAACAGGATCCAACAATTCTCATGTACTCTATGAGATGTATCTCCTAGTACAAATATCAATTAAGATAGGTTTTCTGGAGCAAAACGTCCAATCCTTAATTTCAGTTGGGTTAGGTTTTTGTTTTGCTTAATGTTAATTAATTTTTTAAACAAGAATTTGACATGTACATCTCGTTTTATCGTGTTTAAAATTACGCTTGACGTGATTTGTTGTGTTAATAACATTAATGAAGATATTAGCGTCGGGTTAAATTTAAAAATTAAAAATTTGAATATTTAATAACCATTTTTAAAGTTTAGTTTATAATTAAAAAATTAAGTTAGCGGAGATAAGAGCTAGATTTTTAAAAATTAAATATTTAATTACTTTTAAAGTTTAGTTTATAAATAGAAAATTAAGTAAAGTTTGTGAACGTATAAATTAAATAGGGAGTTTGGTACGGTATTAATAAAATGTTGAGCGCGAGGAAGCAAAGTGTTTTACTTGGCCGTTTCAACAAACACATTCAATAAGCCCCACAAAATCGGAAACAAATTTCGAACATCTTCACTTTTCATGAAAAGTTGAGTCAACCCAGAATGCTTTTCCGTTAGCAGGAGACCAACACTCAAGTCACTGTCAAAACTCAAAACAACCAACCTACGACAGAGCTTTTTCATTCAATCATGTACGCTCGATATCTCACGTCGCAAGTTGTGATAGCAAAATTTAAAAGTCCCGCGAATTTGTGTGTTTTGTGTCCTTCTACAGTTCGGCGCTGAAATCTCGTTTATGAAGCTCACCAACCCCGTTTCAAGGTTAGTCCTTTGTACTCTGATTCTTTTGTAGCTTCTTGTGCTTGATATCGCGCACTATTGGTTTCTATAGTTGGTCTCCGGTTGCACACCGGCGGTTTAGGGTTTCAATGATCAATCCATGCTTGTTTTAAACCCTAAATTTTCGGACTTGTTTTGATAACTGGGGAAGTTTTGTTTCTCTCGACTTCCTTTATATTTTTTTGTGTATTCGAAAGGTTTACTTTAGAGGACAGTTATAAACAGTGCTTATTAAAGGTCTTATCGCGAAATTATACCTTTTCTATTAAAGTTTACATCTTCACTCAAAAACCCTCATTTGCTTCGTTTTTTTCAAACTACTTTATTCGTGTTTTTGGTGTCAATGCTACCAGCTTGTGTAAATTATGCAACAAATCGACTTAGGCAAGCTCTGGTTGAGTTTAATAGCTTTGGGGGTTTTACCAAAGTAAACCCATTTTCATTGCTAAATTACTTTTTCTTTTAGGATGCGCTTGGTTTTTAATTATAAGCACACACGGTAGTGTCAAGTGCTGGATTCGTATTTATTTTGCGTGCTTTCCACGTAACTACTTGAATGATCAATTTGTGAACATGGTCCACGTGTCTTTTCCAGAAAAATCTCAAATATGTTTTTCTGATAAAAAATTGTGGGAACAAGAGTGCTCGAGCTATGATATGGCACCTTGTATGGGTCAAAATAACTTAGTGCTTTATTTCTAATGTTCCAATCCTGTCTTCGCTTAGTAATTATGTTAATATTTTGTTACTTCGAATCTTCAAGAGCAAGCTTCCAAGTTTTGCGCTGAAAAAGAAAATTACTCAACTAAGGTCCATTCTTTTTATTGTTTGGTGCATAAGATCAAGTCTTTCTTTATGCGGGGCTAGGAAACTTAATGTGCACTACAAACTGTCAACCAACTTCCGTAGTTGTTGATGCATTAATTATCAAAAGTTATGGCAATACCTCTCCTCATTATACAAGCCAAATGCCCATGTAGCTAGGGAAAGGAAAGTTAGAAACACCAATAGTTGTTGGAAACATAATAATGTAAATGTTAGTGATAGTTTTCATTTGTAAGGTAAAAAAACAAAAATAATTAGCATGTACACAGAGAACTCAGTTAGTAGATAGTGGCTTACAAACATCTTCTTTAACTGTTAAGGTAAATAAGTCTGATTTGATAAGTATCTTAAAATACCCGAAACAAGTTAGGTTTAATAAGCTGCTTGAAATCAATGATCCATATTTTTTTAATTTTAAGTTTTTCATTTTCTACTGGAAGCATTGTATGTCGCGGTTTGTTTTAAATACTTTATTTATCACAGTTTCATTTTCTTTTCAAATTAGGGTGGTATTGTGTTGCATAATGCTTTAGTGTCAAAATCTAGTTAAACCGTTCCTGCAATTTGGTCATTTAGGTGTATGTACACACAAAGATGACAAATATCAATTATTCCCATGTGTTTAGTCCACCTATGAACCGTATCATGCTGCTTTCAGCCTTGGACTAATTGAATTCCTGTGGATATCTAAGCAGTTATGCAACATACGTCAGTATTTTACATTCTTGAATCTTGTTATACTGTTGTAATTGTGCATTTTCCCAATGTGAAGTTTCTAGTGGCTGTAGTTTGAGGCTTGGTTCGGAAGATCCATCTTGTATGGCTGAACAGGTCAGTTACTTTGCTACTGAAAGTTGGCTATATGAGATTCTGAGTTTCACTTGTCATTCTTTATTTTAGTATTCGATAATTCAACTGTCACTTTGCTTTTTATTTCTTTCAATTGATGTTTCACTTTGTTATTCTGTCCTTGTTCTCTTTCTAACAAATATGCAATGAACAGATCATTGACTTAAATTCAGCCATAAAAAAGCTGCATGGGCTAAGTTCTCAGGAGCTTAACAAATTGCTTAGGGACTCTGGAAATTTTACTATTCACTTGCATTCTGAAACTGGATGCACAATAGAGGTCAGAAATCCATTCTTATCGTTGCTTATGGTCTCCAACGTGCCACATCCTTTTGTTTTAATTCTGTTATTTTTTCAGATCGATGTTGAAAAACTTGCAGGTTCTCTGCCATTGCATCTTATTGCAGTTCTGCTTAAATGTGGCAGAGATGAATCAAGATTAAGACATGTACTATATGGGCTTCGGCTTTTGCATACCTTGTTTGACTTAGCACCACGACACACTAAACTTGAGCAGGTTAGTCCAGTTACCCTTACTTAAATTTTTTCTCTTGGGCTTTATATTCCTGTATCTCTCTTTATGTTAGAAGAAGAGAACTTAGAATTGTCTGTTTAGGTAGCAGCAGTTTTTTGCTCTTTATCTGGTGTCATTTTAATGATCCCTATTTAAGTTTGCTTTTTGTCTACTTTTCATCTTTTGGTATTTATGACTTTTAGCAATAGGGTCTTTAAATTATCATGAAATAAGTAAGAAGAAAAAGAAATAGAAAACTTTTGACATGCTTTGTGAACTGTTTGAATATGGGAATGTTGAAGATAAGCCCGTCATCGTCTAGGAGTCCGTGGTTCAAACATTTGCAAGCTGCATACAGGTGAGGGGATGTACGATATACTGCATTATGAACTTCTAATGCCTATTACCTAATATAGAGGCCCACGTTTCCAAAGGTTTTTTCACTGGTATCTTAAGAGTAGAACATTTTTCTCATTTCTTTTATTTTTTTTAATTATATAGATATTGCTTAATGAGTTGAAATTGCAAGAACAGCTGCTGGATATGGTGTTTTATTTACTGATTGTTCTTGGCGGATTCAGACAGGTAAGCATTTTCTTTCTGTTCAGTTTGGAGTTTACGTCACTTACTCTTCATTTTATGAGGACTTCTTTACATTATTCAGGAAGACAACAATTCAAGCTCCTTGCTCCTTCTTCATTCTGCGCTAGTAGCAAGCAGTCTATACCTATTTACAGCTTGTTTATCTTCACACTTTCAAGATCTTGTTCCCGTATTGCTTGCACACCCCAAGGTACGTCCTCCTTGATTATTTTAAAATGTAAATTAGGAGAAATGAGTAAGAGATGCTCCTTTGATTTCAAGGTCATCTTTGTTTTAATTGTCCTTCCAATATTTGACTATATGCAATGAAGCTTGTGGTAGTATTTTGCATTCAATTTCTGCGAGCTTGAAATATAGGCTCTCTAATCATAAAGTTTCCTTCATAGGTTGAGATATTTACGGATTCAGCTTTTGGAGCAGTTAATGTAGCCATTAAGTTTCTTGACTTGAAGCTGTCAGCTCACAACACAGTCCTTCCGATAAAATCAAACCCGACATCTGAACAAATAATCAATTATATGTGTCAACAATGTGAAGCCTCTTTACAGTTTCTTCAGTCAATGTGCCAACAAAAAATATTTAGGGAGCACCTACTTAGCAACAAGGTACATAGAACTAATTTTCTTCTTATTGTGTCATAAAATACCTATTCGAAAGACATCAAATGCAAAACTTCCCATTTTGTTTGCTTTTGACCTAAGATGATGCACTTTATTATATTGCTACAAGTATCTGGTTTTCATGCCACTTCAGGAACTATGTAGAAAGGGTGGAATCCTTTTTCTGGCCCAGTCAATCTTGAAGTTAGACAATGAACCTCCAGTTTTAGAGTCTTCTACAGTTGTTGCTGCAATATCTAGGATGAAAGCTAAAGTACTATCAATTGTAAGTCTTACTACTCCCAGTGATATGGTTCATTTGGGTCTCCTATGTCTTCCTGTCGATGATCCTATGTGTTTTCCTGTTTTATTCAAGTCTGTTTATTTTATCCTTTGTGCAGCTATTGCATCTGTGTGAAGCAGAAAGCACTTCTTATCTCGACGAAGTTGCTAGCTCTGAGAAAAGTCTTGAGTTAGCAAAGTCTGTTGCATTAGAGGTTAGTATCTGTTCCTTATCCTGATGCTGTAAAGAAAAATATTGTTTGAATATAAAAACTTTGCTTTTTCTGTTGAGGCAAGACTGTTGTGGTTTAAATTTCTTTTGGTTACTTCATTCAGCAGCTGCACCAAAATTCTTCAACAAATTCACATTATCCATATTAATCTCTATTATCTCCTGTGGCCAGTTTTCCCATCAAGAGAATAAGGGAAGTTTAATGAATATGGGAGCTGATAAAAACTTAATATCTGTTTGTTAGTTTAGAACTCCAACATTAGTTGATAAACTTCAAATCTTTATTAAAAAGATTGGAGTAAATATAATATTTTGCAAAAAGCTCATATTTTTTGAAAAGGCATTTTTGTTGAAGATATGTTGACTATTATTCCTAATGAAGAGCATTTGTTTCTTTGATTGACTTTGTGAGTTTTCGCCCTGCTTTTACTGTCAAAGTGGTTATTGCTAATATCATTGTTGTGATGTAGGTTCTTGAACTATTGAAGGCTGCAGTTACTAAAGATCTTAAGCACCATACTGGTTGCCCTGAAAAAAGTTTCCCAATGGGCCTTCTGCAACTCAATGCAATGCGTCTGGCTGACATGTTGTCAGATGATTCAAATTTCCGATCTTACATTATGACTCATTTTGTAAGCTGTTGTTGGAATATGCTGCATGTTTGCCTAGTTATATGACCCTACTCTTGGCTGTATGGTGCAATGACTTTTCAAAGAAAACATTGACAAAACATATCTAAACTTTATTGGAAACAGTAATTGGTTGTTGTGTCATTCTTTTAGAAACAACTAATTTAATGCTTCACCTAATATCCGTCTTGAATGAAAAACTAACTTCTTTTTATTCCTTTTATATTGAAATGCATCTTCAGACTGCAGTTCTAAGTGCAATATTTCTTCTCCCTCATGGAGATTTTCTATCCATTTGGTGCTCTTCTGAAATTCCACCAAGAGAGGACGATGCTACTCTGGAATTTGATACATTTGCAGCAGCTGGATGGGGTTTGGAAACAGTTTCTGCATTGAACACATTTAGCACAATAAATCTGGAGATTACTTTAATTCCAAGTAATATGCCCCAAGCTAGTTATGCTCATCAAAGGACTTCACTGTTTGTAAAACTAATTGCCAACCTCCATTGTTTTGTGCCCAACATCTGTGAAGGTCACCTCTTCCAATGATAATCTACTATTGTTATTATACTGCATATGGTTTGACCAATGTAGTATAACATTTTTCTCTAATCCACAGAGCAGGAAAGAAACCTCTTCCTTAACAAGTTCCTTGAGTGTATGAGGATGGATCCGTCTAAATCATTGCCTGGGTTTTGTTTTCCTTCTGGTGTTCAAAAGGTCGCTAATGTTTGCAGAAATTTGCGTAAGTATCAGTAACTGATGATTCTCTAGTAAATGTAATTTTAAATTCTGGTTCTGATGAATAACTTCATATACAGGTTCACTATTAAGTCATGCAGAATCTTTAATACCTAACTTTTTGACTGAGGAGGACGTGCAGCTCCTAAGGTGAACCAAACTCAACATATTCTTTATTATGTGCAATTGTTTTTTTTTTTAATTTTATAAAGAGCAAGGTAGATCAGACTACATTTTTGACGGAATATGAAGGCTGGTTATGTATGATAGAGCACACATTACTTGGTGAAGAAATTTAGACACAGTGGATGACTTTGAAACATCTTGTGTGAATATGATGCTTCATGAGCTAGTAAACATTATGCAGAATTGCTATTTAGAAGTTCTATTTCTGTTAAGTTTGCCCTTCTATGAGATTTTAAGATCTCGTTAAGCAACACCATGACTTTGCAAACATGGATTGCTGTTTTTTGGATTCCTTTTTCTCGATCTTTTAAAATATTTTGTTAAAAGAGTATCTTATATAGTTGCATTTCATAGGTATCTCCGTGTCATTTAGCCATTGTTTCTGATAAAAAGTGGCATGTTTAGAGTTTCTATTCATAGGGTAGCATGTTTAGAGTTTATATTCATAGGGTGGGCTTAACTACAGATCAATGTGATTAAAGTTTAGGACCAATAACTTCTATAATTTGCAATAATGTGTTGATGGCTGTTGGCAATGGATAATTAGTCCATGTTTCGCAAATTGTCTTCAGATTGTTTTATCGTCATGGAGAGCTTTTGATAGGAACTCACTATCAATACCAGAGCTAGACAAGCTCCTCAGGGAGAAAATTCCTTCTCTCTGTCTATCTGCTACTAT
>JANIJH010000004.1:17889605-17906845 GCA_024520975.1 Erythroxylum areolatum
CAATAAACGCTGACATGGGGTCCCCTCTTGGATGGGTCTGAATTTTTTTACAAGCAATTCTTTACACTCCTCCCAATCCCAAATCGGTCTTCTGCCCTCCACCCAACGAAACCATGCCAATGCTTTCTTCTCCATGCTGAGGGACACCAGCTCCATCTTCTCCTTATCATTGAATCTGCCCACCGAGAAAAATCGCTCCACCCTATAAATCCACCCATCTGGATCTTCTCCAGCAAATACCGGCATCTCCACCTGCCGAGTTCGGCAGTCCCTTCGATGCTCTCCGGGTCGCACAAACCCAAGTGGTGGTTCCTCGGTGTAGCCGCCCCATTCATCTCTCGGTGGCTCGGGTTCCTGCTCTCCTCCCGCTGGTGGCCCACGCCGACCTCCTGTCTGGCGCCCCCGCCCCCGAAATGGCTCTGGGTGAGTCAGGTTATTCCACCCATACTCTCGTGGGTTATCAGTCCGACCCACCCAGTCTGGGGAGTGTCGCCGGAACTCACCCCTTGGTTCCACCCCCGACATTGGTCCACGACTACCACCCGGTTCCATCGGCCCTTTCCCTTTATCCCCTTGCGTCTCTCCCTCCTTTCGGTGAATGCCCGATGACTCACCACCCTTGCCGGGTTCTCTGTGACTCGCCAACATCGCCATTATCTCCCGCAACTCTTTCATTTCCAGCTGAAATCGCTCCCAATTTCTTTGCACTTCTTCTTTCTCCAGTCTTCGTTCCTCCTTTAACAACTCAAAACTCTTCTGAAAATCTTCACGTAAGTTTTCGATTTCCTTCTCAATTCCATTCATCCGATTATCACCCTTCTTGTTAGTCATTGTTAGGATCTTGCTCTGATACCAGTGTTAGATTCCAAGAAAACAGATAAGAAAAATGTATAGGTTGTTATTGATTTTCTATAAACGAATACAAGAACAATCTGGTTTCGAGGACCAGCACCTCCAGCCTTATGGCTCTTCACACTCAACACTATACTCAATGCCTTACTCTCCCCGTCTATTGCTTATTTATACTAGAATCTGTTAGGAATAACAGATTCGGTTAGCTGACAACCAATTATAGGGTTGTCAGCCTCCTTCCCGTAACTAATATCATGTACGTATATATATATATATTTATTATATATGTAAATTTATTTCTGAGTTGTCCCGGTTCTATCACAAAGTTCTTAAAGAAGAGGAGTTTGTTACGAAAAAAGGCGCGGAAACTAACGGTGACTAAGAGCCAATGAAAAAGGAAAAATAAAATTACTATACTACGTACTTAGTTAAATACTATATAATATTTATAATTAATATCGAGGGATATACAACACGTTATGTAACGATAAAGACGACTATCTTGTATGATTGTAACAGAATGATATGAATTTCAGTGAATCAATGGCATTGTACTAACAGAATGATATGATATTTTCCGCGTTCCCTCTTTTTCTGATCGTATTTTGTTACACTCTCTTTCTCATTCCTTGTCTCACTACTATCTCTCATCTGTTAACGTAACAGTTTACCGTCACTTTTGTGAAGACTCCAAACTGATTGTTTTTCAGACCCCAATACCTCCAGAAATATGAGCGTGTACAAGTGCAAGTCTTAACAAAAGAGAGCATTTCACATTCTACTCCAAATAAAGCTTTCACGTGTCATAAATTCTGGACCTTGTGTGTATCATGGTAGAAATGAAGTCCATATCTTGATTAATGATAAGGTTTCCTTAGATACATATAAATGGAAACCTTTATTTCCTTAGAATTAATCTACAACTGTTGCTATTACAACGCATAAATCTAATAAACTCTCCTCCACCAGCAGCACCAAAATAAATTTATCTTACCACACAAATTGCACAGATCTTACACTCAATAAACTAAACATTATGTTATTCTCCAAAACACCCTTGATAAGTTTCTCATCTCCTGTAACTTTGTACATGTAAAATTACAACAAACCCATCACTACCATGCGCAGCGGGATAAACTCTATATAAAGTTGTGATTACCAAAGGGCGGGTCAAGCTTTGCTGTCAAGTGTATGAGCAAGCAATGCTCTGTCTTGATCATGAAAGGGGTCTGGTCGCATCATATGTATGCAAGTGAACTCCTGTCAAGGTCCGGTTGGGGGCGACCACGAGTTGGAGTTGGTGGTCTTTGGATGTTAAGCTCCTGCAAGACAATACATGGTAAAGGCAAATGTAACAACGGTGATAGGCCTTTTTTATTGGTGAAAATAGAAGGCATCAATCTGAAATTGAAACCGTTACAACTATTACCTGCATCCATGTATCATCTATTACACGTTCTGGAGAGGTCTCGGGTGATTGAAGGGGTGGCGGCAAGGGATGAATCAATTTTGGAACAACAACTAACCCCCTACCTACTACCAATATGGCTCCAGCATTGTTGGCAGTCCCTAGATGAAAACTCAAATGAGGAAAACGAAGACTATTAATCAGGACAAAAGTAAAGCAATATCAGCTTACCACAATAGTTTGTTGCAGAAAACAAAGTAATCAGTTGACCCTGAGCAAAACGTTCAAACCCATCCATGACACATTCATGTGCCCTGATTATTAGCTGCAGCCTATTTTTCTTACAGAAGTCTGTGACGCGATCAGGCTGCAGATGAACAAATTTTTTTTTAGAAACTTCAGTAAAAATTACCAACAGGCAAAAGTGTTCAGACTGCAAAGATTTATGATGAGATCTTCAAATATTCCATGACTGGCGTCAACTACCAAGTCAAAGTTCATCTAGTAGCACTTCAAAATTTCTTTCCAAGTCTGGTTCACAGACAGCTAACTAATAGAGTATAGACACGCAGAGGTCAATCTGTTCCAACATGACTTGCAATTTTGGAAATGCTAGTGCATGCTACAATTGAATTAATCATGCATCGAAGCATAGAGACAGTAAACAATGAAAAGCATACCCCAAAAGTGACAAGACCAGGACCTCTAGCATTCGGTCTCAAGCCCTCTATGCTATCATTTTCTGTTGGATCGGACCTGTAAAAGAAATGACTCAGATAAGAAAAATAGAGTAACAGTGAATAGTAATAAATTAGATATACTGGAGAAAATTATACCACAGAAGATCCATTAGGATTATGGAGCCAGCATCCATTGTGATGGGCCTTCCAATTTTCTCAATTTGTTCAACCGAATGAATAGATCTTCCGATCCCACCATGCATACAGATGATTTTCTTCTCAATAAGTGCAGCAAGGGGAAGGTAGTTGAAAAGTTGATTGAATCGTGTCCATGCCCATATCCCATCACTCTCTCCCTACAAATTCTCTTATTATCCACTAATACAAAATTTCAAATTTCCAAAATGATAACTAATATAATCTTTTTTTTTCAAACCATTCTCTCAATGCATTCCAGACGGAAGCCAAAAAGTGCATTTATGTCAGCAGCTTCATGATTTCCACGTATCAGATGAACATTTTCAGGATATTCAATCTGCAAAACCATAGTATCAAGCAAAAAGGAAAGCACAGTGGACTTAAATATTAATGTTAACCATAAATTAGAAAAAAAGCTGAAGTTTTACCTTAAGAGCAAGAAGTAAAGTTATAGTCTCCAAGCTATGCTGTCCACGGTCAACATAATCCCCCAAAAACAAATAGTCGATATACCTGAAACCAGCAACGTATCACAGAATCTAAGGTGTCAACATATGTAGAACTATAAGCGACTTCTGATAACCATTTAATTTCTGTCCCAATTTCAGGGACAAGGCATTCACTTTTCATGCAGACCTCTGAATGAGAATTTTTGGGACAGAAAGTAATTACTATCCATCTAGGCCAGAGAAAAAAGAAAGAGAAATATCTTTTGACATGCATTAATGTGGATTTCCCTAAACTTCATAATGGGGACAAACAAGTAAAGGGTGAAAAACTAAAAGAAATTATATGATTATGTAGGGAGATTCCTTAGCTAGGCCACCAAATAAAGACCAAACACTTGTACTTATTTGTCCTTTTATCCCAATTGCAAGGGCTGAACCAAATTAGAAGTGTCGTTAATCAGTTTGAGCACATCCCTTGACCATGGCTCGCACTATTTTTAGTGCTGATGTCATACTTACGTAATGTCTCCTGCAGTTGAAGGAAACCCATATTCAGCAAACAATCGCATCAAATCACCAAACTGTCCATGAAGATCACCAAAGACTTTGATTGGAGCTTTTAGCTGAAGAACTGAGGGCTCTTGCATAAATATCTGCTCAGCAACGTAACATAGCTCACCAACTTCATAAGAGTCGAGGAAAAACTTTCTATTGGATGGAACCTTCCAGTTTTGAGGTCTAAGCAATGTAGAGATAATCTGCAAGATGGTAAATAATTACCCACCGGCCCATGCACCAGTAACAGTTTTAAGCTATTAGTACTTGCCTTCTTGTGCAAGCCCTGTGGTGACTTTTGTCTGGTGAACTTTTTGACAGCATTCGGTGTATCATTATTCACTGGAAGCATTCGTCTGCTTTCATTTTCAAATTGATCCAATGACAGCTGTCTTACCATCCCACCCAGGCTTCCAACAGTCTCTTTTGCAACCACAACCTGGAATAGAATTGCACGTTCTTGCATATTAGCAATTTAAATAAAAACTACATAGAATTCAAAGATGAAAGTGACTTACAGCTCTCGGATGAAGGCGGACATCAGCCTCTGTCTCACTACCATCCGAGGTTACTTCAGCAGTTTGATAGTTGTCATCAGATACAGAAGTGTCTTCGGTTGAATTGGCAGATGCTGCTTGAGCAGCTTGCCAGACAGCACTGGCTGCTTCCGCTTCAGCAGCAGAAGCCTCCCTAAGTTTGTCCATAGAATTTTTTTCCATGCTGTTAAAGAAGGTGTCAGTAACTTCACAAGAGTGAGGATAAATAGTGTATTACTATCATCAAATACATGCACCAAGGGAAATTGGAAGAAAGCTACAACCTTATACCACCAGATAAAGGTATCTCTGCTCCATTATCTGAAGTTGAAGGCACTCCATAAGAATTCAATGTGGAGTGGTTTGCCCTGGGACTTGTTATAGATGAGGCTCTCTCTGACGCCAATATGGGAGAATTCAAGTCAGATTGAAATGGTGAATTATCTGCAACAACAAAATCATCCAGGAGCACATCTGCAGAGAACAGAATTACTGGTCACCAATGAGCATTTACTTTTTCATAAGCAAGTCACCAAACCTGCATCATTAAATCTAAATCCCACTTAAGGCATAGAACTGAGATCCTTATAGATGAAGAAAACGAAATTTTTTCACTGAATCAGTAAAAATCGGCCAAAAACGGAAAATAGATGCCCTGCAAAACTAGCTCATATAATAAAACACACACTAGATGTCTGCGGTTGGAGAAGTCTTAAATTACAGATAACAAATCAAAGGCCAAGATGCAATCGTTAACATGCTTATTCACATGCTTCCAGTATTATACTAGCTCAAAATTGAGACCGCAACCATGAATAACTAAGGAAGCTTTATCTTCACTACATAGATTACAACTGAGGTTCTTATGATTCACAAGTTTCTGGGCAAGCTTCAAGGCAGTGGCAGGTTAGGAATAATGGCAGGAAACAGTGTGTTGGTTCCATTCCAAAGAATCCCTTCCAAATGCAAAGGAAAAGGAAAAAACAATTTTTTATTCAATAGAGACCAAATAGGAATACAAATACAGGAGATAATCCTAAGATAGAGGATCTATACAAATACACGAGATAATCCTAAGATAATGTTTATTCTAAGATAATGCTATCTAATCTATATAATCTGATTACAATCAGATTATCACAATATTATGTGATAATACCGTATCTTGACCACACTCCCCCTCAAGTTGGATCATAGATATCAATCATGTCTAACTTGTTGATACATTCTTCAAACACTTGTCTTTGAAGTCCTTTGGTAAATACATTTGTTGTCTGCATCTTCGTTGGTACATAAGTTAGGCATATTGTCCCATCTTCTATCTTTTCCTTGATAAAATGTCGATCAACTTCAACATGCTTTGTTCTCTCATGGTGGACTAGATCGTGTGCCATGCTTAGGGCTGCCTTGTTATCACAATAATGCTTTATAGGTGACTCAAAAATGATTCCCAATTCTGTCAACACTCTTTTTAACTAGAGACTTTCACAAATCCCTTTAGCAACTACTCTTAGTTCAACTTTTGCACTACTCTTGGATACCACCTTTTGCTTCTTACTTTGCCACGTGACCAAATTTCCCCACACAAAAGTGCAATATCCAGTGGTTGATCTTCTATCATCTTCTGAACTTGCCCAATCTGAATTAGTATATATTTCAATTGTACTTTGATCTCCCTTTTTGAATAATAATCCTTTCCCAGGAGTACCCTTTAAATACCGTAAGATATTATAAATTGCCTCAAAATGCTTACTCTTTGGTGCATGCATGTAGCGACTTACAACACACGAAAAAAGCAATATCTGGTCTAGTATGAGACAAATAAATTAACCTTCCCACTAGTGTCAGGTATTCTTCATGGTTAACCAGTTTATCTTCTTCATCTTCAAATTTTGTACTTTCAATGGGGGTGGTGCTTGGTTTACATCCTAACATTCCTGTCTCCTTTAAGAGATCAAGAATGTACTTCCTTTATGAGAAGTAAATCCCTTTCTTTGATCTAGCTACTTCCATGCCTAGGAAATACTTCATTTCTCATAAATCTTTAACTTCAAATTCTTTCCTCAAAGCTAACTTGAGTCTTGTAATTTTCTCTGCATCATCACCAGTTATGACAATATCATCTACATACACAATCAAAATTTTCTTTCCTTCTCTAATTTTGAAGAACATTGTATGATCCGACTAATCTTATGTGTACCCTTATGTTTTTACGACTTTGGCAAATCTTTCAAACCAAGTTCGTGGGCAAATCTTTCAAACCAAGTTCGTGGTGATTGTTTCAGCCCATATAGGGATTTTCTTAGTCTGCATACTCTGTTTCCTCCTCCTTCCTCATCAATTATCTAGTTGTGAAACTCAAAGAAATTTTTACTATTCATCTATATACTATATGTTAAAATTACATCTATATATAGTTGATGTCTAACCCTAGAATAGGAAATACAATCAATAGTAGTAAACACCTTCCTATTTTATCACTATACAACTATATACAACTCAACACTCCCCCTCATGCTAGAGCATATAAATCATAAGCACCAAGCTTGTTACATATAAATTCAATACGAGAACCTCTGAGAGAGTTGGTCAAGATATCTGCTAGTTGATTGGTTGAACTGACATGACTAGTAGTGATACAACCAAATAGAACTTTCTCTCGGATAAAGTGACAATCAACTTCTATATGTTTGGTCCTTCCATGAAATACTGGGTTAGAAGCAATATGGAGAGCAGCTTGATTATCACACAATAACTTCATTTGTGATACTTCTGTAAATTTTAACTCTTGAATTAATTGCTTCAACCAAATAAGCTCACAAGTTGCTAGAGCTATTGCACGATATTCTGCTTCTGCACTTGACTTGGCAACATCTTGCTTCTTACTTTTCCAAGATACAAGATTCCCCACAACAAGAACACAAAAGCCTGAAGTAGAATGTCTATTAGATAAAGAACCTGAACAATTGAACAATTGAAGGCACATCTGTTTTGTCATTTTCAGACAAGATTTGGGTTTACTTCGATATTTCCTTCGCATAGAAGTTGCTCAGTCCAAATTTGGTATTGTACTCTCTCAAAGAAAGTATTGCATTGGATATTCTAGAAGAAACAAGGATGTCAGATTCTAGACCAATAGAGTCTCCTATGGATCCTAATTCAAAGCTTTTACCTGATCAAGGGGGGCCACTTGCTCATCCTAGTCAATATCAGAGATTGGTGGGAAAACTCAATTATCTCACCATCACACGACCTGATATTTCTTTCTCAGTCAGTGTTAGTCAATTCCTACAAGCTCCATGTGATAGTCATTGGGATGCAGTTATTCGAATTTTGAGGTATATTAAGGGTGCACCAAGAAAGGGATTATTATATGAAAACCGGGTCATTCACAAATTATTGGATGCTCTGATGCCACGTGAAACTCAGAGAAGTTTACTATTCATCTATACTATACGTTGAAAATACATGTATATATAGTTGATGTCTAACCCTAGAATAGGAAATACAATCAATAGTAGTAAACACCTTCCTATTTTATCACTATACAACTATATACAACTCAACACTAGTGAAGGGGGAGCAAAAAAATCTGAAGATAGTCAGAAACAAGAAGCTGGTGAGCTGAATATTTCGCTAGGGAAATTATTGGAAATACTAAAGAATCTCCAAAATGACAACCACCAACAGAAGACAAGTACAGTTGCCAATGCTACTATGAGACGTAATATCATACAAGCTTTTTTATCTTCATGCGACAAGAAGAAATGGAGAGTTGATTCTAGAGCTTCAGACCATATGACAGATGATTATAACCTGTTTCATTCATATTTTCCTTGTGCTGGGCAAAAGGTTAAGGTAGCAAATGCTGATTCTTCTTCGGTTGCAAGAAAATGAGATATCAAAGTAACAAATTCTATGAAATTAAATTATGTTCTTACATGTTTTTTCAGTTAATAAATTGACAAAAGAAGCTAATTGTAGTGCTCATTTTTTCCCTACTCATTGTGTTATACAGGACCTATCATCGAGGAAGACAATTGGCAGTTCTAGATCTGTATTGTCTTCTTGTTCCTTACTACTCTGAGCTTCTTCAACAGAAACCTGCATTGGTTCAAAGATTGGTATAGCTTCAAGAACAGGGAGCATACTACTTGTTTTCTTCTTCCAAGAGTACACTTTGAGTGTATGGTCAGGCATGGCTACTTCAAGACCAGAGGTCATCGACGACTGACCTCCAGTCTAGCTTGGATTTGTCGTGGAGGATCCCTCAAGATTGGAAGCCATTTATTGACTTGTCGGGGTTGACTCAGTTTCACTATCTCTTTCACGTGGCTCTGACACCATGTGAATAAGAGATGTTTTGCTCTATATTATATTCCTTAGAGAATGTAGTACATATATACATGAATAGGAATACCAAATAGGATAGAGGATCTACACAAATACAAGAGATAATCCTAACATAATGTTTATCCCTAAGATAATGCTATCTAATCTGATTACAATCAGATTATCACAATATTATGTGATAATACCGTATCTTGACCACAATATGTGATGTATTACAAGCAGCTTTACGTATGCGTCTCAAAGACAAATAGTCTTGTATTCAATTGCTTGCATGCAAACAATCACCTATTTTCTAAAATTACAAAGTTCATGTCTTATGAATTTAGTTTTCCAATCTTTACCTCCTTTTAGACCACCATGAACATATATGCGAACACCAACAGAAGCAGAAGCATGGCGACAACGTCGCATTAGCTCCATAGAAGGATCATGGTCGCCGTGTCCTTTGCTGGGCTTTGATGAAGTGACAAGCCCATTTCGATCCAACCAAACACCAGCAGCAGTATCCAACACTAATTAAATATAAAAATTGTTGAGATATTGGGTAAATATTTCAAAGATGGCCATTCGAGAAAACCCAAAACATTACCTGCAACAGCTGCTTCACCTTCTACAGCTCGTCCTCCCTTTAGGACACCCCCTGTAACATGCAATCGAGCACCAACAAAAACCTGATAGCAAGCCACAGTTAAAAAATATTGAATAAGGAAAAGGTATGTCTTGTACCAAAACATACCACTCTGCAATCTTCAAGCTGCTTTGACAGCATAATCAACCTCTTCATTAACCATTTTAAGTTTACTGATGTACTTTTAAAATTTTGTATACAGATTAGTAATCAACAGCCTTGAAGTAACATTCCATTTTCAAATGATCACTTACCGCGGCGTGTTGATACCTTGGGGAAGGAGAAACACCAGGTGCGAGAGTCCATTCCCACTGACCATTTCTATGCATCAGAAGCCCATACGCATCTCCAAGTGGCTGTTCAACCACACAATCATCATAAACAAAGAATTAAAAAATGTCATAGAAAATCCAATTTATTACAAGATATAGGCAAAATAGATCACCGTAGTCTACATCATAAAAACATTAATATGAATTAAGAAAGCATGCCCACTGTTCAGAGCTTGAAAGAAATTAGGCAGAAGCACACACTCAGTGCTAAACTATTGCTAAATGTATGATCAATATTATGTGTGTGTATGAATATAAACAGCAAACAATGGCTTTCAAAGACATTAAGATAAGAGACCATACCGCACCAGATGCATCTCTTCCACCACAAAGCAAGAACATGCCATCTGAACGGGCGCTTGCTGTTGCATACCTACAAAGCCAGTGCCATAAAAAGGACACATCAATCTACATCTATGATAAGAAACAAAATAAAAATAGCTCAGGACTTATCAGAACATCCTAACTTACATTCTAGCAGATGGCCTGTCACCTTCAGGATTTAGCTTCTGCCATGCATATGGTTTTTGGGCAGTATCAAAAGCCCAGGCATCGGATAAGGCTCTTTTCCCTGTAAAAGATAATTGGAAGGAACGTTTTGACAGCTTAGTCTATCGGAATCAGGACCATCAAGAGAACACAATGACTTGTCTTGAAAACAGTTGGAAATGTTTACTGATGCCAAAACCAACTAATTACACAATCCAAAGGAAAATGTTGATATTGATAAAATGGTGCTAGCAATAGAGAGGTTTGCATACTCAGGGGCCAATTAAACTTTTAATTAATGAATTAAATGATAAAGATACCCCTTATTTTTGAACAATAATGTAGATGGCTTAACTATTTGGTAAGTGCATTGTAGATCCAAAATGGAAAGCATTAAAAAGAACAACAAGAACACAGATTAAAACTGAAGAGAGCAAAATTGAGTTACCATCATTGCCACTAACGGTAACCAGGTATCTTTGAGCAACCAAATCCATAACATGGCCATAACGAGGGCCAGGACCCTGCCCTTGTACAACAACTCTATATTTAATATAGGTCAAAAATAAAAAGTTAAATCAGTGAAAAGTGGCAAAAATGTGACACTAATTTGAATAAGGAATCTCCATGTACGAATGAATGAATAAGGCAGACCGGTGCCACTTGAATTTGTCATTGGTCAAGTCAAGAACATAGAGATCGTCAGTGGAATGGCCGGCAGGACCTATGCCACCCTAGACAAAGACCACAAATTCCAACGTCAGAGAGTTAATAACTAATAAACTCCAAAGGGAAATTCAGCCTTGACTAAAAATTATTTAATCATAACCTGAAAGACAACCATAGTGCCGACTGCAGCTGCAGCGTGAGCAGCCCTAGGCGACGGCGGATCCCCGGCGGGTCGTAGTCTGATTGATTGAGTAGAAGAACATTAACGCCCAAATTTTACTTTCCCAAACACCAAATAAGAAAGAGAGACAGAGAGTGAAAGAAAGCAGTAACCTACCTAGTCCACTTCCTAGTGAGAACGTCATAAGAATGAATTGAATTGGTGACTCCTGCCAATCCTACCAAAAGAAAAATCAACGGAATCAACAAGCGATGTGGTTAAGCATAGTTTTGAACAAGGCAAACTTTATTCAGAGTGACTGAGAAGTAAAATTAACTGATGCCGGGGATGGAAGAGGAAGAGGAAGAGCCGCCTTCGATGGCGGTGGCCCCGCCGAAGAGAATGAGGCGAGGGCCATGGGACTTGGTGGGGGAGACCGCGGTGAGTGTGTGGGCGCATCGGGGACCGGGAGCGTCATCGTCGGAGTCCCAGTAGGTCTCGAGGGAGCGAAAGGTGGGAGCCGGGTGTAGCCATGGCTTTGGAGAACCCATAATCGCCGAGCCGAGCCCCCTCAAGAGTCAAGCCCAAAGATCTGTTAAACAGCTTCTGGCATGTACATATAAATATCATAAAACTGATGTGATTGTAATCTGACCAAGGATGAGTTGGGGAAATGGTGGAGAATGAGAATAGGTCCCTGAGTCTGAGTCTAAGACGAGTTGTTGTCGGGACCCAACTCCCAACAGGTGGACGTGGACCATGGACGCCCCCCTCTTTCTCTTTTCCAATCCATTTAAATTTTGATTAAATAAATACAACAGTGAGTACATTAATTTACATGTGTAGTTTGTACCCGCTGACTGACTTACGCTTTTCTTGTAACGTAACGTAAGTTTGATTTTGTAAAATTTGTATTCTTGTGAGCTGGATGTTAGTGGAAAAGAAAAGATAGTATATTGAATTAGAAAAAATAGGGAGTGGAGTGGAAGGAATGTTAGAAAATCAGAGAGGAAGATATTAAACCTAAAACCCCACTAGGCGTGAGAAGGAAGGCAAGGCTACGAAAAAATGGGCTATGGATAATGTTATCAATATTGTATTAAACTCGGTATGGCATTAGTACCGGTAAATAGTTTTTGAGTAATTTTAAAATTATAAAATAACCCGTAAATTTTATAAAATTGTAAAATAATTTCTTAATATATTGTGTCGTATAACTTTTACTTGTTCGTTATACTTGTCTAAAAGAATCATAATAATATAAATTTGAAATAACAATAATAATTTTATTTATATTAATATCACTTTCACATATTTCACATTTAAATAATAATAACAATTGATGTAAGAAAAAATTGTTTAATTATTATACAAATATAAAACTAAAAAAATGCAAAGTATTTAAATTGTTACAATTTACATCATATAGTAAAGAATAATTAAATAAAAACATCATATAATAAGAATAATATAGATTTATAAGCATTATAATAAGAGTTTGTACCAAAGAATACAACAAAATAAATGTGAAACTTAATAAAAAATATTTATAATTAAAAGTTTTATATGTGGATTACATATATAGAATTTACCAAATTATTAAATACAAGTGAATCTTAAAAAAGATAGAAAAATGAAAAAAAAAATGGATTTTCATTTAATGAGATATCTATTCAAATTGAACTTATCCTAATTTTTATTTAATATAAAATTCTTATTATTAAAAGGAGTCTCATCATCATCATTCAAATTCAACGCGCCTAATGACTTGTGAATACTATTGCATCTCAAATTATCTTTCAAGTTACTTTCATCTAAGAAATTTGATTTTTCAAAAACCAAACTTACTAAAAGATTAATAAGGTCAAGTCAAATTGAATCTATAAGAATGCTTGTTATATTAAGAGTCTTATTAAACAAAATAAATTAAATTATTAAAAAATTACAACAAATTATATTCAACTTAATAATAATAATAACATACATTTTTTCAAAGTTTTAAGTTATAACGGGCAAAAACCAAATCATTTAATCTTTTGTGTTATTATTTTTTTTGGGAATAGGTGAACTTAAATACGCTCAAATTTTTTTTATATCTAATTGCACTCACATATTGACTCAAATTTTAAATTATAAACTTTTTTAATTATATAACACCGCTTTTAAATTGATCATATCAAACAACTGTAAGATAATATAAATAACCTTATAAATAAAATAATGTGATGATTAATTTCAAACAGTTAACAAAATTGAAAAAAATCACCTAGATTAAGTTTGTTCCTTCGACAAATTACAATGTGCATCCCAAAATAAGTGTACATATCCTTATATGCTTTCATTTGTGAGTTAAGGAGATTTTGTATCATCTCATATGAAACAATTATCATGATAGTTAATAACATTCTTCTATTAAATCAAATTTCTTTATAAAACCTAATGTAAAATAGATACTACAATTTAAAAATGCTCCAATACTGAACAACGAAAAGTAAAGTTGCATTTTTTATTTTTTTATCGATGACTATAAGAAAAGGTGTATACAAATAATGTATATTTGCATATTGATCTTGATTATTTCCTTTGCCCTCTCAATAGGATCATAAAAATAACTCATTTTTATCTTCTCATCACTATTAGTCAAATGAAGTACTTTCATTAAAGTCTCACAAAGTCAGGTGAAAAATTGATATTGGGACCAAAGTTTACAATCTTCAAGTATAATTATGAAAACCTTGATTCTAGTATTAGACTTGGCATACTAAGATACAAATTATTTACCACTTTTAAACATTTATCTCACCTCCCTAATTAGAACAAAACACTGAAACAATAAGAAATTAATTACAAATCTTTTAATGAAAAAATGACACAAATCCATATCATTAGTGAACACATGCACGATTATAGATGAACTTAGTCACTTTTCTTACTTTTTGTAAAGTTTTATTAATGATAAAAAGTATCCAACATTTGTTATATTTTTCCAACATCAGATTTATGGAATGTATAGTATAAAGAATCCAACAAAAAAAATTATGCATGCTTTGTAGCCTTTTTGTAGTTGCGTTATATGCAGAATCATTGTAGGTGATGAACTGGCCTAACTTCTTTAAATATATCAAATAGAGTATCAGCATTTTTAACAAGTTTAAATGCATCAATATAAATCAAAAACATCATCCTCTTAACAAAATAAACAAAAATTTTGATAATCAGCTCATATCTTATATTTTTCGAAGCATGTCACACGATTGAACATCATAAGTTTCCCAACTTCTTTCTTGTTTGCATCCCAATAACTTTTTATTTAACACAAAAGCTCTTCATTAAGATTACATTTGTAGTAATCAATTAAAGGGGTTTTATATTATGAACCGTAAAAGGCAATTATCATCCACTATAAGCTTGTAATAATAAGATTAAACATTGAATGATAAAATTGCGTCATACTATCATCTAATCATTGTCATACTTGTATTATGAGTTACTTCTTTAGGATGTAAGGCATTACAAATTAAAGAATGAGCTCCAAACGTTGTTTGTGGTACAAAAAAAGTTAGATATATGTCGTCTTATTTTTTCTCACATCAAGCACAACAATATCTTCTTTACGTATAGGAATACAACCTTTAATAGTGTTAGTATCATTTTGATTATCGCAAAAAAAAAAACTGATTGCCTTATGTTTTTCACATTCTGATATTCTGTGCATAAAGTTTTCATCAACTATTTCATGTCGTGACTAACTTTCTTATAAGAATCTACGTCACATTTAATCACAACTAAATGCTTATATAATTTGATGATTCCCCTCACTTTTCAAATGTTTATTGCAATACGAACAAATAATATGATTCTTCGTATTAAAAACTAATATAAAATAAATACAAGTTGAATCATCAAATCTTCCTGAATATAAGGAGATAGGATTATCAAGAATACTTAAACTTTTCTCCATTTATTTGTAAAAGTAAATAAAGACATATGTCAAAATTAAATTAATAACTTCATACTAAAAGACCTAAAAACACTATTTTGAATTATAAAATAGAGAAATCTCTCTCTGTATATATAATGTTAATGTCTAATAAAACAATAAACCAATTATACTCGTTGAAACCTATAATGAGTTTACGGTATCCCCATTTAACATCATTACTTAATTATAAGGTTAACTATATACATATACTTAAAAAATAAAATTCATAAAACTAATGTATTAGAAATTTTATTACCATATTCTTAATATGTTAATGAGTTATAAATATAACATAAAATGTCCAAATAAATTATTTATTAACATAAAGGAAACAATTTAAATGAGGAGCGGCAATGTTAATAAGTCAAATAAGAATAAACATGAAAAATGATCTATAGTTACATTAAAAGCACACGTCAATTTCTTGTTTCCTATATTTTTCTCTGCCAATGCACAATTGCACATTACAATAATGACTGTACTGTAAAAATTTTACAAAAATAAGTATACTTTTATAATTATAATCTATATGGAAGCAAATCATTTTAAAGTATTATAATTTATTTTATAATGATCTCAAATAATCAAATTTCAACCAATAATGTATTCGAGATCTCAAATTTTAATTAATAATTTATTCTAAAATGATACAATAATCTCAAATCTCAACTTGCAATTTATTCCACAATCATATAAATAATTCCAAAATCGAAACTGTAGAGTCAAGAATCAACAAACTCAACACTAAGTACTCAACCAAATTGCTAGACAATTGTTTTTGTTGATCTTAGAGACTACAAAAGTCGTCATTTAGACATAAAATTAAAAGCCACAATAAGTCTACAGATATACAACCTAAGAATTATAGTGTTATTAAGAGATAGAGCTAAAGACTGAGTCACTGGGTAATTGATGGGAGTGCTGAGGGTTGAGGAAAGAAACGATGACCTGAAAGCAGCTCCAACGAAGAAAACATAAGATGTAACATGGGCATATGATAAGGAAGTTCGATATGATTACTATATATATATATATACTAAGGTCTCTTACTTTTGCTTAAGTAAGTAATTAACATTCAGATTCTCTAATTTGTTAAGATGTTCATAAATTAAAAAAAGTCACAGAAAGATGTTAATGACATCCGATTGATAAATCTTCGTAAAAGTCGTCGAGAAAGTTCAAAAGTTTTTCTGTCGAAATACTCGTTTGAAGTTATGAAAAGCAAAACAAGTATTTCTCCTGTTTTTTTGAATTACTCACTTTCACGTTTGATACTGAACTCGTAACTAAAGCTCTTATAGACTTAATGATTGGCGAGTGGCGATCTAGTGGAGATGTGAGAGCCATGGAAAGAAGATTATATCGAAGACTCAGAGGAGCTGGAGGTTGAAGTGTCGCCAACAGTGAACTAAAAGCCTAAAATGGAGAAAGTGAGATTGAGATACCCAAAAACTAGAGAGCAAAAAGTAAAGCAATAAGTGTTGGTGAGTCACTAGATTTGAGATTGAGAGAGACTAAGCTAGAGTTAGATTAGTGTGTTTTATATTTTTTTTTCCAATTTGGTCTTTCAATTTTTAAATTTTGTAGATCTTACCCAATAAATACCAATATTTCAAGTACCAACCAATTATTTTAGGTACCAATCAATACCCAGTGAAAATGTCGGTACTGACCGATACCTGTAATCGGTACAATATACAGGAATAGCATTTTTCGACCAGTACAAAACAATATTCGTACCCCTAGTGAGTGGCAGTGCATCCTTTTCCTTCAAAGTATAATCATATCATTACTTTAGATTTTAACTCCCCCACTCTATTGTACAAAATAACAAAACCCTAATGCTACCTGGTTGGGTCGGCTGTATTGGGTCCGAGCCCAATCACCACAACCCACAAGCCAATCAGTCAGTCACTCACCTATTGGTTAATACGGGCCTGATCCACACA
>JANIJH010000004.1:17943728-17954984 GCA_024520975.1 Erythroxylum areolatum
AATAGAGATTCAGAGCAAACATTATAAACAAAAATTACTAGCCAAAATGAGCTCCATATATATAAATAGTTAGTCTCAATATGCACCATAAAAAAATTTTCTTCTTCTTCTCTTCGTCTTCTCTTCATTAACTATGCCAGTTCTTATGTCTATTAGCTGGTTGAATTATTATACGATAAGTGGTGGAGCATGTGGTTTAATTCGATAAACCCCTGTTCCTATTGAAATAGATATTGTATAAATTGGTTTTGGAAGCCACTCCACCTAGAAGTCAAGGAAACCAATAAAGAATCTTGGAACATGTTCTTAAATTGTGAACTATATTGCTTACATATTTTACATGACTTTTGAAGTCCGTTTCAAGTAGCTTTATATGGTTATGTTCCTTTCCTATCCCCTTGCTCCTTGTTTTTTTTTGGTCTTTCATCCCTTTTCATGTATTATGGTGAGAGGATTTTAGAACTATGATACTTGGTCGAGGATGGCCATAAATCATTACCAAGAATTGGAAAAATATGATATGCGTAAGCAACTTATAAAATTTTCTTTACCATACATTAAGGCCATATAAGCTTCTGGTTTGAAGCCATCATATCTGATTGTAGCACAAGCATGTTGATAAGGAATTCCAATTAAACCCCACCTTTTGTATGTGCAAATCTTATTTCCCAAATCAACAACATGCTAGTCAAAATTCATATGCTCCATTTCAAACAATCTCCCACCACTAAATTATGACATCTAATTACTTGAAAGTTGTTTAAACTTTTCTAAGGTTTTTTGAATCCTAGGACAAATGGATTTGTTAACTTTCTCCCTCCCCTCCTTTTCCTTAGTAAATCTCTTCATCATTACTCTTCTAATCATGTAAGGCATTGCGATAATTAAACTGTCCCCATCTCTTTGATGTAAGCATTGAAGCTTTCGTAATGATTGTTTAACAACGTGTCACATTTTAGCTCTACACTATGAGTGTGTATACACCACTTGTGGGTTGGTATCTCATTCAATTTGTAATAAATTGACTTGCCAATACCTTTCGCCTTATGTACTTGTTTAAAGGAGAAGTCCATCATGACTTAGATAACCATATACATTGAAGTTCAAGTACATTTAAATTAAACAATCATATACCTTTTTAATTCACTAAAGGTATATGTTCTAATTGCACTATAGACTATATTCTTTATAACCTTTGTCATCTTAAATTTGACTTGAAGGTTGGCATAGATTTGTCTTACACAATATCTATTTTCAACACCAACGGTATCAATATTGAACACATGTTCCAAAACCTATTTCAATTAATCCACATTGTATATTAATGCACTTGGTAAATGTCCATAACTATAAATGAATGTTTATAAGATAAAAAGAAAACCTAATAGCATAATTTTACCTTTTACATATTGAAAATGAAAACCTAATTATGATCCTAATAATGTCTAATATCTTCTTGTAAACATTCAAGAAACCATTTCCATAATACTTAGTTATCAATTCTAACCACATCCTATATGATCAGAGACATATTATTATTTACATCTAATTTAGTGGCTAGAAGCAATTGCTCTCCGTTCTTACCCTTTAAGTGATAATCATCAACACGCATTGCAAGCCTACAACCAGCCAAGAAACCTTTTCTACAAGCATCTAGGTAGTAATTTCATAATTAAGTATATATATAAAATCAAAAGTATCTTGTAGATAATTGATTATGAAAGTACTACCCAAATTGTACTTTAATATAGCTAACATATAGCTTCGTAAATCCTATAGTTACTTTCCCTCTTCACTGTTAAAAGCTCTAATACTAAGTTGTTCACTGTATATGCCTTCTTGTTTGTAATCTCAACATTGAAATCCCTTAAAAGTGCACCTTTAAGACCTATAACATCCCACATAGGACAATCTTTAAAATATGGGAGATATTTCTTTACAATCTATAACTCCTTATGTTTTTTGTTCTAGTATTCTCTACAACACTTATATTTGGACTGAAATTTTTTAATTTGAAATGCAGTCCCATGTTGTGTTGGAGAAGCATGTATCCTCTACCCACAACCCTTCTTACATATAGTAATTAATTTACGTCTCTCATTCTTAACATATAACAGACAACTCTAACATCTTGAATGTGGAATTACATCTTATTGTACAATCTAGAACCAACTTCTTAGTGTATGAAATATGGAGTTATGTTGCAATTTCTTTAAACTTTTCAAGTTGTTTAGGTGTTGCACTATAATATATTATGCTATTCTAGATTGCCTCTCCCCTTCTTTGATTATCTCTAAGTCATCTTTCACCGTCATATTCACTACATGCATAAAGCAAAGCATATGGAAGAATCTCTCATGTATTAGTAAGCTCCCTACACACAAATTGGTCTTAATTTTGGCATAATAATACTACTCATGCTACAACTATCCAAAGTTATGGCAAAGAGTGTCATGTTGATGTTATAATTAATCAAGCAATAGAATAATACATTTGTTAAGCTCTCACTTATATGTGGTGTTAGAACATAAATAAACCTACCATTTAAGAACATAATCAACTATCAATTATAACATAATTAAAGGAAAATGTTAAAAAATTAAAGAATAGTTTTTATCTCAAGATTCAAATACATAAAATCCAATTGTTATCGATGTAATATATTGTCACTACCATATAATCCTTTTTTATTGTCAATATTCCACATCTATGATGTAGTGACATCTTATCCATGATTAATTGATAACATATTCAATGTCAAATTCTTCAGTTTTTCATAAATCTTTAAGATGTCCTTTTTGTAAGTATTCTAAGTTGGTATCTTAAAAGTGAGGTGAAGTAAGGTTACAAACATCTTCAAGTCTTGATTTTTCAAGTTCATAGTTTCTGGAAGTCATTTCATTTTTTCCTTCCATTAGACTTAGAATAGAAAATTTTTAACCTCTTAATACTAATTTTTTTAATTACAAGAATCCATATGCCTTTTCAAATGAGATGTTCCACCTTTAACCTCTAGTCAAAATTTTAAGACAATACTTGGACTCACCTTATCAACTCTATCACTTGTTTAGTCTTTATGAATTAATTCCAAACAATAATTTTTATCTTCAAAGATATGGTTCCTTCTATATGCATTGTTTCTTCACTTTGTATACAACTAGGCACTAGATTGGAACTCTTCATTGTTTTGGCTTGTGTTATTAAAGAATTAACCTCTTCCATCTAAAATAGTTATAAATAGGGTAATCATGAAACCAATTTAAGCATAAACATAGTTGACATAATATAAAAAGAGGTTATGATATAGGCTATAAACATTTAGTTAAGATTTATAATTTCAATAAATGGAGTTTTGAACATAGAAATAGTCTACTTTTATTATAAACAAACTCTTTGAATTTCACAACGAAATAAAAACAAAAATCTTTTTTCTTTATTAAATGAGTTCCTTTTCTTTGATTCATATAATAAGATGGCTCTGAGCCCATGTTTCACATATTTAGATGAAAAAATAAATAAATAAAAAGAGAACATACTAAGTGGGTTGCTACTGCATCACAATAGCAACGAATTTTTTGTGATTCAATGGAGTTGCTTAAATTACTAAATAACACTAAATAATGTCTAGACTTGTTACTAAGTAAATTAATAAATATCAACCTAATATATGATTTAAAAGCCTTAGCATGTAAGAGCTTTAGCATAAATGAGAATTTGATCCCTACTACCTAGACATTGAAGAGCATCAAATGCATACTACATTTGTTTTATGTAAGTTCAAGAAAAGAACATAAATGTCTAACATCAAACTAGCTTCATAAGTTGTACATTCTATAGTACACCTACTTTTATAAGAAGAAAAAAAGTGAAATAAAACATGAAATCACTATAAATGTAAGAAACTAGACCTAAAAAATAATTAACAGTTGATCCTTCAGTAAGCTAAATATTATGACAGAACAATCATTATCTCAAACAAAATTGAATCTTAATCAAGGAAATAATATCAAAACGATTAAAATTTCATCCTTTAATCTTTCGATAATTATAATCTCATCCATAAAACCTGAATGATACACAAAAACCAATATACAAAACATGTTATATAGTAAACATTGTAATGACTTCTAAAAGAAAGTTAAATGCCTATAAAACAAAATTTGAAAAAAATATGGAAAAGAAATCATTAGTCAAGGATGTCTTTAAATAAACATAATTTTCAAGTTTCTTTATTAATAATAGAATGAGTAATGAGGAAATTAATAACCCTAAAATTGACAATTACGTTTCAACATAAGTACATGACACAAAGAGAGAAAAAGAAAGAAAGAAATTCTCATGTGAAGGACGTAATCGAAAGGAGATGCACAACATCAATAAATAGTGAGCTATGATGACCTTAATAGCAACTTATACGATGAGATGCAACTATGTAGCTCACTTAGGATATGTTAGGTATATAGTAAGTTAAAGTGCACAGATCAAACAAAACAATGAGATTGAGAGAATGTGACTGAGAGATGAGAGATGAGACCATATAGATTGACAGAAGAGAGTGTAACACCCCCTTTACGAAACCTACGACCACCTACACACATAATTGTTTTACATGCATTCAAGGTATATAATTCTATTCAATGCCATACATATACATATTACAATACTCCCTAATGTTTAACATTATCATTTAACAACAGTAATACATCTTTACACTTACATGGTAATCCAAAAGAAAACATACAATCTTCTTTCTTCATACATAAGTAATCATTTGTAATTAAAAATATATTCTAGAAGTACATTTTTTCTTCTATCTGTTGACCTTGGTCCCCGTAGATGTTCCTTGTACCTCACTCCTATGACTTGGACCTACACAGATTAACACTCGTGCTAAGCTTGAAAGCTTAGTGGGGAAAACATTTAGTTTGGATGACCACTCACAACAGTCATCCGCCAAGCACACACATTCATAAATATCACAACTCATATACCATAACTTCACCTTCATGAACCAAACATTGATATTATTCAATGCTCTTATAAACAATGATGGCATACTTAAGTAAAGCAAATAATGCAAAGATGCTTCAACATATTATCCATATGCCAAAAATGCACATTTATAAGCTAGATATTGATATGATACAAATTATCTATATAAATTAACATCATCACAATTCATTATTACAATCAATGTAAATGCTCATCAATACCAATTATTCATATTGTCATGCTATGTTTCATATTTATGACTGTTAAGCTTCCTTTCAGTGTTAAGCTTGTACATTTTCAGTGGGTGTGGATAACAAGTGATGTGGATATCCAAAGATATCAAACTTTGGATACCCGAAAGTATCAAACTGTGGATACCCGAAGGTATCAAACTGTAGATACCCGATTGTATCAAATTGTGGACACCGGTGGTATCGAACTGTAGCAGCTGTACTGTAACCCTATAGGCATACGTATCTATCCACAACAAAGACAATAGAGTAGGCATTGTAACATTTCCTTTAACCATATGTCAATTTCACAATATATGTCATCTAATCTACATTTCAAGTCACAAAATCTATATTTGTGTTCATACATGCAATTCATGGCCTACCACCATTAGGAGGGTGTCAAAAACACACTTTTATAGTCATACTATACATATATGAGCAATAAATATGCATACTAATCATTTATGTACAAGTAACTTTTCTTTGGAATGCATTAATCTCAATCTTAAATTCCAATGTTCAATCACCCAGTTCACACATGTTAAGTCCTATTTTGTTTATTTACAAGTGTTTGAAAGGTCTCATACATATTCAAAAAGATTCGGTAAAAATTGGAAACAAAAGCAATGTCATGGTCATGATAGACACTCTCTCCATTCATACCACTACTTGTTCCTTAATATAAATATGGAAAAAGTCAGAACAAGATTTCAAGGTCTTCTAGACTTTTTTTCCTCTATGTCTATAATTTCTATAGCACTAACAATCAGACCATTTGGACTTCTAAATCATAAGATATAAACAAAATATCATAAGATGCTTCAAAATAAGTGCAGCATTAGGTCACCTTTTTCGATCTCATAATTTGGAGGTCTGTAGGCTGATTTATGACTTAAACAATGTGACTGACTCAAACAAACCCTAGACAGAATTCCACTACGCTATACTCTCGTCATATACAACCAAGTTCATGTAAAGTAATACCAAAAAAACACCAAAGCAATATCCCAGTAATAATTACATATCCAAATGAATCTTTATATCCATTCAATCATACACAAATACATAAATCAACTAAGTGACGTCCCAATTTTGAAAATTGACAAAGTAGGTCTTCTATTGCCTTTCTTTCCCTTCCTTTTTGGCTTTGCTTGACTCGCCAACTAAAAACACCAAAAATATACCTCTCAATCCCATTTCCATCCTTATAATTTCATTCCTTCATAAGCAAAGTAAGAAGAGATAAAGGTGAAGAGAAAATTCCTAACTTTGACCTTGATTTTCACCTAAGATTGACTTGATTTCGTATATAAAAAATGATGGGATGAAGAAGGTGAAATGAAGAGGAGAAAAATTTGAACTTAGAACCCACAAAATGTCGTGCATCTCCCCTCTCCATATCCCTATTCCAAAACTTTCAAAACTCACACATATGCTTAATTCCTATAGTACACACATGCTTTATTATTGTTGGTCACACATGCCTTAATCCAATTGGTCAATGTGTTAACTTTAGAAAAATTGCATATTGGTCCTTCTTCTTCCCTTACTTCCCACATTGGCCTACAATATTATCAACTAATTTCATTACCCTATGTCTTAATTTCTAATGTAATAAATTTCATGCAATTTGGTTAATTATTCTAGGAGTTATACCCAAAACACTATAGACTATTGAAAAACAAAGACAATAGCCATAACTCAATTTCAAGCCAGAATTCAAAAATCTTAGAGGCACAATAAAACTTTTTTTCCTTCATGAAAGTTTTAGATCTATGTCTCTAAATTAATTTACAATTAGAATCAGTCAATTTGGAGGTATACAGATCAAGATATGGCCAAATTACATAAATATGTTCAGTGGAACCTATCCATTCAACAAGGTACACATCCTAAATCAACTAACTTCGATTTTATCATGCAAGAGCAATACAAAAATACATCTAATTTAACCAAAAAAATTCCATAAGCAAATGGGATAGTTCTTCTACTAATTTCCCTCACATCACATCCATAAATGCAAGGAATATATCAAAAATTCCCATACATTTTCGACATCTAAGTATGTATGTCCATGCCAAAACAAACAAATTACCCATTAACCCATGTCTTTTACATTAAATTACCATAATGTCTCTTACTAAGATGCACTTAATTCATTATGTTCATTTTAATACATCTTAGATATGTTATCATACTTTTAGGGTATATGTTGGGGCGTTACACAGAGAGAGCTAGGGTTAGCTTGGTTGCATTTTATGATTTTCATACTCAAAATTATATTATATTTTATTATAAGAGAAGTTTAGGCTTCAAGCTAGATCATGCCATAGAACTCGAGCCTAAACTTGAACTTAGTTTAAATCTTCAATAAAAAATTCTAAGTTTGTATAAAGCCTAAATTTAGATATAAAACTCAAGCCTAGCCTTAAAATTGATTGTTTAAGGCCAAACATATTGAGATTAAGCTTGACTAAGCTGGGTTGGGCTTTTCTTTTTCTGTGCCTATAGCTAATGGGATTTTTTTATCAGCATTATGTTTGCCCAAATTTAATGAAGAAAGGAATATATGTATGCATGCCAATAATATTCATTAATAATTGTTATTTGAAAACTAAACATAAAGGGCAACTTCTAATAACAATTAGTAAAGATCTTAATGATAATGTATATTTATAAGTTTGTATAGTTATTGGAGTAGAAAACATAGAGACATGGAAATGATTCCTTGAATGTTAACTCTATGATATAGGTGACAATGAAAAATTATGTTTAACATGCAAGTGTCAGAATTATTAATACTTGCAACATTCTTTACTAAGTCTATATGTTATATAAATACTTAAGCAATCTAATAAGTTCTTTTAATTATTGTAGGGAATTCAAAAAAATATTTGAAAATTAGTTGTATCATTATGGTCAAAGATATTGCTTTAGGAATTTGTGAATAAATATCATACGACAATACAATAAGATGAACCATAAAGGATTAGATGTAATATGTAGTAATTGCATGTACAAATATGGAGGAAGAAAGATAAATGAAAAAGTTTGAATTATTGATGAAATATGTTCATGGTTATTTAAAGATGTTATTAGAAAAGAGGTGGTGCAAATATGCATTTGATAGAAGGCATAAGTATGATATTATCCCCAATAATATAGTTGAAAGCTTCATTATATGCCCAAGAAAGGTACATGCGAACCCATTCTCACTTGTTTGGATATGACTAAGAAAGAACTGATGAAACTATTTCATAAGAAAAAAGGCAGGGTTGCTTATTATGGAGAAAAATGTCAAAATCTCAAAAAAATTCCTATAAAATAATAAGAAAGGAGCTTCAAATTACCTTAAGCTTGTGGTAGAGAAATGGAATTTGAAGTTGATCATTATATTAAAGACCATCATGTGATCAACTTAAGAATTGACATTTGATAAATGCGTATTTGATTATAATTACACACCCATATTTGATGTAGTTTGTTTGATATTCTACAACTTAATTGCATATTTAGTACTTAATTCGCTCTAAGTGCATTTGTTGGTCATAATTGCCTTCATGGACAAAATGAGAAGAATTTGGAAAAAGTCATGGCATGGAACTAAGATTTGAAGCAACTAAGGACCTACATGACTGTGTACAGTGACTGTGTAAGTCTCTATAAACATGTAAAGATTGAAGAATTTAAGTTCTAATCATGTAGAACTACACGCTTGTTTATGTTGATATACACGACTATGTATGTTGCCCGTGTAAGTCTCTATGCCTATATGAAATCATGAATTTAGGTGTTTTGAATGTACACAGTCTCTTACACACCCGTGTAAGTGATCGTGTAAATCCTTAAAATCTTAAAATTTACTTAAAAGGACGTGAGTGGAAGCAAACAAAGGGGAGTTAAATTTTTAAGAGTTTTTAGGATGTAAGTATCATCTAGAGGTGACGATTTTGATCAAGGGATGAGGAAAACACAAAGAATACATCAAGATATCCAATATATCATCATCACACCCAGTCCGAAGTCTTACAATAAAGCGAGATCTAGGGAGGTCTGATAGTATACAACTTTACCCCTACATAGTAGAGAGGTTGTTTCTGGTAGAGATCCAATATATAACAACCTCAAATCCATACTTGCAAGAAGGTTCGATAAAAGAGAAAGGGAGATTTAGAATTATGATTTCTTTATTTTATATTAGTCTTCTGCATTATTGTTATTGATTTCATTTTCTATAAGTAACTAAATGTATTCAATGTCTAGGTGTGATGAACTCTAGATTGTGATAACAATATGTTTTAATATTTTATTTAATACAATTATATTGATTGATTTATTGTGATTCAATTATGCATTTTATCCTTGTTCTAATATAACTTAAATATTAGTGATTAATTTGATTCCATGTGATTAAGAATGAGAATTTTTTTTTGTTGAATGGATCTACCATAATTAGAAGGAGTTACATGCAAACTTAGAGATAGGTCGACATAAATTCTCTGGATTAAGGTCAAACCTAATAGCGAAATTCATAAATCGATAATGCAATCTTGGGGATTTTAACTAGAAAGAATTATGTTAATCAATTGATGGATTAGTTGTTAATAGTCTTAAGAAAGATAATATCATAAGATAGAAATTTCCATGGTCCAATAATCAATAATATAATTGCCTGATAAAGGGTTAATATTTAATGATTCCTAGGGTTTCATCACGTAGACACTATTATTTGATATTGATTTTTCTAAGTATTTTCTTCTATATTTTGTTTAGAATTATTTTAGTTTGTTAGTTTAGTTTAATTTTAATTAAAAATCTAATTCATAGGTTAGATAATAGAAAAAAGGTAACTACTAGTAATTCTAGTCTTCGAAGGATCGACATGTACTTGCCTGTGCTAGCTACAACTACATTGTATACTTGCGGTAAATTTAAATATTGACCTAACTAAGTCAATCAAGTTTTTTACGCTGTTTGCAAGGATTATAATATTAGGAAATCCTAGATTTTATTAGTCTAATCATTTTTATTTTATTTTGTTTCTATTTTGTTTTTTGTGATTAATTTGTTATTTTTTTCTCTTATAGATCTTGACTCTTAGTCATTTTATGACCTAGAGTAGGGGTGGAAATGGGCCCAGTCTGTCTCGGGCAGTGCCTGGCAGGCCCGACCCTACTCGACCCATTGGTTGGGCAGTCTGTGGCCCGACCCAACCACGGGCTAACCGTTCCATCTACACTTTTTTTAAAAATAATTTGACAAACAAATTCATTTTGCACATTCCCAACCCATGGCCCAGTCAAATCGGGCAAAGTTAGGTTGGGTTGGGTTAAGACTGTCATCCCTAACCTGAAGTAATATTGCGAGATTAGTTAATGAAGATCCAAAAATTGAGAGAACAACGTGCATAAATCTTCAGAGGACACAACTGAGAGAGTGTGAGCTAAATCGTCAAATAAAAGACATAAGAGGTTGTGTGGATACTGAAGATTGAAGAACAATGAAGGACCAACCAAAGATCATGTCTAACTATGCTAGACCAGACATGACTGAAGCAAAGTCCAACATAGTGAGACCGACTGTAAGTGCTAACAATTTCGAGATAAAGCTGAGTATTATGCAAATGGTGCAACAGTCAGTCTAGTTTGATGAACATAGAGACGAAGACCTAAATGCACACATCTCAAATTTTTTTACAGATTTGTGATACATTTAAAATTAATAAAGCTAATGATGATGAAATTAGACTGCAATTATTTCCATTTTCACTAAGGAAAAAGGCAAAAAGATGGTTGAACTCGATGTCACGATCATCACTGACTACATGGGAACAAATGGAGAAGAAGTTTTTTGAAGTACTTCCCACCAGCTAAGATTGCAAAACTGAGGAATGACATCTCCTCTTACTCCTAAGTTGATTCTGAATTGTTATATGATACATGGGAGCATTTTAAAGAGATGCTGATAAGATACTAGATCATGATCTACTAGTTTGGATGTAAATCCAAACTTTTTACAATAGGATAACTCA
>JANIJH010000004.1:17967011-17997919 GCA_024520975.1 Erythroxylum areolatum
AGACGGGAGTTATGCTTGAGGACAAGCTTGTGATAAGTGTGGGGGTGTTTGATGGCCATGTTGGAGAGTTTAAAGGTGTGTTAAATGTTTTCTATTAAAAACACCCTTGTTGACTAAAAACAAGCCTATGTTGAGTAGCGAGAAGGATATGTTAATGATACATGCCCATATATGTGCCTATGTCAGCTCCGAAGAGTGGTGTGTTTGTTTGAAAAACATGGCCACTAGCACATCCGTGTATCTCCTAAATTTTGAATTTTGAATTTTAAAAGTTAAGATTGAGTGATAGAAGGAAGGGGAGACTCAGGAAATATAAAGGAAAACCCTTAAACAACATAAAACATAAGAAATAGCCAAAGAAACTCCTTTAGAGTGGATTATCATCAATATAGAGTGAAGTTTTGGAGATTTTAGGGATTTCAATTTTGTCATCCTTAATTTTTGGCTTTTTCTTTAGTTTTAGTTTTTTGTTTTCTATAAGTATAAGCTAAATTTCTTTTGGTATTTGGATTAAATGAACACCATAATGAATCTTGAAGTGACTTTATTTTAATTTAATTTATTCTTTAGTTTATTTAAGATTCAATTATGTGTTCTTATTATTCTTGAATTAATATTGGTGATAAGCTGATTCATGAGTGATTTAATGTAATTTAGATTAAGAAAATCTAATATATGAATAAATCTAGCATAACTGAAAGGAGTTGTAAGCAAACTTAGAGATAGATCGACATAAATTTTTTTAAGTAGGGTCAAATCTAATAGAGAAATTTATAAATTGATTAACATAATTCTAGAGGTTTAAGTTAAAAAGAGATTTTAATTAATTAACACAAGATTAGCCGTTAATAGTATTAATAAAAATATTAGCATAATTGAAGAATTTTCACAATCTAATAAACTTTATATTAATTCGATTAGTAAAATCAAGATTGCATAAGAAGTCCGAGGGGGAATTTCAGGTACCATTGTTTTATTGGTTAATTTTTCATCTTTTTTCCATTCTCGTTTATTTTGATTATGTTAACTTGCTTTGATTATGTCATCGAAGAAATTGAAAGGCTTCTCAGAACCTTCTTATGGAGCCATTCGAATGGTAACTGCGGTGCCTCCAAAGTGAAATGATCTTATCTCTGCTATCCTAAGGCGAAAGGAGGCTTGAATATTCTTTCTATTAAAACTTCTAATCGCTCTTTGATTCTCAAACGTCTATGGTGGATATTAGAGGATAAGAAAACCTTGTGGATCCAATGGTTGCACACTTATTTTTTTAAAGGACATTCCATATGGGTGCTTCAGCCGAAAGCCAATTTCTCTTATTTCCTCAACCAACTTTTGAAGTTAAGAGACGATATTTGCTTAGAGACTTCCTGTGTTATCAAAGATGGACGTCGGGTCTCTCTATGGTATGACAATTGGGCTGGTCGCGGTCCCTTAATCTTTCAGGTAAATCCCTCAAGAGCTTCTCTTTTGTTCCCTCCAAAAACTTGTATGATATCATTCTTTGATGGGAACTCGTGGAAATTCCTAAGAAGTCTGAGCCATCTTCAACCTAGCTATTCCCCAACTCCTCACGAATTTGAAACTTTCTTTTAGAAGGGGACTCCACTGAACAAATTGACTAATCGCTTCATTTGCGACAACTTGCGTCATCACCGACCCCCTATTCTTTGGGCAGCCACAGCTTGGAGCAATCTTTTAACGCCCCAAATCTCCTTCATTTTCTGGTTAGCTATTCAGAATAAATTATCCACTGCTGACCATATTCCTTATGTGCTTATGGATCCTTTTTGCCCAATGTGTTCCTTTCAGATGGAATCTTGTTCTCATCTTTTCTTCGCGTGCCCCTTCAACTATTCTATCTGGAGATCTGTTTGTAACTTATGTGGCTGGACGGATCCTGGGTCCGAACTTATGAATATCACTAGCTATCTGTCTTCACCTGTAGATTCCAACAAATCTGTACAAATTATTGTATTAGGGGTCTGTTTATACTCGCTTTGGAGAAAGAGGAACTTTCGACGCTTCCAGAGTACATTTTCCATGAAAGAGAGTTTGATCTGCTTAATTATGTCTGAAGTTCGGGCGATTGTTTTGACAAAGAAAGTTACTTGTAGCTCTAATGTTTGTCATGCCTTACGTCTATAGTTGATAGATGGGCGTTCTGCTTAGGGTAGGCTGATGCTTAATTTCCACTTTTTCTTTGTCTTAGGGTATTCTTGCTACACTAGGTGATTTGTTTCTTGTTGGATCTCTTCTTGTGTTGTATTTTAAGGGTTTTCCCCTTTTGATGACCTTGTAAATTTCTTCTTCTTTATTTATATTAATTCCTTTTTTCAAAAAAAACTTGCTTAGTTTATTTTCTTTTATTTTAAACCTGATTCATCAATATCATCTCAAATGGCAGTTAGATAATAAGAAAAGAGTTATTGCTAGACTTATAGTCCTCATAGGATCGACCCACATTTGCCATTGCTAACTATAGCTACATCATGTACTTATGGTTAAAATATACACAAATCATAATCATAACCAATAAACCATTACATCATGTGATAACTTATCTAAATGATTTGTATGAAGGATAAGTTAGGAGAAGATGATGTCATTAATAGGTGGAGGGAAAAATTCAACAAAGGTGACATTATGTGAATCTATTTAGGAAAAAAGGGTAAAGAACACAATTTCATCCTCATTAGGGGCTTAAGAAGGTTGTGTGATGTCATCTAACAATCTAACATAGAGAAGGTGTCTATGTAAACATCTAACTTAGTGATTTTAAATGAGGCACAATCATTTTGTTTATCTTTTATTAATGTTTTTAGTGTCTAGTTAATAACAGTGTTGTTTGTCATGACGGGTTATAATTTAAAGTTATCAAAAATAGTAACTGAACCTCTATCATTACTTAATTCAAGATGCAATTTCAACTTGCCACCATAAGAAAAGCCTTAAACTTACATACTTATTTATTGTGACATGTGAAATGTGTATAAAATATATGTGATAAACGTTATTCATTTGGTATAAGTATTATTATAAGAAGTTTAAAAGATAAGATTAGGTAGTAAATGCACTCATTTAACATGAAAGTTCCCAACCATATAATGACATATTACTAAAAAAATCTTAATCCAATTGGCATGTAATATTAATAAATCCATATACTCTTTAATGACAAATATATAATTAGTTCTCCAAACATAGGACTCTAGTCCTTTTATAATGACAATGGAAATTGTCAAGCGTTGGTGCACATTGGCAAAAATCTTTGCCGAGATGTAAGATTTGAATGTGAGATCAAAAGATAACTTGAGATAAACCTTAAATTGAAGGTTAGTCAGATCATATGTATGAGGGAGACAAGTGAGAGCTTTAATGAATTAATGTGTGATCAAATAGACGGACTATGACTAATGGACTTGACACAAGTAAGTATTAGACCGAACTAATATGCTATGAAAGGCTTTGGGCTTAAATGACTTATCATCAATGGAAAAAGATCAAGAGGAGATCTTAGATGATGTGACGGATAAAATTGTAGTAGATACACATCAACTGTAAAAGATAAAGATAATGCGAGAGGATCATCTGATGATAGTAGAGTTCTTTATAGGTATGAATGTATCATTCCTAGTTAAAGCAATCTCTTATCGTGTTAGTTGTGATGTACATATCCTATTTAGATGATAATGTCATCTAATTGGTTGGTGTGATGTAATCTAATAAGGATATAGGTGATTTAGCTAGTTCATTTCAATTAAGATTTTGAATTGTAAAGCTAGAGCTGCCTATAAATAACTTATTTGAACCTTGCTCTTAAGAAGAGAGACAGAGGGGAAGGAAACACATTGAGAGAGAGAAAGCATTTCTTTGTATGCTTTAGGAAGTAATAAAGTGGGTTTTTACCATAGCTTTTGTGTGTTTATTATTGCCTATGATTATTTAATATGTTCATAGTATTCTTACTCGAGTGTGAGAGTTAAATACTTCCAGAGTCGTATTTCGAGAGTTGTAAGGCATTTGAGAATAAGGTCTTGTTGATCAACAATCATATGGAAAGGCTAAGTTTTACTTATGCAGACTTAAGTAAGATTATCGTGCAAAGGAATAAGACGACTTTGGTATAAGTTTGATGTCTAGAAAAACCTTTGTAATAGTAAGGACCATCATAATAACCATATAAAAATGCAACTAATCAAGTTCATACCAAATTATTAACATGTATGGTTTGAAAATAAATGGGTAAGGCATAATGCAACTGCTAGTAAATTATGTATATTGCAACTTGAAATCATTAATGAGTCTTGCCAAATGGTCTAAACCAAAATTGTATACCAATTCATTATGACATGTGGAATATGTATAAAAGATATAGAGAAGTTTTTGATTTGGTAAAGTATTATATATACCATATAAAAAGTTTTTAAAAAAACAAGCTTAGGTGGTAATTCCAGTCATTAAGCATGAAATCAAGTTAGTGTCAAGATTTTGTATGTTTCCAAAAATATAATGGCATGTTATTAAGAAAAAATCTTAGTCAAATTGGCATGTAATATTAATAAATGCACATAGACATTATGATTTCTATTATTCTAATTTTATGTTTTTTAATACATATAAATCAAAATCTTGACTTATTATTATTAAAGTAATTTTGATTTGGAGCGTTTGTAAAAATCTGTTCTTTATGTTTTCTATTTAGAAGTTATATTTTTATGTATTATACAACCCGATGGATATCCAAAAACTCGAACAACCCAATGGATTTGGATATGGGTAGTAAATCGTAAAAATCGATGGATATGGATATAGATATGGGTTGAGTCATAAAAAATTGATATAGATATGGGTTGAGTAAAACCCGAACCGATTCATACCCATTGCCATCCCTACTTGTATATGAATCGAGTTTATCATGTTATTAAAAAATATAAAGATATTGATCATTATTAATATAATTGATAGTATTATTTTTTGATTAAATATATAATTTATTAGTTATTATGTAATAACTAAAAATAGTAAAGTATCAATTACTTTATTATTAATATATTAAGTATTATTATATAAATATGATGAATGGGCTTAGCAAGAAACTCAGCCCGAATATATTAAGTATTATTATATTAATAATGTATCAATTACTTTAATTATTAATATATTAATGAGATGGATTAACAACATACTTGAATAAAAACAGATATTATGACAACAACAAAAAAAGGACTACCATTTTTTATTTTGACTGCAATATTAAAAAGTTAGTTACTTTGAAATGCCTCTTTGTTTTGCTTTGTTTGACTACCCTTCCTTAGAATCTTGACGATTCTTAAACACCGAACAACTTCATACATATGCTCCTGTCTCCGCCCATTTGCAGTTACCGAAAGGTCAGGTTCCTGGAAATATATATATATCTTCTAAAGTTTCAGAAAAAAGGATTCTCCAGTGATGATTGAAACAGGAAGACACATTCTGAACACCAAACCTGAAATTGTTCTCATTAAGGGAACCCTCCAATATTTATATTCTGCATACTTACAATGCTGTCATCATTCACTGTTGTCAATCACCCATTAATTGTCTTTTAAATATGTGATTATCAATTACCCTTTTTCTCTATTCTATTTAATGGATAACATGCATTCTGACTCAATCCCATTATCCATTTTATATTGATCTGTCTGTGCCATTCTTATTATAAAATTTATCCTGTGTTCTCACTGGGCTCATGTAATTATGCAACTACTTTAATCTGGGTTTGGATTTATTAATCTGGGTTCATCTTAAATGATTCCATTATGGTTAACTAACACATGGACATGGTCACCTAACTAAATTGAGTTAATGGGAAGTATTTAACATGATTGACTTTGAAGGAAATGATAATTACTTTATTGCCTACCACAATTCAATACGGTTTCAGATATTGCTTTACAAAAGGCCTTGGTTGACAGTTGATATTTCTTTCTGACCTGTATGAGATAGTTAACAGCCATTTTGCTTTGCCTTAAAGTCTTTTAAATGCTTAGCCATAAGCAGAAAAAGATCAAGTCTTGTCCTAAATAAAAGAATTAAAGTTAGATTATTGAAATCACTCTGACGATAACAATTCTGGCTACCTATTTTGGCTTTAGATAGAAGGATGATTACTTTCATTTACAGTTTAAAACGTGTGGTGTCGTGTTAAACTGAGTTGGGAAAATAAGTTCAGTGATAAACAAAATGGGCAAGTTGCGCTAAAGAAGTGACTTAATATACCAAGAAACCTGCCCTTTTCTCACCAACCACTGAAAGGTTCATTAACTCGACCCTGAAAAGGAATTAAAATCTGAACATCTCTTCTGTATCACCCCTTACAGGACACAAGTAAAGTTAATGGCCGACCCACAAAATTTTTTAATCCCCTCCTCCTCCATGGTAGAACCGACCAAAGCATAATAGGAATTGGCTTCAACAACACATGATTCCATATTTGCTCGTATACCTAACGGTTAAAACCCTTATCGATGCTTTTTATGCACCGAATATTAGAAAACACAGGATGATTGTAAAGATGTAAATGTGATGATGCATGTCATACTTTGGATTAGTCAAATAAAGAACCTAATCAATTAAGGACCTAACATATGCATTGTACCAAGTTGGGTTGATATATTCTGACCAGCCAGCAACATTCCCCGTTTTCTTTGCTGGTTTCTTTACACACACAACCTAATCAACTAAATTTAAGGATCAAGACAAAAGAATTTAAAAAAACCATCACACCAATGTTCATTTGTACACCCTTTAGCCTCTACAAAGTCAAGTGAAGCCGTTTGTGGGAAGAGTTCAAATGAAGGTTACAATAGAATATGGTATTTTGCCCAAAAGTTATTAAACAGGTGCATGCATAAGCTTTGAGTCGTCGCACCAACCGAATGCAACGAGTTTATCAATCATAACCTATCAATAGAAACCAACCACTTAAAGCAATTGATTTAATAAAAAGACATTTATTATTATTACTAATACTACTAGTATTACTATTACTACTAATACCAATAATACTACTGTGATTTATTCAACATGATCCCATTAATAATTTTTAGACTTTCCATTAAAATAATGTCATCAACAATAAACGTACACTAAAGTATATTCTCTTAAATATTCTTGGTGAGCACATTCATTATTACTGCAAGTAAAAAAGGTTCAATAAGGAGCCTTAGTGTAGCTTAATATCAATAGAAAAATATTTTGTATCACTTCTTATTGTCCTCACTTTAATTTCTACACTTTCATACATATTCCTACTAAATTGAATATAAGTTATATAAACTCCCTTAATTTCTAAACATCTTCACATGATTTCCCTATGTATCTTGTCATAAGCTTTCTCTAACTTAATGACAACTATGTTTATGTTATGATGTCTTTTCCGGTAATACTCAAATAATCTTCCGAGGAGATGGAAAGCCTAAACCTTTCTAGCATAAACCAAACTAGTTTTGCGACATAGGTGCATCTTTTCTTACTCTCTTCTCAATCACCTTCTCTCATAACTTTATAGTGTGACTAAGTAATTTGATGCTTCTATAGTTGTTATAGCTTCGGATGTCCCATTTGTTTTTGTATAGGGGAATTAACATACTAAGACTCAAATTGTCCAACATTTTGGCAGATTTATATTAAATTAAAAAACTTAGTTAGTCGAGTAAGACCCTCTTTACTAAGGCTCTTCCATACCTCTATGGATATCTCATCATGTTCTACTTCCTTTCACTCTTTATCTCCCTCAAAGTTGTTTTAATTTCTTCCATTGTGGTCTGTCAACAACAAGTAAAGTTATGACACATCTCGAACATTTTAAGATTACCTCAAGAGATGTTATCTTCTACAATTTAATAAAAGGATTATAAAAGTATCTTTGTCATCTTCTTTTGATATCATTTTAGTCCCGAGCACCCGCTTTGCTTTGGTTTTTATACAACGAACTTGATTAGTTCCCATTTCCTAGCTCTCGCCAATTTAAATATATCATTTCTCTATCTTTAGTTTTCTATCGTTGGTATAATTTCTCATAAGCTCTACTTTTAGTTTCTAAGGCTATCTTATTCATCAGTTTGTAACTTTCTTTATTGACTACCCTCTTTACCTCTCTGATGATATTTAATAGAGCTTTATAGGAAGCCTTCTTGATCTTAACCCTTTTTTGCACATCCTTATTCCTCCATTAAGACTTCATCTTACTATCCTTAGACCCTTTAAATACCCAATATCTCATTAGCTGCTTTTCTTAAAAAGCGTTTCTATTCTCTCTCACATTTGATTAGCATATCCTTCCAATTTCTATTATTCTCCATATATTACTATGTCCTTAAGTTTTTCCATTGTATCCCCTTTCAAGTTCCACCATTCGACTATGATCCACCTCCTAAGACTTCTCTTCATCTACCAACTCTTAATAATAAGATCTATAACCAACAATCAATGTTGAGTTGACAATAAGTAAGTGTTAGGTACCATCTTACAATCTTGTAACTAGATCGATCACTTCACCTTAGGAAGAAGTAGTTAATTTAAGTTTTCATGGTTCTATTTTTAAAAGTCACTAGGCGCTCGTCGTTTTTCTGTGAATCCATATATTGACTCATCAACCTACTGACTGAGCTATAAGAATACAACAAAATGGGTAGGATCTGGTTAGGGTGTGTTAGTGATATCCCTGTTCTTTTCCCCGTTAGGATACTTAGAGTCCAACTATATTTCTTATCAGTTTGTTGATAAAATTGGGACACTCCAAGGTAAGTTTTCATAACCACTACATTAAATTCAATTAAAGATTACACATTTAGCACTTTTAGCTCTCATTAACTAAAGTATCAAAGTGTCTTTACTTGAAACACACTCAGTATTTTGAACAGTTATTTTTACAAACTTGCAGACTTAAGATTGGCTCAATAAACCTACTCCAATTCCGGTCTACATCAATTATAAATTTTCAAAGGTATTTGTTGTTAAAAGCCAATTAAATTATTTTAATAAATATTATGTAATTAATTATTGCATATATGATAAAATTTATATAGTTGTTTTAAACTGACCTTAATAATAATTTAGGTTAAATTAATTTGAAAAATTAAAAGTGTTTTAAAATTTCCTAATACTAAATAATGGTTTTAAAATAATAAAAAATTGTTAAAAATAATTAAGATCACAAGAAAATGTGTACATTTATCGCAAACATTGTTTTGCACTTTGCAATAACTATTATAGTCTTCACCTTTATAATACACGTGAGATACATATAGGTCCTTTTGTGTATGAAAAAGCAAACAACCAAAGGTGTTTAAATTTGTCTACTAATGAAACGCATGCTCAAACTCAATGATGTAGCCTCTTTGAAATTATACATATATAATACTATCAAGTTTCCTTTTTGTTAACGTCAAAATTAGAGACTAACCCATAACATTTACGTGCATGGAAATTAAATCTTGCTTTCATTGACAAAATCACCGAGTATGGCCTTGTCTCTTTGAGAAATTGGGGCTGCTGATTCCTGATCTTGGACAAGCACGTACTAAAACAAAATGGAATTCCCCTAGCATCTAGTAACACAGTCATACTGATGTTAATGTGAAGGACAAAAACTGCCAAATATTCAAACCAAAATTTGAGTTCCAAAATGTTGTCCTCGGAAGGATCAAAGTGACGTCCTGGAGAAAAGAAAGACCAAAACCTAAACAAAGTGAAAGATCCGCTCTTTTTGAATGGAGATAAGTAGGAACATGGAATGCTTTTTTTGGGGGGTTAGATGTCTGGTCCAAATACGATTAGAAAAAAAAAAAAAGATAAATTGCAATAACTGATAACTCTTTCCACTTGGTGGGATTGACGCAATCGGCACAAGAAGCCGAAAGCTGCTCCTAGTTGTTGACCTAACGCGCAAGAGGACAAGAACGCCCATTGTGGGCCGCACGTTAATTTAGGAAAGCTACTGGCGAAAGATACAAAAATCGGTACCTATTCAAAGAAATCTCACAAATTGCTAAAACAAAGCAGAAAGTGAAGAACAACACGGCAAATGTGTTTGGTATGGAGAGCGTGTGTGTGGCACATGCATAGCCACCAACTTCGTATACGACAAAACATACTTCCCAAACCAAAATTTACTGTTTTTCTATTTTATAAGGGAAAGGAAATAAAAGCGAAAGGGTGAAGTAATTCTGAGTGTTTGCTATACTCACACCTTCCTGATGATGCCACGTGATCTACTTTTTTACCACCGAAACCAACTAATTAAACAACGTTTTGAAGAATTTAATTATTCGGTATTGCTTAGGCTTACGTCATTCTTATCTAAGCAAACGTACTTGCGTTCTCTGTTTCACTCCAAACTTGTACGGACTTTTTTTTATAACTCGCGGTAATTAATGGGGAGGTGACAGTTTAGGAAGTCGGTAAATTAAAAGATGTCAATTTTGAAACGTGTTTTAATTAAATTTAGTAAAAATTTATGTCCTTTGAAAATTTTGCGTTCTTATATTTTAGGCTTAATTAAAAAAAATCCGAATTTTTGTGTCAATTTTATAATTATGGTCTAAACTTTAGAAGGGCACAACTCAATATTTAATTTTACAATTTTTTTTACTTTTAACCTGTTTTTTTTTTGAATATTTACTGATGTAACTTAGTAAGTATTTAAGTAATCCTAATTATTAATCTATATCAACCAAGACCAATATCGGTGATGAGGATTAACAAAACGATATTGTTTCAAAATCTAATAAAATTATTATCATATTAAAAATATAAATATTTAAATTTATGAGAATAAATTAATATTACATCTTACTTATATATTATTGTCTAAATAATACTGTAATTATAATCAATTAATCAACTTAATATATACTATTAATGTGATTTACTAATCTCTAATCATTACCTATGGTATGGTTATCTAAGCTAACAAAAATTATAAGTAAAACTTAATAGAGGGAGTGATTCTAAAATTTCATAAAGAATAATATTTTTATGAAATTATAATAAATTAATGAAATTAAAAAAAATATTAATGTCTTCTACCTTAAATCAATTAGCTACACTTGATGGGGTATGGTTACCCTATGATATAATATTAGAAGGAACTTCTTAATTATAAGACCAATCACACAAAAAACTTGATAGGGGTATTGAATTTGTGTTTCAATCTAGAAATTAAGGGTATGGTTATGTTTATTACACAATGAATGCTGGAATGAGACAATCCAATTTTGTGTGATGGTAAGAAAGTGTCCCTTACCAAGTCCAACGGCCAACATGAGGTCTAAAAGTATACAAATACGTTTAGAGATGAGTCGCATGAAAATGGAGTAGTGACCACTTTGATAAAGAAAACAACCTTAGGATTACCCTATCAAGTGCGAGTATCCCACCAAGAAACCAAATCCTATGGTCTCTATTCAGTTCAAGTACCTTCTCGGTTAGTTTGGCATCGGATTAAATTATAAAACATGGCTGGTTTCGATCATTCTAACGGATCAATGCCAACGAAGGGGGTTGGAGTTGGAGCACATGTTCTTTGCTGCTTAATTTTGTTAAGGTCCCACGTTGGAATAAAAAAAAATCTATCAATCACTCCCAAAAATCGAGGTCAAAGAACCACGTGTCAAAAAACAGAGTCAGTAATTCCCATCATGGGGAGGTTTCGAGGGGGCCCCACGACGAGGGCTTCGATCATCGTATCAGCTCGTATTAAGAACAAGACTTTTGAGGGGAAATGTCTTGGGGAAGTTGGGGGCATCATAACACGCAGAGCTCTCTGCTGAAGACAAGTGTCACGTTGATGATGAGATGTACAGGACATAACCATAGAATACGACAAAATCCAAAACCCACATTCGATGACCCTAGAAAAATTAATTTGTGAAAGGCGAGAAACGACACCTCAGGCCCTGACAAAAGACATGCCGTCACGCGCCTTCTTCCCCTAGAGGACAAAACACTTGTCTTCCTCAGTGGCGATGTCGTGGTTGTGGGAAAGAGACAGGGGTACTTTAGGGAAGAGGGATGGTGGGGTTAGGCAAAAGAGTCGAGACGGAACCCTTTGTCGCCACGTGCCTTGGCGTCGGCCGCACGCAGCAAAGTCTTTGTCTGCTTCCCTTATTTCTTTTCCCTTCTCGTTTAGCCATGCGTACAGCTATTGCCAAACTTGGAAATTGGCTATCTAGTACAATTAAGAAATTGCTGCATACTCCGAGAGTTAATGCAACAAACAAGCCATATTATTATTATTATTATGCTTAAATTTCATTATTTTATAAAAAAACATTAATTAAACAATTTAATTAATTTAAGCTCAACTTTAAATATATTTTATGAAAATTTTAAAAGATAAATTCAAATAAATAAAGGAAAAATAAGAGAGAGACTGGTGAGAGGTGACTTGGTTACAAGTTACAAAGAGGCAGTTAGTATTGGTATGGATGTAGTGTGTACGTGAGAAAGAAGACAGAAAAAGAGTGAGTAGGTAGGACCCACAAGAACAGCTTAATTTGGCCGCCTGCTTTTGTCGTCTCCGTCCATCTCCGTCCTTCCTTCCCTCTTTTGACTCTCCGCTCTCTCCCTCTCATCTTTTGTTTTCTCATGTCAATCACTTGCCATTTACATTTACCCTCCCTTTCTTTTCTATATCTTCTCTCCACGTACTTTCATCCTCTTCTCAAACAATCCCCTATAACTGTCTTTTGATTCCTCCCTCCTCTCCTTTTATTTCCCTACTCCTTCACCTCCCATGTACTGAATAGGAATCACACATATTGTAAGGCCAGGATTGATAAAAACTGTTCCTTTACGTACCTGTTAAGCTTGCTTGCTTTTCTGTGTTGGGCTGTTGTTGTCTTGAGGTCGGTGTTCTGGGCTCGAGAAAAATGAGGTTGTGAGATGGTCTGAGTACGAGGGCACGTGTTCATTCCTTCTTTAAGGGGCAATTTGTTTGTTTTCTGACTTGTGTATAGGCCCGTTTTTTGGTTTTGGGTGAAGAATTCATCTTCATGGCTGGTGGTAAGGAGGTCAACCTTAATGAATCCAAGGTATTCTCTTTTGTCCCTGACTTCTGTTTTCTTATCTTCGCATGCAATCCTCTCTCTTCTTTGATCAGTTTTCTATTGACAAAATTAGTGGAAGTCTGTTCGTGGTCTAGCCCTTTGTGTTATGACCTGTTGGGACTTAGATTTTGACTTTGGTTTACAGCATTGGAGTTCACTTTTTTGCTATTTTGCAACGAATGACTCTGTGATCTTATCATTCGTTAACATGTTTTGACTTCGGTAGACAAAGCTTGTCGTTTGGGGCTGTGATTCGAGTGGTTTCCGGTTTGTTTGCGTTTGTCCTCAACTTTACTTACCTAATGGATTGAGTGGCAATGGAATACTAACTTGCCTGTGGAGTTTTTTCAGCTTTTATTTGACATTCCGAGTTCTGGGAATAAAGTAAACTTGATATATTTTCTGAATCTTATGGAAGCGTAATTAGATCGCTTCTTACCTAAAAGAGCTTTATGAACCTTTCGTTCTCTTCCTCCCTTTTTCTCGAGAAAATCCTCTGAAAAACTTGTACTTGCAGATGGTTGTTCCACTGAACACGTGGGTCCTCATCTCCAACTTTAAATTGGCATATAATATACTTCGCCGACCAGACGGGACCTTTAATCGTGAATTGGCAGAGTTCCTTGAACGTAAAGTCCCTGCCAACACGATTCCAGTAGATGGGGTTTTCTCATTTGATCACGTTGACCGTTCTTCTGGTCTCCTAAACCGTGTTTTCCGACCGGCCCCTGAAAACGAGGCTCAGTGGGGGATTGTGGATCTTGAGAAGCCCTTGAGCACTACTGAGATTGTCCCTGTGATTATCTTCTTTCACGGCGGAAGCTTCGCTCATTCATCTGCCAATAGTGCTATTTATGACACCTTTTGTCGCAGACTTGTTAGTCTTTGTAATGCTGTTGTGGTGTCTGTGAATTACCGTCGCTCACCAGAGTATCGTTATCCATGTGCATATGATGATGGTTGGGCAGCTCTGAAGTGGGTCAAATCCAGGACATGGCTTCAAAGTGGTAAAGATTCTAAGGTTCACGTCTATTTGGCTGGTGATAGTTCAGGAGGTAATATAGCTCACCATGTCGCGGTGAGAGCAGCTGAGGCAGAAGTGGAGGTACTAGGTAACATGCTTCTTCACCCAATGTTTGGTGGTCAGAAAAGAACAGAATCAGAGAAAACATTGGACGGCAAGTACTTTGTCTCGGTTCAAGACCGTGATTGGTATTGGAGAGCTTTTCTGCCTGGAGGTGAAGACAGAGACCATCCAGCATGTAATATATTTGGCCCTAAGTCCAAACGATTGGAAGGACTCAAATTCCCCAAAAGTCTAGTTGTTGTGGCTGGTTTGGATCTCATACAAGACTGGCAGTTGGCTTATGCTCAAGGGCTCCAGAAAGCTGGCCATGAAGTGAAACTTCTTTATCTAAAACAAGCTACTATAGGTTTCTACTTTTTGCCAAATAACGATCACTTTTATTGCCTCATGGATGAGATCAAAAGCTTCGTGAATCCTTAACTGTTAATACTCTACTTACTCTTAACTACAGGCAGCCACATACATAACAAGAAGCTTCACTTTTCACTTTTTTTTTTTTTCCCCCTCCCCCACCTTCTGCCCCTTTGAAAGTGTTGGTGTGTGGTTACAAGATTTGTGTAGAAGCGTTTACTTCTTACCACAATGTCACTGATGAGGGTGATATCGAGTTCTGTATGTTTTTGGATTCAAGCTGTTCTTGGTCTGAAGAGTACTTGTTATGTTGTTCTGGTTCATAAAAGTATTCCATCTGATCAGAAGGCGAGCTCCAGGCATCCCAGGATCAGAACTTGTTCGTGGAATTTGGCTGAACCATCAGAGGTGTAACCAACCCCTGTTTAGCTTCCGTCACAGAGTAATGGGGGAAGAAAAAGTGGGGTGTTGTGATCTTTGTTGGGTTAATCAGTTGTTTTTAGTAAGTTAGGAATTATAAGCACTAATTTCAGAACATGACTGGACTGGAACTTATTCATCCATCTTGATATGGAGCTTGTATGTTATACCTGTGTTCTAGAATTATATAAAGATTTTGGCAACGTTGCCAAGCTTAGATCCTGTCTCCTTACCAATGCTTTTAGCTTTAAGGCATCAGCTTTATCAGTTTGATGGACCAAATCTCTGGTAAGCATATCAACTTAATGAGAAAGAGTGTTGTATGCAATAGTAGGACAGTTGACTTAACGGTCTCCATTCCAAGGACATGCGTAGTTTGAATTCGTCAAAGATTACTGATTCCAATTCATCTAATTCTTGTCTTTTTGTGTGGTGGAGAGAGTCGATTCCCCACTAAATCATTGTCATCTCCACATTACACTTGTATCCCGGTAATGATATACGCACTTGACCTCAACTTGGCGTCGGATAGACCACCCTAAAATTGCTAAACAATCAACGTTAGAAAAGGCAGGGTACAAGTCTCTAACACGACGTCGTTATGATATGATGTAACACCACAGCACCGTCTCACAGAGAGCAAGTCAAAGCCCTGTCCGCCAAAAGAGCGAAAAAAAAATGATTGGAAAGACATCAGCATCAAAAACTGAATAATTCTTGTCAGCTCCTTGTTCGTTGCCCAATTGTAGTTGGGATATGCAAATACAGGAATGGGTTTGGTAAAAGTATAAGGGCGAAAGGCTAGATCAATTTTGTTACGGTGGAAAAACCAAACAATTCCGATTCTTTGTATGGGATGGGACTGGGGAGGGTACTTACTACTTAGTGGGCACAGTAACCAGCAAAGCTACAAGACAAGGACAAACAACTTTTGTCTTGTAATTTGACTTTTTTAGGGGGTTTTGCTTATACAATACAATACACTGCTATTTGCTTGCTTAGGTTGCATGTGTCCAACCGAAAAAGCATTTCACATTTGAAGCTTTGGTCTTTCACCTTTCATTTTAGTATTACCAGCAAGGGGTCCCCTCTGAATTTGTCTCAAGCCCAAGTTGTAGATATTGTATTACTCAAAGGTCATTGTCACTGTCTTTTATTTAATCTTGTGAATTTCCTTACATTGGCTTTCTTTAACGGCGTTCACACCACATCTGGTATTTGTCTTTTCTACACAAGCATTTCTTTGTTTACTTCCTAATACTAACTAAACCAGAGCCAACAACTTGCTTAGCTTCACTTGTCTTTGTAATAATTGATTTCTTTTAGAATTTGAAATGAATTAATAGGGTCATATCATAATAGCAGGCTGAGTTTGCACTTCCAATCTTATTTTGATTCAAGAATAATTTTAGTTTCAGGGATCGGTTGGACTATCCGACAAGCAAAACCTTTCGAGTCACTGAATGCGTCAATATTCGGAAATGGGCCTATCACAATCCATGTGCATTGCGTGGAAGACACCAATGGAATAAGCGACATCATTGAAATTAGAATAACTCAGAGATGACCTCTTGATAGACACAGAAAAACCAAAATTGAAAACAGAAAAGCTATTAATTGATTTCATGCCTATCAAAATATTTTCTTAAGACGCAAATTGATTAACAAGGCACGACTCATCCTCCCATCACCAATCTATGGGCCAGCTTTTTGACAGAATAAATTCCTAAAGCTTGCACCACGATATTCAATGAAGCCTCTTAACTTCAGAAAATTGAAATTTTACCTTGTTTAAATGACCACATCAATTTCCTTCAATTGAACAGAGTCGATGTCAGGGCTTATTTTACAAATAGCAAAGCTGATGGCTAGTATTTAGATAAATGTTCATTCTTATAACTTCATATCAAAAGTTTTGAGAACAGACATGAAGAAGAACAATTTCAAGAGAGTTTCAGCTGCAAATAGGGATGAAGTTAGGTTCAACAAGAACTAAGACTCAAGAGAAACTGCAAGGATTGCAAACTTGTATTACACTGGTTTTCAAGCCCCATGTTTTTATGTGCAACACCAGAGGCAAATTCGTCATGTTCTATATCATTTCTATTTCTTAACAAACCATTTTCAATGATGCATATTCACCCGGAGTATAGACAGCAAGTTCTCACAAACTGCACCTTACATTTGCAGGCGATTGTTATGTAAAACTATGTAGACTTGACAGTAATGGAGACTTTAAATTTCAGGGTTGTTTAAAATGGTGATTGAGGATTTTGGAAAGCAAATAATAGGTTTAAGAATCACTCCTACTGTTTGGAAACAGAACTAGGAATCACTCGTATTGTATCAGAAAGGAACTAGAAATCATTCCTATCATTTCGGAAGAACTAGAAATCACTCTATCATTTGGAAACAGGAACAAGAAATCATTCTTAGAAAGAAAGAATCAAACTTTAAAGCTGCTATTCAGAATCCAGAAAGCAAATCCCTCGTTATTCATGACCTGAAACATTCATGATTTTGAAGAGGATCCTGTTAACGTAATCCTAAAGTAGGAATCTAACTTTAACTTAATCCTAATACGCTTTGAATTCTAACCTGACAAGGGTAACTTAAAGTAAACTTCAACTGAACTTTGTAATAAAGGAAAAACTAAACAACCACTGGAATGTACACCGTACAACAAACATTACTGAGTTGTGGCTCATATTTTTTTAATAGAGAATGCTTTTATCCCTTAAGCTCCCCATAGTGGTAAGGATGGTAAGGTACAATAACATAAAAAAGTTTTCCTTATTGGAGGAGGAACCTATTTATAATCTGTTTTTCTTCCTATTTGTCTTGTAAAAAGAGAAAAGCCAAGTACAAATAGTGCTGCAATACTCTTTGCAATAGTAGTGCATGAGCTATTTCTACGTTCTTAACAACAAAGGTCCCAGCACACCAAATTAGGTGCTTGGGTAGAAAATTTGCCCTTTCTGTTGTTCTTGTAGCCTTTTAAGCTGATCCATAAAGAACACTAAATTGCATGGAAATAGGAACTTCCAACTTAGGCCATGTTTCACATAAGAGACTGATCTTCTAAATAACTGTATAGCAAGTAGCAAAGTATCAGGAAAGTAGGGGCATAAAAATAGTCTATAGATGATTAATACACAACATAATTAGACATGACGCAAGTATGCGAAAGAACATACCTATGAAACACTTGGAATCTTAAGGCCATGTAACTGTTATTGATGAACCATCCATAGCATCAGTCCAGTGCCTTCTGGAATTGATGATGCCTGATATGCAACTGCATCGCCATGTATTTTAATATGAAGATACATCACAAGGAAACTCATAGCCATACTTGCACATCAACCCCATTACTTGCTCAGCCTTATATATTTGACCATATGTCGAGTATGCTTTGTACATTATATAAAAAGTTTTCTTACTAGGATCCATGTTGAAATTCTCCATTTCACCAAGAACATTCTCCATTTCCTCCAAGCGGTTTTGTGATGCATACATGAACATTTTACAGTGATACAAAGACCGGCAGATTCTCCAACCAGCATCTTCAGCACGTCTTACAAAATCTGCGAGCTTGCAAATTGCATTGTATCTGAAATAACTCGAAATGATTGCCCGCATCACACCAATTGTTGTTACAGTAGTTTTATGCTTAAATGCTTCATTTATTGAGTTCTCCATTTCCTCCAACCAATCTTCTTGTGCATATACCCTAATCAACAACACATTGAGCCAAGGCCTATAGTCATTCTCAGGGATTAGCTTTATCAATTTCTGGATCTTTTCAACTCTATTAGTAACCGAACTTCTACAATATACACAAACCATAGCTCTGATCAGAGGAATTTCGTTTGTATTGACGTGATCTTTTACCAAGTCGTATGTATCTTCCATCTTCTCCAGATTACCAGAGTGTGCATAGCCTCGAAGCATTAGCAAGTATGTGTTTAGGTCAGGCTGGACTGGGCCCGCTTTCATTGTTAGAAAAGTCTTCTCCATCCTATCCCACATCCATGCAGTCAAATATCCTGCAATTAGGTTATTGTATGTGCCCAAGTTTGGCAAGATATTCAAAGATTTTAGGTCACTGAATGTTGCCTCCATGTGATCTACCAACATCAATCGCCCAAATACTGATATAAGAATGTTATACGTTACAACAGAAGGAGCACAATTTGTTTCTTTCTTAAAATCATGAAACAGGTCCTGACATTTATCGGTCAGACCATTGTACATATAAGCACTCATGAGGGCATTATATGTAGAGGTTGTCTTAATCCGCTTATAAGTGGCCTCAGTGAATATATCTACTGCAAGGTCAACATTCTTAATCATACTCGCAGTCTTAATTCCCTTGGCATACTCTTCTGATGTCATAGGAAAGCCACAATCTGCTTGTTTTCTTCTCCAGTTGAGAACCTGCTAATAACATAAGTTTACAGATTTAAGAGAAGGCAGAAGGAAAAGAGTTAGAAAACACTAAAAAGCTTGAAAGGCTCAAAGCCAACAAGAAGTTTCTTGGTTTCACAAACACGAATAGTTAAAAACATCGAAACCTCCTAATCACGGAACAAACCAATCACATAAAAACTTTCTACTGGTTTCATATGGCATCAAGTTCCAGCATTTCAAGCATCTCAGCATAACAACAGGAATGATCTCAAGAACCACTTCACATAAAAAAATTAAAAAAAGAAAAGAAAAAGAAAAAGGGACACATACATCAGACAGATGAAGAGCCAAGCCGCGCATAAACTCATTTTAAAAATCAACATAGACGACTGAAACATAAGCCCGTAAAATGAAAAGTCAATCCGTACCTCTAAGGCCAGGTTAGGCGATGAACCCAACTGCTTCAAAAGCTCAACAAAAGCGGACCCATCACGATACTTCCTAAACAAAGGCTCTCCCTTCTCGTCCAAGATCCCAAAAACCTTATCAAAATCCCCAACATTTTGAACAACCTCGTCCGCCAAACCAGACACCGTTTTGCGGAGATCTTCACTGTATTTGTCGTCCCTTCGAGAGAAGCTGTCGGAGAAAAGCGCGATGATGTTGGAGAAAACCCTGGTGGGTTGTGAACCGGCGTCGGATTGGGCACAGAGATCGCGGGCAAACCAGTGATTTGGAGATTTTGTGAGGGTAAAGATATGTGGTGGGGGGAGTCTAGCTTTCGAAAATGATTTGTAAAGGCTGCCTAGCATATCTGGTTGAGCAGCGTCCGAGATACTACAAACTCTCTTCATCTTATCTGACAATAGTCGTTAGGTAGCATTTCGTTTTGGAGGGTTTAAGGTGGGTTTTTAGTTGTTCTTGCTGCTGGCCGCGAAGAGAAGAGAAGAGAAGAGATGAGATGAGACAGAGATAGAGAGACGAAGAGAGAGAGAGAGAGGGTATGGACTGATCTGACAAATCTGGGCTAAATCTGATCCTAATGTGAAAGTCCTGAATTGTATGGGCCTAAAATTAGGAGGGCCTAAAAAATATATGTCTTAACACGTGGCATAGCAAATTAATAATGCAGACAACACACAGCCACGGTCCTTTCAAGTGGATTGATCCGCTGTCGTGCTGTTCATCCGTAATCTTGAAATATCATAAAAAATCCAAGGCTTATCCACTGGCTGGCCTCGACCCGGCAACCAGCAGTCTTGTTAGGTGTGTGTCTGTCTGTCAGTCACTGATTCACGTTCTTGATCAGCTAAGTTTCTTCTCTTTCTCGCTTAAAATGGTGATCTTAGCTTTTGGTACTCTGTTTGAAACACTTGGAAGAAACTTTGAATTTTGAAGCTGTGGACATCTGGTTGAGCTGTTGAATTGGGATTTTGACTTAATTCTGAGTTGGAAAGTGAAAGGCTTGATCTTTTGTCATTAATTCTAAGAAAGTCTGTTGAAATCATTGCATGCGTGTGACTTGGTGAGTCTGATATAATGATCGAAATTTCAGAAGTGTTGTGTTGTGCTATAATTTGCGCCCTTAAATGGTCGTGGAGGTGGGGATATACATATATACAAAGTGGTTTATGGTTCAGAGCTTTCAGGATTGTTAACAAAATGACATGTTCTCGTGCGAACTGCTGTAAATGATCATCCTCTGAAAATGGTTGTTAATTTTAACTAGATGTGATGCGGAATATTAGATAGAAGTGAGATGATTATATCTTAAAGTGGTATGGAGGAGGATTGGGTCGTGGGAAGTAAATTACCGTCGTTTCTTCCTCAACAAATAATTCACTAGCCAGTGTCTTTCTTTGTCAATGATTTTTTATTCTTTTCCTTTTTCAGGTGTGACATGGAATGGGGAATATGAAGGCTTAGCAAAAGCATGTATGAAAATTTGTTTTGAGTAAAATGTACTTTGCTTTTAGGAGGCCTTCCATAGATGCAATGGGTTATGCAATGAGCAGACTGCAGATAGAATCTGAACTTTGTGATGGTGGAAAGAGTACAAATGAAGTTGGCAGTGGACAAAGTTCCAGTAAATTATTGAATAATTTAGATCATGAAATTGCACAGCTCACAAAGCTGAAATCAGGTCCTAATAAGCATCTGGGACAAGACATGCCTGGTAAATGGCAGTTGCCTGTCTCAACAGTGAAGATGCTGGCAGGACGAGAAGGTAACTATTCAGGTAGAGGGAGATTCTCAGCAGCTGATTGTTGTCATGTGCTTAGCAGATATTTGCCTGTCAATGGGCCTTGGCTTATTGACCAAATGACCAGCCGAGCCTACGTATCACAATTTTCTGCTGATGGTTCCCTATTTGTTGCTGGCTTTCAGGTGTTTCCATTTGTTGCTTTCTGTTGCACTGCCTACTTACATCACTTGCATTTAACTTTCCTTACCTTCTTTGAAAAATGTTACAGGGAAGCCACATAAAAATATACAATGTTGAGAAGGGCTGGAAGGTTCAGAAGAATATTCTTGCTAAAAGTTTGCGTTGGACTGTGACTGATACATCTCTGTCCCCTGATCAGCGATTTGTTGTGAGTTCATTCATCTGGATGATTAAATTTTCGCATTTTTGATGTCCGCATATTTGAACCAAATGCAAGAGGCAAACTATCAATTGATGGAAACAAATGCACTTAATGTCCTCATATAAGCAGTTGTAGAAAATCCATCACATTAAACTAATGGTTCGTGTTTTAAAAGTTCTGCCTGTATAATTGACATATCAGTATATTGGTACTGTTATTAACTTTACAAAGCAATGATACGACTTTTTTCTGTTGATGCCTTCTCTTTTACAACTAACTTTTTCCTTTTCGTACTCGCTGATGGATAAAATTCTATTCTATTCACCTGATCATTTTACAGGGGCTTTCTAACTGTTGAGAAATCTGTTTCACATATTCTTTATTTCACTATGCTTGTTCTTATTTATGATTTGTACGTGACAGCTTGAAGATGCATCTCTTAAAAGTAAGCAGCCTAAGAAGTGACATTCATCCTTTTGATAAAATTATTGTTTAATTTTGTTGCAGGTATATGCCAGCATGTCACCTTTTGTTCATATTGTGGGCATTGGGTCTTCAGACACTGAATCTCATGCAAATATTACAGTAAGTATTAGCTTTTGACCTTTATAATCAATACAGTTAGTAACTAGTTAACGGCACTGTCAGTCATTATAGAAAATAGTGTCTGTACCCTGATACTTACTTATTATGGTATACTTATTGTCTTTTGTTGGTTTTTCTACATAATCTTTATATCTGGTTGGTATTCTACCAGTAAAATTTTGGACTTTGTGCAATTTATTGCTGATTTACAAAGAAAACATCAAAACAAAACATGAATAAGTCTTTTGTTCTTAACTGATGATGGTACAGTTGAAGCTAGACCAGAAATACGTTTCTGCAGTGTTCGACGTTTATGCTGGGAAACCAAACACTGTGCTCTCTTACACCTTTAGTGCAAAAAAATTGTTTCTAACTTTGATTTTAATTGATTAACTTTTCTTCTTTCCAGTTGCTTTGATGTGAAGATGCTATAGATTTCCTTATGCAACAAAGCAGTTCATTATTGATTATCAACAATGTTTAGTTAAGTATTCGTGTTATATTTTATTCTATTCTTTCACAGGAGATTCACGATCAATTGGATTTTACTGCTGCTGATGATGGGGGCTACTCCTTTGGAATCTTCTCTGTAAAATTTTCTACTGATGGTCGAGAAATTGTTGCTGGAACTAATGACGATTCAATATATGTCTATGATCTTGAAGCAAATAAGCTCTCTCTTCGAATTTTGGCACACACTGTGAGATCCTACACTTTCAATAAGCTCCTTCCAATGTCATCCCTGATATAGTCATTGGTGGCTTGGTTCTTCCTTAGAATTCCCGGTGCATTGATCCTTCAAGTAACTCTTGTATGAGTTTAATAGAGAAGCTTACCCATAACATCTGGACTAAAGAATCTATCCCCTCTTGGTTTGTTTCCTAGGTCTCTTCCCTGGGAGTTAAAGTGTATGTTTGTCAGGATGGGCTGTAGCTTACTGTCACAAGCAGATAATATATAAACAGTTATATCTAACTAAGACATGAAGTAAAGTGAATAAGGTGAATAAAACTTCTAAGAGGATATCTGAAATTCCTCAGCATCCTTTCCGTCTTGGTTCCTTTTCTCTGTACTTGTCATTTGCCAAGGCAGCACATACAGGTATTCAAGCAAATGGAGGGATGTTAATTAAAAATTTCATCCTCTTGTTAGATAAATGTGGTGCAGGCCATAGATATTTTAAGGTTATAATGTTATGACTTGTGATTGTTATGTAGAATATAGATCATTCTTCTGGATGAAAATGTAATTTGGATGCTAGAGCTGGAAGGAATCAAGTTATTGTGATCATTTGTTTCTCATCATTCTATTGTTGGAAGCTCTTAATCAATTTGTGGCTTCATTGTGGTTTCCACTCTCTTGGAGGGGGACTTTCTTTTTGCATGACAACCAATAATCAACGTAAGTATTTATCTTATGTTCAGAGTCCCAAAGTAATTTGTATTTTGTGTTGCAGTCTGATGTTAACACTGTATGCTTTGCTGACGAGAGTGGCCATTTAATATATTCTGGAAGTGATGATAGTCTCTGTAAGGTAAGATAGTTTTATATGCTGCAATCTCTGTGTGAAATACCTCTGTCCATAGTGTTCCTATTCAAACCAATTCCATAAGGATACTGGATAACTTTGAATGTTGCTTAGGTGTGGGATAGGCGTTGCTTTATGGTCAAAGGGAAACCTGCAGGAGTTCTAATGGGTCATCTAGAAGGCATTTCATTTCTTGATAGTCGAGGGGATGGTCGTTATTTTATTTCCAATGGTAAAGATCAGTCTATCAAACTATGGGATATCCGCAAGATGGCCTCTAATGCTACTTGGTATACTTCATCTCCAATAGTCCTCTTCAGTCTAGCTCTTGTTGATGTTGATCTATTAGTTATATGGTGCTCTTAAGAATATATGTATCCATTATTATAAGGTTTATGTTTGTAATCATCAGCTTATTGTAGTCTTATTATATAAACAATGGTGAATTGCAAGATAACCTACTCGCCTATTTTCATCATAAATGCATATTTTAATATGTTGCCTTTCTATATGCATCATTATAAATCAAGCATTCTCTTGCTGTCATTGACCACGTGAGGAGTTGTGTGTTAAAGAGGGAGAAACATTTAGACTGCATGAATTGCTCTAATTATTCTCTTTCTTTTTGCAAGTGCTGTGGGTCTCAGGAATTATGAGTGGGACTACAGATGGATGGACTACCCACCCCAGGCCAGAGAGTTAAACCACCCTGCTGATCAATCAGTGGCTACGTATAAAGGCCACTCAGTCTTGCGTACGTTGATTCGCTGCTACTTTTCCCCATCATATAGGTAGGTATATTAATATATTCCTTTTCTTAATATTTTCGTTACCACTTTGCATTAGTATCTGGGCATTGTAGACGTAATTCTTGTCCAAGAATCTGTCAATAGGTTACTAGTTTTTAACTTTTTGCCACGATTTGGCTATAACATTGGTAAATCTAGCTATTGCCTACTCTTTCACCTGGTGGAGATTTTCGTCCTTTGTTTGGCAACTAACGTGTGCTTTTTCTTGAATCTCAGTACCGGGCAGAGGTACATCTACACAGGATCTCATGATTCTTGTGTCTACATATATGACTTGGTAAGTAACTGACATCTACTCATTTTCCTTCATCTGCACGACTTGTCTGCCCATGTACTCCTGGTCTCTACTTACAAGTAGGGATGATACCTTCTCTTGGCAGTTAATTAAAATGCAATAGAATGCTGTTCTTCTCAGCTAATGCCTTAAAGACCTATTAGCGTATGCAATTCTTGGTTATATTTAACAGTTGAACATTCTATTAATTCTTAGTCGTTGTCCTGGGTAGATTACTGGAGCCCAAGTTGCAGTGCTTAAACATCACAAGTCTCCTGTAAGAGATTGCAGTTGGCACCCACATTATCCCATGCTTGTTAGCTCCTCTTGGGATGGAGATGTTGTCAAATGGGAGTTCCCTGGAAATGGAGAAGCTCCTGCCCCTATTATAAAGAAAAGAATTCGGGGCCGACATTTCTACTAGAAAAATTCTGTGGTAAATATATATCTTTCCATAACACTGATTATGTTGATTGCGTGAAAGAAAAGGATGAAGCAATTCATGTTTTTGCCAAGTTCAAATAAAGCTGTATCTTTTAACAAAAATTTGTGATTCTTACATACAAAACAGTTTACCTGTACATAAATAATCTCCAATCCGGAGTTTTGAGATGTGCATACATTTTCTGTATGCCAAAGAGACACTTGTTATGTCCATTTGCTTCATGTTTATGTATATCCTGTAGCACACCAAATTTCATGATTGTTATCAAGGGTTGGAGCAACTGGTAATATTAATCCTTTGACCAACTCTCGATCTTCGCACAAAAAAGCCTTTTTTTACTGGGAGTAACCAACCATCTCTGCGCTGCACTAATGATATCTAAACAAATACATTGTAGGTAGTGGTCCAATTAGCAGTGGTCTGACTTCCAGTTGCCTCTACTGCTTGCTAGCGGTCTTGTATTCGAGTATCTGGGTCCAGTTGCATAGATTGGGCGATCATTTGGATCAAGTTCATTAAGTAAAGAGAGCTGTAACTGAGAAAACGATTTTTCAAACTAGGGAAAAGCGATCCAAATTCTCTAACAAGCATTCATAAGGTAGATATGAACAGCAACAATCAACAAGGTGGGACATCCTGTAAAGGAAATTATTAACCACCAACAAGATGGGACCTCCTGTGAAGGAAACTGAAGGATCATAAGTTGGAAACAAAGCAATGGCCCAATCATTGTGTCTCTTTTACTGCAATAGCACCCATCAGATAAAACCAGAAGGTCCCTCTTCTGCCACAAAAATTATTGTTTCTGTTGGTTTGATGGGCTAAAACATCGACTCGGAACAATTGGTTAATCAAATAGGGGGATTTACTTGGGAAAGACTATTAATGATTATGGTTCCTTTAAGACAACGGAATATCATAAGATATGAGGGCCCCTACTTTAACTCGGAGAATCAGAACAAACAGAACAGAGGTGTCTTAGTACATTGTTGTAGGACATAGTTTGCAGAATTTACGTTAAACCCCGTCCATTGCTCCTCCGTTCACTTTAATAATAATCTGTCAAAGCCTTTTGTCTTTACAGATGTTTAACTAAAAACAAATGCTCTAACAAATTTAGTTCATTGTCTGGAGTATGAACCGTTGATTTGATCTAGTTTGGACCCATGAGAATCGCATGGAAAGTGGTCGGCAGTATCAAACACACGAAATGCAACAAAAGCCTCGAAACAAGAAAAGAATAGCGGCAAAGGGAAATTGAATTGACCTAAGAAAGGCAGGGACCGGACTGTCATGCGAAATGTGTGTGTTTTAACCTTTTGACGGCTTTCCAACTAAAACACAGGCATGAGCTTGGGTTTGCTCTAAGGATTTGGTCTTCAGATCTGCTGCATGTGACTCGGAAAACTTTATGTCATCCTACTCTAACTAATCTCATTTATCTCTTGCTTTTTTTCCGGAAGAAGATGAGTTAGTTATCCCACTCTAACCAATCTGATCATTTATCTCTTGCTTTGTTCCAGAAGAAGATGAGTTAGTTATCCTACTCTAACCAACCTCATTTATCTCTTGCTTTGTCCCACAAGAAGATGAGTTAGTTATCCTACTCCAACTAATCTCATGTATCTCTTGCTTTTTCTCAGTTTCGGAATGAACAGATTATTACTTAATTTCTTTATGTTAATTACTTTTTAGAACGTTTGATTTTTTTTTTTTAGTTTTTGTTAGTTATATTTTTATTATTGACGATTGTCGTATATTAGATAAAATTTAAAGATAAATTATTTTAAATTAATTAAATTTATTTTAATCTTTTATATAATATTATTAATAAACTATCAATAAAATTATTTTATCTTTTAAATAAATATTTTAAAATTTAAATTTTATTTTAAATATATTTTAATTATTTGATTAAATATATTGCACCATATTCCATTCTAAACAGTAAAAATGAGTTATCTTATAATACAATATAAAATGATAAATATGTCCTACCTAATATATTCTTATTAATTTTTTATAATATAAGTTATACCCGCAACCATAATGATAAGCACCAAGATAATATATCTCATTATTTGTTTTGTTCTATCAAGAGTAGAAGAGTCATTCAATATTATTATACATACATTATATTTCATTTCATGCATCTTCTAAATAACATTTCACTATATTATATTACGAATTTTTTCATATCTTCTAAATAACAATTTTCTAATATTACATCAATTCACAGTCTATTCTATTATAATCATTTCATTCCATTAAAAACCTTACGTCCAATCAAGTATAGCTTAAACCCCCAAATCGAAGATAACTCATTTTTACTGTTTAAAATAAAATATGATATAATGTGAAACTCTCGCCTTCCATCCTATTTCATTTTATTTCATTATAAACTCTCCTCTCAAATGATGAAATAATATTACATTTTATTTTATTCCATTACTAACTACCCTACCAAACATAACTTAAGGGGCATATATTCCACTTGTAGTTTTTAGTTTTTGTTAATATTGATGATAATTATATATTAGATAAAATTAGTTGATACTAAATTAGATTATAAAAAAATAAAAACAAATCACTTTTTGTGATTTTCATAAATTTAAAAAAATAGAAGAAACCAAAACAAAATGTATAAACCAAAAAACTCAATCAAACATATATTTTTTACTAAATTTGGAAATTAAAAAAAAAAACAAAAACAAAAACAATTGCAGACCTAAATCTTTTGCATTGCTTGCTACAAAAACAACATTATGTACACACCAGCTCTCTCACAATACCCTAAACCAAAAGGTTTAAAGTGAATCCTTAATTATATTTATAGATATTAATCGGATTTTCACCGTCCACAATCTTCTTATTCCTTATATATAATAATTAAATTAATCAATCAGACAAAATAAAGATACTTCCCCCTTAACCATATTAAGAGCAGCCAAAAAAAACAAGAACTATGTTGGTATTGTGGTTGTTGTCATCCCCAAATTCCAACTTTACCCCTTCCACTCGTTGCACTGAGCCGTAGGCCTCGTCTTCTGGCTTCCTGCTTTCAACGGGCACGGAGTCTGTAAGGGCGGCACCATACAGTTATACTGTAGACACAACGAACTACTTGCGGGAATCTCAGCCGTTGGATTTATCTCAATCCCCGTTAAATAATTATGCTGCAAGTATAGTACCTGTATACCAGCCGCCAGCAACCGGTCCACAAAGCTGCCCGGAACCTGACCCGTGAACCGATTGTTATTCAGGTACAGGTTCTGAACCGTTGACAACATGGGCGATATTTGACCCGACAATCTGTTGTAGCTGAGATCAACGGTCGGTATCGTCACTTGATCAGCCGGTTGAACCGGTCCCCAAAACGAGTTTCTCTGCAGTTGAAGATTGGCTAATGGAAATGTAAAGACCCGAGCGGGAATCCAACCCGTGAACTCGTTCAGACTCAGGTCCAAATAGTTTAATTGATCAAGCCGGTCGATGACCCGGTCCAGGGGACCACCGAGGCGATTCCAGGAAAGAGAGAGGGATTGAAGCGAAGGAGGGAGGGAATTCGGTTCAAGAGAACCGGACAGATCATTACGCTTCAAATCGAGACGAGTTAATGTTTTTGAAACGAAAGATGGAACTGAACCGGTGAGACGATTATGACAGAGGACAACATTGGAAAGTTCAGGCAGTGCACCAATGGACGGAGGTATAACACCAGTGAGCAGATTGTAGCTGAGATCAAGAGTTCTGAGATTGCGTAACTGACCCAAACCAGCCGGAATCTCTCCGTGGAGGAAGTTCCTACTAATCGCCAGAAACCGAAGGTTTCTGAGTTGCGATAGAGATTGTGGTAAAGTACCGATGATCCGACCGGGTACAACGGTGAACTCAGCTAAAGCAGAGAGCTTTCCAATGGCTGGGTCGAGCCGGCCGGTAAGACCAGGAGCACCGGCCCTTGGATCACCCAAGTTGAGACTGATCACCTTATCTGAGTCACAGTAAACTCCAGCGAAGTTACAGGGATCGGAAGTGAAGTCCCATGAAGCGAAGAAGTTGGAGCCCGGCATGTCGTCTAAGCGCTTACGAATGGACTGTAGAGCCAAGAAATCGGTAGGGTCTAAAATTGCATGTACACAAAATTCACATTGAAGAAGATAGAGAGTTACGAGAAGCGAGCAACATGGTGCTAAAGGTCTGAGTTGCTTGGTGGCCATTGTATGTGTGAAGAAGAGTGTGGAAGAAGACTAGAGAGTGGTTAAATAGAAGAAAAGGTGAGGGTTTACTGGGACAAGTATACCGACTTTTGGTGGGAAATGGTGTGAAGGCTTTAATGGCGAAACTATCCGCATCAAAAGAGAGTAGCTTTGAAGAGAAGGAAACACGGGGAATTGAGAATCTTCAAGGCTTTTCTTGTAGATGGCTGCTTTTTCATGATTTTGGCTTGTGGGGGAAGATGCAAATGGAAAACTGGATTCAACAAGTCCTCGGCGACCCCTTTTCTCTCTCTTTCTCTGCTTAATGCAAGTAAGTAATCTGTTTTCTTGTTTCTTTATTGGGTTTTGGGTTCGGGGTTAAACGGTTGTCCGAGCCTAGGTGGCAGGGTTTAACGTCAGGTTCGGATCCTGATCACGTGACAGAGAGGTTCCCCGTGGCTCTGCCAGTGCTAGCTGTGATGTTTTATATTACCCAAAATTCACACAACTCTTGTGATGTACTTTTTTTTTTTTTTGGGTTACCTACGGTATGTTTCACGAGGATGTTAATTATAAGAATGTACCTTTAAATTATCTATTTTTAGACTAATCTCTGCTCTAGTTTAATAGGTTCTTTACAGGAGATAAAATTCTAATATCAAATTTTAAATAGCTGCATACATAAAGACGATTCAAACTTACAATTTTACTTAAATAAAAAAAATCCCTACTAACTCAACTGTGCGCGTTTGAGTTACACCATGTTTGGAATGTAATGAATTGAATTTAATCGAATTAAATTCATCTGTTTGGAATGTCAAAAATAGCATGAGTTGAATTCTTATATGGATTCAAAACCCACTTTTTTAAGGGGTTGAATTCAAGTTAAAAATCACGTGAATTCAACCCAACGTTGTTGCTGGTACACTCACAACCAACCCCATTCCAACATGAATTGAGTTTTATAATTCAATTCATGTTTTTATATATTTTTATATTTTTGATAATAAATATAAAATTATATTATTAATTCAATTATTTTTATATTCGATTCAATTATATTTTTTATAATATAATTTCTGTTAATATATTATTAAATTATCTTCAAAATTTAT
>JANIJH010000004.1:17999280-18015325 GCA_024520975.1 Erythroxylum areolatum
GTTTTATTTTATTTTATTAATAAATATTATATAAGAGATTAAAATAAATTTAATTAATTAAAATAATTTATTTTTAAATTTATATTATTATTATCATACCAAAGGATAATAATAATAATAATAAAATTATAATTATGAAAGAAAAAACTAAAGAAATATATTATGGTTTCTTGGGGCGAAACGGAAAGGAAGACTCTGCTTCTGAGTAGTACCTCCTATCCGTCGCATCAGTAGATTATTATCTAATAACATTAACAATGTGCTAACTGTTGAAGTCAAAGTCAAAACGTAGAAACAAGAAATGTTTTGTTGGCATTATACGTGACGTGTAACAAAATACACTCATCACTGCCATATTGCCCTGTGGCTGTGGGTGGTAGTACAGCTGGAATTTTTCAGTTAGAGTTGAGGGTGGCTTTATCTAATTATTAATGTAATTTTTCAAGAAAAACATCTAATGTATATCCTCAAATATTTACTTAGAACCTGCTTGTTCTTTTTTTTTTTTTCATTTTCAAATTTAGTTAAAAAAATATGTTTGTTTGAACTTTTAATTTTTGTTTTTAATTTTAGTTGCTTTGTGCTTTCAAAATTTATGAAAATAAAAAAGTAAATCTTATTTTTTATTTTTTATAATCTAGTTTAATATCAGTATTATTTAATTATTTATTATATTAATTATTAATAAGAGTTATGAATAATTTAATTTAATAACATATATTTAATTAATTTAAATTAATTATAAATAAAATTTATGAATAATTTGATTTTATTTAATAATTTATTTAATTTTATGATTAAATTAAATTAAATAATTATTAATAAGTATAATTAAATTTAAAATATTTTCAAAATACATAAATTTCAAATAAAATTTGATTAACTGTTTCAAATATATTTAAAATAAAATTTATTTTTTAAAAAATTAATTAATAAAAAATAATTTATCTTTAAGTTTTATCTAATATATAATTATCATTAATAATAAAATGTAATTATATTCATATTAACAACTTAATAAGTTTTTGTTTGTATTTTAAAAAACCATAAACTAAAACTGATATTATATATCCTACTTATATTGCCAAATAAGTTTTGCCTTGTCAAAAGTGAAAACTTTCACAAATTGTAGCACATTTAGGCATTCCCTCTTGTCCAAAGAAAATTTGGTTCAAGTAATCATTTGTTTATTGTCACTTTCATGCAAGAAAAAGAAAAGGATGAAATAACCTGTTTTACTTTTGCAATTTCAACTCTATTCTAAGTTATCTTATCTACACATTTACATGGACCTACATAAATATATGGACGAAATAACGTATTCACCTCAAAAAAAAAAAAAAGGAAGGTAATAAATACTGTTTCTTATGATCTACATGGGGATTATGGGAGTACGAGCTTGCAAAGGGAATTATCACGTGAAGACAGTCTTGAATCTTGGCATGAAAAGGAAAGTACATTAGAATACAGGCTTTGCAGACGTAGAGAGTTGCATGCAAGAGGCTAATTATCTATTCAATGTATGTATATCCACCATCACCAGCCTCGTTACCAGGGTTTGAGAAGAAGGTCCACTGAGTTAAATGGAGTATGGATTACATGGCATTCCCCATCATCATCATCTTTCATCACCACTCAAGCCCAGAAGTATAATACGTGCCGTGCTGTCTTTTTCACCCAGCTGCTCCCATCTGTTTGATAAATGGAATCATCACCTTACATACATCCTAAGGAACAATTTGAGGATGTGATGACTTCCTACTGTGAATCAAAGATTTACATCGAGACTCAGTTGAGGTCAATAATTTTCATTAATAGAGCCTAATTCAAGTTCCGAATTCAGAGTCCACTTGTCTTCCTCCATAGCCCATAAATGACAACAGAAACGGAAAGATGATCTAGCTTTTCCCTGCGTCTTCAACTTTTAGCCTCAAGCTGCTGTATGTTAGCTTCCTCTCACTTCATATCCAACAACTCCCAGATGTCATCAAGTCATTACCTGCTGTGACCCACTTCCCTGCTGTGACCAACTACCGTAGTTGGTCTCACCTTCCAATCATCAACTCAAATATAGTCGAAACAATTATAACAACGCAGTCGCAGAAGCTATAGTCTTCCAATTGTACATATGACCAAGGATCTGCCAGCGCTCGAACCACGGCAAGTGAAGTTGGAAGCTGGACTTGCCCTTATGCTTATGGTAAGCTTTTATTGCTTGGTAGACTGTAGATGCATGCAAATTTTCAGGGACCACAAATCAGAAATTATTACAGCGAGGCTTGCGCACACCTAACCTTATTTATTGGCAACCAAGACTTCTTCTTATGACATGCATACATTTATACATACATACGAAGAAGTGATAATTTCTGAACAGGCATATGTTCTGCTACTATGCAGGCTTTATTATAAGGTTGGCATTCCGTATTTAACTAAAAAAAAAAGTAAAATTTGAATATTTTTAATTCAGGTGGTAAATGTGGCAGTGTTTGTTTATTCACATAGTAAATCTTATCTAGGGCCTATACAAGCTTTTTCAAAGCCAAAAACAGATTGAACAATAACTACCTCTAAAAGAAATAACAAAACAGTATATTCCTACGAACCACACTCTTCCCACTTCTTGTGTTTGGGTTGAGAACATAGCACCAAAGATTATCATTGCAGTGCAGGGATTGACCCACCAGCTGTAACAAACTGCTGCTCCAACTGCAGTGCCAAACAGAAAGACGAAGAAGATTGATGAAAACTTAACGAAGAATGATATAATTAAGGATTCTTGTAAAATCATACGAATTTGTCATGGCTTTTACCAATAGTTTGGGCTGTGATTTAAGAAGAAAATAAAAAATGGATAAGAAAGATGAGTTCCAAGAGGTGTACTAAAGAGTTTCTTCACCTGTATGTTCTTCCTTGATTACAAAATACATGCTGGCCAAAATTTCTCACTTACCCTGAACAATGTTTGAAGTTTGTTCTTCAACAGAACACGTTCATGATCCACTTCTTGCAGGCATCTCATACACCTGCACCAACATTCTTCTGTTACTCGTTTATAATGCACTAGGCAGTAGATTTGCTACTTTAAGTGCGGGTCATATGCATGGGTCCTGTTAGTACCCTCCTAGTAACCAGCTTGTTAGTGTTAGCAATCAGCCCACTAAGCCCATCCAAACCTACATCCGTAGGGGTAAGATGGAGAAGGGGGCAAATGCCACATAGACTAGGTTATTATGAGTTAGTTATGGAGAGAGACTGTAGAGGGGAGGTACAGGGAAAGGAATATAGAGGAATCTATATAGTGGGGAGGGATTATTATTCATCTTTTGGAAAGTATAGATATTCTATTAGCCTGGAAGCTATCTTCTAGGAGGAATACTACTGCTGTACCTTGCTCATTACGTAAATAATACAGTCTCCACTAATATTCCCTATCAATTGGTGCTTTCATTGAGAGAACTAAGTGGGGAGAGATTGTATGCAAACTAGAATGAAGGTTAGAGTATTGACAGTGGAGGCATCTCTTAGGAGGCAGGAATCATCCCTCTCAGCACAAGAGGGAATGGTTAAATCGCACGACACCACCTTAAAGGACTTACGAACACAGCTTAGCAATTTGATGGCTAGCGTAGAGACGTTGGCTAAATTTCAAGGGCTATTACAGTCGGAGATGAGAGATGCGTTTCAGACGTTGTTGACCAAGAACCAGCAAAACCCGAATGTGAGTGAAGGAGAGGTGCCAATAATGCACACGTGTCTTCTTCAGCTGGAAATGATAGATCGGCGCATCCCACACATTCGGAAGGTGAGAACAAAGCCGCAAGTGGTCAACAGGGGTTCGGTAAACATCGTTCACATGATCATGTTTCCGCAGCTACTACCGAACGTGCATGGGAAGAATATAGGAACGTAGCCCGTCGGGTCGATCTACCTACGTTCCATGGAGACGACCCATTTGCTTAGGTTACACGACCTGAATCATACTTCATGATTCACGAGATTCCACATGAGTTGCGTTTGTCGATGGTCCAGATATGCATGGAGGGGACAACGCTATACTGGTTTATGAATCTTCGGGAGTTCGACCCACGTATGACGTGGGAGAGATTCAAACATTCCTTGTTCGAATGTTATGGGGAGAAGGACGAAGGTGACCCGATCGAACAATTGAAGTCGGTCTCCCAACGTGGTTCGGTGGATGAGTATATCGATGAGTTTGAGAGAGTTGCGTCGCAGATTGGTCATTTTCCAAAGGAGTGGTATATGAGTTGTTTTTTGGACGCCTTGCATGAAGAAGTTAAAAATAGAGTTCGCACTCACGATCCCACAACCCGAATTCAATTAATTTCTATAGCAAGAAAAGTAGAGAGAGAGCTAGTCAATGAAGGGGTGATACAACCAGGAGAAGGAAAAGTTAAACACGGCAGTTCCCACTCAAGTTTTGGGGGCACCGATTAAATAATACTAGCACTAACCGTCCAGTCCCGCCAACCCATGCAGCTGGTAATGCAAAAAATGAAATGAGGGATTTACCCACCAAGAACCGAAACACACCCAATGAAGGTCACCAACCTGGGAGCTCAAGATGGAAGGGACGAGGATTTTGACTTATGAACAATTAATGGAGAGGAGAGCTAAAGGGTTGTGCTTTAAATGTAGGCAAACTTTTGGGCCACTCCACCGATGTCCGGATAAGGAGTATAGGCTGATTATTTGGGAAGAAGATGATTTAGCAGGGGGAGCCAATAATCAGGAAGTATATGTGGCAAAGGAACAGTAAGAAGACTGGGAGCTAGTGTGCAATTCGGTAGAATTCAAAGAATTAGGGAAGGTTCAGTCCTCACCTCCAAAGTCCATGATTTTAATAGGTAAGCTACAAGAAATGCCTATTGTCATTATGGTAGATAGTGGGGCTAGCCATAACTTTGTGTCTAGAAGGTTGGTTCAGACTATGAATATGGCTGTTACTTCAACTAGAGTTTTCAGAGTTAGATTGGGGGATAGCCACCGATCCTTCTCACAAGGCATTTGCAAGGAGATTAAATTGGAGTTAAATGGAGAAGAATTCAGTGTGAATGCATACGTATTTGACACAAGAGGGCCTAATCTAATTTTGGGTGTGGCGTGGTTAGAGACACTAGGAGTGGTGAAAGTTGATTGGAAGAGAATGTAAATGTCATTTGATCGGAAGGGAGTAGAGATTACCCTGCAGGGAATCAATATGCATGCTTCTTCTCCTCATACACTACAGCTAATTTTGAAACATCAGGAAGTGGAAGTAGAGGGATTGTTGTGGTCTTTGAGTATTGGGAGAACTCCAACTGATAAGATGGGAACCTTGAAAGAGGGTCAAAGGGATGATTTGGGAGCTGTTTTATTCAAATAAGGGTCGGTTTTCTAGGAAATAAAGGAACTACCACCTAGAAGGGAAGATGACCATGCAATTAATTTGAAGGAAGGGGCAGAACCAGTGAACATTCGTCCATATAGGTATGCACTCCATCATAAGGATGAGATTGAGAAGCAGATTCAGAATTTACTGAACACTGGAGTTATAAGGCCAAGTATCAGTCCGTTTTCTAGTCCGGTTATTCTTGTTAAAAAGGACACATCATGGCGGATGTGCGTCGACTACCGAGCTCTAAATAAGCTCACCGTTCTGGACAAATTCCCTATTCCAGTAGTGAATGAGCTGATGGAAGAGTTACATGAGGTTAGATATTTTTCTAAGGTGGATTTAAGGTCAAGTTTTCATCAAATCAGAGTTCGGGAGGAGGACATTTATAAAACCGGATTCCGGACACGTGAGGGACATTATGAGTACCTAGCGATGCCTTTCGGTCTCATGAATGCCCCTGCTACCTTCAATCCACCATGAACTCAATTTTCAAGCCTCTATTACGAAAGTTCGTCCTAGTTTTCTTTGACAACTGATGGGATCCGGCAATAACAAGAGCCAAACAAGCAACTTGGGTTTCAATATAACAGTAGCCGAAAACAACCCCCAAGCACACTGTTGTGGTATTCTTTCAATATGACATTAATAAGTTTCGGATCTTGGGGTAAAACTAACCTTCCCTTCCACCACAACTGTCCCTGTATTAAGCTCCATCCTGGCTTGGCACTCGGATCTTTCTTCAACATTTCGATAATGGTTATGCAATTGGGATCTTGCTAGACTTTTTTAGAAATTCCAGCTAAGTCAAGAACTCCTGCCACTGTCACGGCCTGCAATGTCTTCTCCTTCCCTCGATTTTCATGAACACAAGACAAGGCATCAGCCACCCGATTTTGCACCCCTGGGTTGTACTGGATGTCAAACTCAAATCCCATTAGTTTGGACAGCCACTTTTGGTACTCCGTAGACACTAGCCTTTGCTCCAAAAGAATTTAAGGCTACTTTGATCAGTCCGCACCGTGAACTTCCTCCCAAGCAAGTAATGACGCCACTTCTGGATCGCAAAGACAATGGCCATAAGCTCCCTTTCATAAACTGATTTAAATTGAGCCCTACCTGTTAAAGCTTGACTGTGGTAAGCTATAGGGTGTCTATTTTGCATTAAAACGATCCCCAAGCCAATCCCTGAAGCATCGGTTTCTAGTGTAAAGGGTTCGGCAAAATTGGGTAGAGCTAGAACCGGCACCTTCGTCATAGCTACTTTTAATTTCTCAAAAGCAATTGTAGCTTCTTCCGTCCAATTGAATCCATCTTTTTTCAGGAGTTGCGTGAGCGGCAAAGCTATCTTGCCATAATCTTTAACGAATCGACGGTAATACCCGGTTAATCCCAAGAATCCACAGAGCCCTTTAAGATTCTGCGGAAATGGCCAACTTGTCATGGCTTTAATTTTCTCCTGATCAGCTGCAACTCCCTCACTGGAAATTACATGCCCCAAGTATTCAACCTGCTTTTTGCCAAAGTGACATTTTTTCCGATTAGCATACAACTTATGAGTATGAAGCAGAAAAAGTACCTCTCGGAGGTGTTCCAAGTGAGCTTCCAATGAAGAACTATAGACCAGGATGACGTCAAAGAATATTATATTGAGAATGTTGAAATTGTTGACAAAAAGAAATAAACAGCAATTTGAGAGGCTGAATCTCTCCTAACACCAATTCGAGAGGGTGTATCTCTCCAACAAACTCATTGTAATCTCTTTTTAGTAAAGAATATGATCTCCCCATGTTACCCTATCCTCTGATATATACATTGCTCAAGGATAACAGAATTCTCCTTCTTACTCGTACGTAACAAACACAAGTCAGCATGCCCATAACAAACTTCTTTCCATCTCACGTCACTGGCCCACCTTCTCTAGCCCCCCAGAGGCCTATCAACACATCCTTGTTTACAGTGCAGATTGGAATCAACACTTAGAACATTTAACTTGTGTGTTGCAATTGCTATTGGATAACCAGCTGAGAGCAAATCAAAAGAAGTGTATTTTTGGGCAACAATCGGTGGAGTACTTAGGCCACATTATATCCTATGAAGGGGTAGCAATGGATCCTTCAAAAATCAAGAGCATCTTGGATTGGCCCATTCCCAAGAATGTCAAAGGGGTGAGGGGGTTCCTAGGACTTAAGGGATACTATCGTAAGTTTGTCCAAGATTATGGGAAAATTGCTAAACCTCTTACTGATCTTACAAGGAAAGAAAATTTCAGTTGGGGAAAGGAAGCCCAAGTAGCATTTGAGGAGCTGCAGAAGAAGATTACCTCAACTCCAATCTTAGCCTTAACTAATTTCTCCAAGGAGTTTTCTCTTCAGTGTGACGCTCCGGGAAGAGGGTTAGGTGTAGTCCTCATCCAAGAGGATCGTCCATTGGCATTTTTCAGCAAAGCTTTGGCTGAATCAACTTACTCTAAATCAGTATATGAGAAAGAGGTGATGGCAGTAGTGATGGTTATTCAACATTGGAAACACTTTCTAATTGGAAGGCATTTCAAGGTCTATATTGACCACAGAAGTCTAAAACATTTGTTGGATCAGCAAATTCCTTCTATAGACTAACAGTGTTGGCAAGCAAAACTGTTGGGGCTGGATTTCGAAGTTATTTATAAACCGGGGAAGCAAAATGGGGCAGCAGACGCTCTCTCAAGGGTTGAAGATGACAAATTACTATTTTCTGCGATTTCAGCCCCATTTTGTCTTGACATGGATGTAGTTCGAAGGGAACTCAAGGAGGACTCCAAGTTAAAACTCAATTATGACAACACTCAAAGAAGATTCCACTTCCAAGCCTGATTTCCACACCAGGGATGGTTTACTATTTTACAAAAACAGATTGGTTCTCTCATCTACTTCGGTGTTAATCCCTCAATTTCTACATGAGTATCATGCCTCACCTTCAGGGGGACATTTTGGTTTCCTTAGAACTTACAAAAGGTTAGCTGGTGGACTATTTTGGTTGGGAATGAAATCTTCTATTCAGAAGTTTGTGCAGGAATGTGTCACTTGTCAGAAGCATAAATACATGGCGATGTCTCCAGCTGGTCTTTTGCAGCCCTTACCCATACCTCAACTGATTTGGGAGGAGGTTTCCGTGGATTTTATCACAGGCCTTCCTAAATCTCATGGTTATGAGGTGATACTGGTGGTGGTTGATCGTTTATCTAAGTATGCTCACTTCTCACTTCTTAAACATCCCCACATAGCTAAGATTGTGGCTGAAACATTTACCCGAGACATAGTAAGATTACATGGAGTTCCTAGCTCTATCATAAGTAATAGAGACCCACTCTTTACTAGCAACTTTTGGAAGGAGTTGTTCAAGTTGCAAGGGATAGCACTAAAGATGAGTTCTTCTTACCATCCTCAAACGGATGGGCAAATCGAGGTGATCAATAGGTGTATAGAAACATATCTTCGTTGCTTCACTTCGGAGCAACCTAAAGGTTGGTCTATTTGGTTAGCATGGGCTGAATACTAGTATAATACAAACTACCATGTTTCGACTGGGCGGACTCCTTTTGAAGTGGTGTATGGTCGTCTTCCACCAACCTTGCTACATTTCACTCAAGGAGAAACTCAAGTAGAATCTGTAGCTTTAGCTTTAATTGATAGATATGAAGCATTAAGACAACTAAAGCACAACCTAATAAGAGCACAGTCCATGATGAAGAAATGAGCTGATATTCACAGAAGGGAGGTGCAGTTTCAAGTAGGCGACTTGGTTTTTGTTAAATTAAGGCCCCATAGACAGCTCACGGTAGCTAGGAGGATCTGTCCTAAGTTTTCAGCAAGATACTATGGGCCTTTCAAGATAATTGGGAAGGTGGGACTAGTTGCCTACAAGCTACAACTCCCTCCTTCATCCAAGGTTCATCTGGTTTTCCATGTTTCTCAGCTGAAGAAGGCCTTGGGCAACCATTCAGTGGAACAGAACCTTCCCAAAGGGCTGGAGATGGATCAAGGAAACTTGGTTGAACCTGAAGCAATCTTAGCTTCCCGCATTTCCAAGTCCAAAGGTAGTAGTATCCTTCAGTGGCTTATTCGGTGGAGGGACAAACCAGCAGAGGAGGCAACTTCGGAGGATGTAGAATTCATCAAGGGGCAATTCCCTTCCATTCACCTTGAGGACGAGGTGTTAATTGAGGAGGAGGGAACTGTTAGTACCCCTCCTAGTAACCAGCATATTAGTGTTAGCAATCAGCCCACTAAGCCCATCCAAACTTACATCCGTAGGGGTAAGATGGAGAAGGGGGCAATGCCGCATAGACTAGGTTGTTATGAGTTAGTTATGGAGAGAGATTGTAGAGAGGAGGTACGGGGAAAGGCATATAGAGGAATCTGTACAGTGGGGAGGGATTATTATTCATCTTCTAGAAAGTATAGATATTCTATTGTCCTGGAAGCTATCTTCCAGGAGGAATACTACTACTGCACCTTGCTCATTACGTAAATAATATAGTCTCTACTGATATTCCCTATCAGGTCCTTTGTTATATGCACACAAACTGATGTTTTTCACTTCTACTACAGAAAAAAGTTGGTGTGTAATTTAAGCAGAGGAAGAACAACCTCATAATTGCTTGACAACATAGCATCCAAAAACTGAAAGGTCTCCTTCTTCGTTTCCCGTCAAAAAACATTATTCAGAGCAAACAAATTGTTTGTAACTTGTTCAAATTGAAAAGGGTACATCTTTGGCCAATATTTCCAGGTTTTTCTTTCATTACGTTAAGTTAAAGGAGAGAAGAATGCTCACCCTTCGCGATTTTTTGCCTCACAATAAGTTCTGAAGGCAATACATATGTTTTTAATTTTGGTTGCACCAATACTGTCAGCAACGTAAAGAATATAATCATAACAAAATTCATTAAAACAGAACATCTGGAAAAGCAATCACAAACGAAATTGTATTCATGATACTACCTGGAGCTACTACCCTTCAATTGGTGAACAGAAGAATCCACTTGCTTGAAATCCACATTCTGAGATTCTCTGGAATTGTAGAATATTAAGCCATTAAGCAACTTCTCAAGCGAAAAGATAAGAAAACCAAACAAAAAACACAAAAATGAAGTAACACTCACAGAGCCCTGGCCATGTTGGTAACAAGCTTTTCACAATCTTCAAAGAACAGAGATACAACCTCATTCACAAAATCAGGGGTGCTCTCATCTCGCAGCTTCTGCAGTTGAGTGAACTGCTCGTCCAAAAAACCCTTCTCAAAAGCCACCATTCAACACATCATCATAAAAACCAAAATATTTCAACCAAAAGAGTCCGCTTTGCCACGAAAACTAACTCAGAGACATTAAAAGGAAAACTGGAAAGGGGGGGAAAAAATAAAGGAAGGCAAAACAACCCAATATTCCTACGGTACCTCACAAGACAAATACCTATTCAAACACACAAAGAATAAAAACCTGACGAACCTCTCGATGTAACGAGGCCGTAAAATCAGCAATTTGTCTATGCAAGTGACTGAGAACATCCATGGATGAAGTTCTCACTTCTCAGCGATCGCGCAAATTCAATACTGATGAAGGAGAAAAGAGGCGATAGATTTTATAACCGAAACTCGGAAGAAACTGTATCCTTTTCTCAGTGGAAAATAAACACAAGACAACTGAAGGCACCAAGCTTGGTTTACAGATTGACGTCGGAAACCACTTGTGTTCCAAAATCTTATCAAAGATTTCCCGCACATAGCAAACCAGAAGTGGGTTTTTTTTTAAAAACCTTTTTTACATGGGATTGGGATTGGGATTGCTTGGAAGATCCATGAAAATGACCAAAATAGCCTATTTCTCTCACTTGGGCTCTTTCCTCTGTCTTCTCTCTTATTCTTTGTATTTTATTATTGTTTTGTCCGCGGGAATGGATACAATTTTTATTTTTATTTTTAAAAAGACCCTATTTTTTTCATTTGAATTTGTGGATGAAGATAAGATTTTCAATTATTATATATATATTAAACCGACTTAATAACTTTAGATAAGGAAATGATATTTGAAATTTATTTGATCATTTTGAATTTCCACATTAGGAGATAATATAATATGTTGTCATTTTCCTTTTTCTGTTTTCTAAGAATATTAACTGCTGTAATTATATTAACATTTTTGGTAATGTTTATAAGTAATAAAAATTTCTATTTACAATTACTATACAACAAATAGTAATAACGTCTGTTTGTTTCAGTTTTTGAAGGGTGAATAAACACTTTTTTTCACAACAAAAGCTATTTTTAAGAAAAATGATTGTTTGGCTGTAAAATTCAAAAACACTTTCTTTTCATAGAAATGAGTTTTTTAGAAATTAAAATACAGCTTTTTGAGAAATTCAGATTTGGAGCTTTTCAAAAAAATACTTTTACAGGTAGACTTTTCATATCAATTAATGAGCCTATTTTTTAGTTCCTTTTATCCTTATGTTTTTACACATAATTCCGACAATACCCACAAACATATTTTCACGTTTATTTTAAGATTTATATAATATTATTTTATTTTTTATATGTTTTAATATTTATTTTTTATATTAGTTTTACTTATATTATAATCCATATAAAAGATTTGGTTAGGTATATTTTTATTTATGTTTCATATGGTTTAAAATTATATAATAATTAATATATTGTGATTTGCATATTGTTTAATATATTTTAAATAATATTTATCTGCATAAATAATTTTTATTATAAAATACAATATAGTTAAAATTAAAAGTGTTTTTATTTTTATATTGCTATACAGTCTATTATATAAAGTTAATTCAGAAAAGCTCTTTTTTAAATGGGAATCAAACAGTTAACTGACTTCTTATAAAAGACATTCTTAAAAAAACTCTATTGACAAAAGCTCTACTAACAAAAAGTGAAACAAATAAATTATTAAAACAATGTAAACAAGAAAATAATTACTAAAATAAACGAAATATCAAATACCGAAACGTAAATGCTAATTGTTAATAGTTGTTAGTTATTTATAAATATAACAGATATAGTAAATATGAAATATTATAATTTGATGGATTACAAAACCAATTCATTATGAATTTTAATATTTATAACGGTAAAATAAATAAATCAAAGATAATAAGAATATAAATAATTCACGTTTTATTTTATAAAAATATTATAAAGTTTTATGGTACCAAAAGAGGGTAATGTTATGAATACTATGTCAGTATCGATACAAATTTTAGTTTTGATAGGTATGATATCGGTAGCAATCAACATCGAGCACTCTTTAACATAGTTTTAAAATTTATAAAATAATTCTTGTATTTTTTAAAATTACAAAATAGTCCTTTAATATATTGTGCTATATAATTTTTAATCTTATGTCAACCTTAACACCAAAGATCATAATAATATAAATTTGAAATAACGACTGACTTTATTTATATTAATATCACAATTAATATAAAAAAATCATTTAATAATTATACATATATAAAACTAAGAACAATGCAAAGTACTTAAATGTCACAATTTATATTATATAACAAAAAATAATTATATCAAAAAATCATATAATAAGAATAATATAGGTCTATGACTTCACAAGCATTATAATTTACAACAAGAGTTCATGTCGAGGAATGCAACTAAGTAGAAGTGAATTCTGAAACAAAATACTTATAATCAAAAGTTTTATATTTACATTGCACATATAAAATTTATCATATATACCAAATACAAGTGAAATTAAAAGAAAAGAGAAGAAATAAAAAAAATCTAGGATTTCATTCAAATTGCATTGACCTAATTTTTATTTGGTGCAAAATTTTCATCATTAAGAGGAGTCTCGTCATTACCATCATTCAAATTTATTGCACCAAATGATATTTCATTACTTTATCATTTAAGATTTTTTGTCCTACAAAGAAAATGGCCTCACCACGGGATTCAAAAATGGATGCTTGTGCAGATTTTCCACAACGGGCTTTTTCCGGTTATGAAAAGTGCTATAGATGCAGCTGCAGGTGGAGACTTTATGGCAAAAACTGAAGATGAAGCTCATTCACTCTTGGAAAGGATTGCTTAGAATAACTACCAATGGAGTGGGAGCAGGGGGCATTTAAAGCAAGAGACTAAGAAGATTGCAGGAATGTTTGAGGTTGATGCAATATCCATGATGAACACTAAATTTGAAGCCCTGACAAAGAGAATGGATAATATGGATAAGGTTAATGTGATGGTAGCAAGCAGCTCACAGCCTGTGTATGAACTGCAGCAATTTACACCGCCTATGTATGATTTTCAGGCTTATGGACAAGACATTGCAGTTGAGCAGGCTAATTTAGTGGGTAACTATGGAGCTAAACCTCAAGGAGGAGCATTCTCAAACACATACAACCTTGAGTGGAAGAATCACCTTAATTTCTCTCGGTCCCAACAACCCAGACAGCCGCAAAATTTCTCAAACCGACCCCATTACTCTTCCTACCCTCAAAACGAACCTCACTTTCTAGCCTATCAAAAAACTTCCATAGAGGTCCTCCAGGATTTCAAAACACAAAACCTTAAGCCCCTTCACAACTCCCATAAGCTCAAGAGCATAAACCAACTTTGGAGTCCATGGTGGAACTGATCCAGTAGCTCAGTTCTAAGGTAGATCAACTTGCCATACACAACAAAATGCTGGAAACTCAGATTGCTCAACAGGCTCGTACATCAAGAGGAGATAAGGGTAAATTGCCTGCACGACCAGAAAATCCTAAGGAGACTGCTGATGCAGTGATTTTGAGAAGTGAAAAGGTCTTAGAACCGATGGTGGAAAGCAAGGATAAAGCAGCAAGTAAGAAAAGATCTGATTCTCTCCCAATTGCACAGCCTGTCCAGAATGAACAAAAAAATGTTGAAACTGAAAAATACACTCCACCCCATCCATATAAGCCCCCCATCCCATTCCCACAACGTTTTCAGAAGGCTTAGCTGGATAAACAATTTAGGAAATTTTTGGAAATCCTCAAGAAGCTATACATCAATATTCCCTTTGTTGGACCCCGTTTCCGAAGTTCAACATTCAGAATCATAAACTCATGGAGGGCTCACTTCTTATAACTTACTGAGCATAATTGGGGAACTTCCATTTGGAGTCTCAAATCGGCTTCTTTAGAATATTTGTTTCCCATTGAATTACGTTTCTAACGACACCAAAAATACTCAATTTGGTTTAGAAATGAAGAAGTTATGGTCAAAACACTACTGGACTAACATTAAACCAAGACTGAATACTACACCCGAATTCACTCCAGAAATTGAAAGTCTTAAGGGCTAAATTGAAATTCAATTCCTTCATATAAGTTGTAGCTCCATGTCCCTAGTTTAATTTGAAATAGAAATGAACCCAATTGGAGCTCTACAGATCAAGATATCGCTAAAATACTGAAGCATGTTCAGAAAAATATCCAACTTACTTTGATTCAATCCATCTTTTTCAAATTAAAATCAAAACCTACAATTTTTTTTTGTGGAGAGGTAGAGGATTGTCTTAGAAATCCAACGCTTTAAAAATTAGGTCAATCAGAGGTCGGACGAAAAAGTTATGGCCAAAAGAATGGAGAGAGTTCAGATCGGGGAGGAAAAATCATAAATCGGCGCTCGCCCTCGCGAGGGCGCATGCAAATGCTGCCTTCTCCTCTTCCTACTTTCCAACTTCTAAAATTCATAACTTGTGACTTAGAAGTCCAAAATTTGCAAATTTGATATCAATGGAAAGTTAAAAGAAAGATCTACAACTTCCATGAAGGACTTAAAAATAATTTCGGTCTCTAAAGGGGTCAAAAGTTCATGCAAAACTGACTGGTCGAGAAGCTCATCCTGAACAACATCATAACTTCTAAAAATCAAATCTTCCTCCTCCATTGCCCAAAAATTTCATACTTTATATCAACGGAAAGATAAAAAGACAACCTATAATTTTTATGAGATCTTAAGAGCAATTTCTACCTCTATAAAGGTCAAATTTCAATCAAAGTGACTGCCCCTAAAAATTCATCCTAAACAACATCAAGACTTCAATTGATCATAATTTCCAACCCCGATATTGAAAAATGTCATACTTTATAACGTTAGAAAGCTGGAAATATAAGCTACAACTTTTATCAAGACCACTTTGGCTGATTCTATCTAGATCAATACAGTTTTTTCATTGAATCTCTGCACAATCTTCCTACACCTAGGAAGGCTTGCCAAAACACAATTCCCGTCATATTCACCCACTACCAAGTACCTTTCGGTACTTTTGAGCTCCAACTCAACCAATTCATCTCATACACTCTTCAAATCACCAGCATGCTATTCTAAAATAATTAACTAATTTCAAACTCAACAATAAAGAACATGCTCATGCACATTCCTCTTTCATAAAAATCATACACAATCTCGTACACTATCTATAAGCAACACAATCATACTCAAAAGGAGAATACTTGAATTTTCATTCTCATTTCCATCCAAAAAAATGTTCATGCATAGCTTTAAATACATATCAACATGTCCATCATGGACTAAGCACAAGATACATAATACATGAGATGCTCAATGTTTGATATGCTTGAAAAGCTATCCAAAAGGCTAGTTACT
>JANIJH010000004.1:18023802-18034026 GCA_024520975.1 Erythroxylum areolatum
TGACATCTCGATAGAGAATCATAGATAATTTAGATCTAGTTTCCTTCAAAGTCTAGGAATCAAGTTTATTGAATAAATCAGAAGAAAATAATTAGAAGTCGATCACGAAACCAAATTTGAAACTGTCTTTTACATATTTGATTCATTCCTTTCAGTCATAAATTGCGTGGTTATTCTATTTGTTTTAGGATTAGTTTTAGCAATTCGTTAATTAATCAATTTCTCAATTGTCAACATTTAAGTGATCAGCCCAAATAATTGAATGGTTTTAGCTTAGTAATTGTTCAGTAACTCCCTGTGGATCGATACTCTTACTTCCCTATTTACTTGCATGACCCGTACTTGCGGGACTTTGGACAATCATTCAAATTTATTGCACCAAATGATATTTCATTACTTTATCATTTAAGATTTTTTTAAAAGTCATTCTTATTTATTAAACTTGGTTCCTCATAAACTACAACAATAACAACTAGTGAAAGTCCCGTTGTCTAACAATAGGTAGCCTTACCTATATCTAATAGAGAGGTTGTTTCTAATAGACCCACATATAATGCAAAAATAATAATATAAAAATAAATAAATACATATAAATAAAAATATAAAAATATGTAATGCTATATATATTACAGTATATATAAAACATGGTAAATATTAACAATAAAAGATAAAATAAGTAAATAAATACACAAACTAGGAAAAAACTGCAAGAATAAATTAAACTAATCATTACAAGAAAGTAATTATATTAAGTAAGAAATTGCTTAGGTTAAATAACTAAGAGAGAAGCACTATGTAATCAAAATGTTAAGGCTAACTATAAAACGAAAGATTTTAAATAAAATATTTAAAAACTTGAGATAACGAGAAAGACTTTCTAATATGAGATCGTCTATCTATATCTTAGTACAGCAAAGTTTTCTATTACAAGTCATGTCCTTAGTAAGTTCCAGCAGAGTTATATTATTCTTGATTATTTCCTCCCAATTCTTCTTAGGCTTTCCTTTTTTTCCCTCTTATAATCTTAAGTACTATTTTCTTGCATCTTGTTACTAAAGCATCAGGGTGTGTCCTTTTAACATATCCGAACTACCTAAATCTCATCTCTTTTAATTTTTTATTAATACCGGTCACTTTTAATTTGTCTCTTGCCAATACATTCTTAACTTTATCTCTTCTACTAAGGTTACATATAAAATGGAGCATCTTCATCTTTGCTATCAGTAGCTTATGACTATGCACTTGTTTGATGAGTTAACACTCTGCCCTATATAGTATGGCTGACCTAAACACTAAATGATAGAATTTACCTTTGAGTTTGAGTGGTATTTTTTCATATAAAACTCCTTATGCATATCTCTATTTAAGCCAACATAATCTAATATAGTGAATTATATCTTTATCAATCTCTCCATTGCTTTGGATGATAGACCTTAGGTGTTTAAAACACTCTTTTCGCAGTATAATTTTTGAAACAAGCTTTACTTCCATATTGGAAGCCGCCTTGTGACCCTAAAAGTTACATCCTAAGTACTCAATCTTAGTCTTGCTCAAATTTAAAACTCTTTAACTTTGTCGTATCCCTCTAACATTCTAGCTTGACATTGGCAATTTCTTTTGTCTCATTTACTAAAACAATATTGTCATTAAACAAAATACACTAAGACACATCCTCTTGAATATTTTTAGTAAGCTCATATATCACCACTGCAAACAAAAAATAGATTAATGAGGAGCCTTGGTGTAGCCCAATTTTGATTGAAAAGATCTCCTTATATCATCCTTACTCTAGTCTTGTTCCCCTTCATATATATCCCTAATAACCCGTATATAGGTTAAAGGAACCCTTTTACTTCTAAACACCTTCACATGATTTCCCTAGGTACCTTATCATATGTCTTCTCTAAATTAATAAAAACTAAGTGTAAATTACTCTATCTTTTCCTTTAATATTTCGTTAATCTTTTTAGGAGAGGTAAAGCTTCTATCATGGACCTTCTTGACATGAAGTTGAACTAGTTCTCTGACATATGAGCATCCTTTCTCACTCTCTTCTCAATAACCTTCTTCCTTAACTGCATGATGGGACCAAATAGTTTGATGCCTTTATAGTTGTTAAAATTTTAGATGTCCCCATTACTCTTGTGTAGAGGAATTAATATATTAAATATCCACTCATTCGACATTTTGTTCAAGGCAAATTGATTATATAAAACTACTTGTTCTAGTAAGAGTCTTAGTAAACAAATAAGATTAAATTATAAGAAATTATATTCATTCTAATAATAATAATAACATGCTTTTCTTGAAGCTTTAAGTTGTATTAAGAAAAGATCAAATTGTAAAATCTTTTGCGTTATAATATTTCCTTTTATTGGAGTGGATGAATTTAATTGTGCACCTTCTCACACCCTGTTGTAATCTCACATTGACTTAGATTTCAAATTACAAACCTTTACAATTCTAGAGCATCACTGTTGCATTAATCCTACTGAGCAATTGTAAGACACTAAAAGTGATGATTAATTTCAAACAAGTAACAGAAGTGAAGAAATATATACCTGTTTTAAGTTTATCTCTTTGAAGAACAATAATGGGCATCTCAAAATCACTAAGCACATCCTTATATGCCTCTATTTATGAGCTAAAGAGATCTTGCATCATCTTATATGCAACAATTGTCGTGATAGTTAATAGTATTCCCTTATTAACTTCAGCTTTCTTTGTAAAACTTGGACTAAAATAGACACTAGGAAAAAAACCTTAACTATAAAAAACGGATAGTAAAGTTGTCTTTCTCATCTTTCGTTGATGATTGTAAGCTAAGGTATATACAAAGAAGCCCTATTTTTTAAATTAACCTTGATTGCTTCTTTTTCCCTCTTCATGACATGATATACGTAACTCATAGTTCCCTTTTCATCATTATTAGTCAAAACGAATTACTTTTAATAAAGTTCATAAACTGAAATGAAAAATTGATATTATGAACAAAATTCATTATCTTAAAGTATAATTATGAAAATCTTTGTTCCAGTATTAGACCTAACATATTAAGATGCAAGCAATTTATTACTTGTAAATATTTGTCTCAACTCCTTCATTAGAACAAAATACTAAAATGATAAGAAATTAGATACAAATCTTATAATGGCAACATAACAAAATTCCTATCATTAGTGAAATCTTTTCTCATCAAAATTTGAACCATACATGATTATAGATGCATGATTATTGAAGAGGATTACCATTTATGCAATTATACGAGGATCGTTAATGGATGAATGTATTAAGCATACATATGCTTTACTAGAAGAGACGAAATAATCATTATCAATAATATAATGAGCAATTTTTCCAATCTACAATTCAAGGAGTTGCATAAGAGAGTAATTCAAAGTTGGAGTTAGGCATTGAAAAAATGGTTATTAAAATGTAGGTAGATTTTTTGAGAAGTAGTAAGCAAGTTGGAGGACCTATGAAATAGGAAAGACAAATTATCACTTACTATCTAAGAATAGTTTGTATGAAGCTAATGACATGGGCAAACTAAGGCTTGCCAAGCATGAATTCAATGATGTTGTGACTATGGTGCATAATTGATATCCTGATGGATGGATGAATAACTTAAGAGTAACTATGAATTTGGTAAGACAATGAAAATATTCAGATAATCAAGATTGATTTTAAACAATGTCAATAAATATGGAATAAAAGAGAAAGAACATAGAGATCTAAACATGCACCAAACTAATCATAATGAGGGTGAGAAATATAGCAGTTCAATGATGCCTAACAAAATAAAAAACAAAGTTGTGACATTTAAGAATTATCCTAAGGTATAAACACTATTATAAGAGGCCATTAATTATGTCTAGAAACGGCAACACGTCTATGGGTAAGTGAAAGTCAAGCTTAGTAAGAAAATAAGTCCAACTATAGATAAAATAAAAACTTAAGCTCATCTTGACCTTAATGCATCCGAGTATATCCTATCTCAACCAAATGTCCACCCATTCCCTTCCCTAAAGATTAAATTAAAGCCTTTTATGAAAATCCAGTTATGATAACTTAGATGTACTTAAGAAAAAGAATATCAAAATGATCATAGAGTATCATACCTAAATCTAGTTAAGGATGATCATTTTAAAAGGAAAGATATTTAATCATAAAGTTTCTCAAATTTTACTATCAAGTCTATCTTGATTAGAACACCTTTTCTCTCTTCAACTCATTCTTTGTCTGTGACCCATTAGATTCTTAAATATGCTAGCAATGAATATAAATTATAACCCTAAATTCATAATTATGATTAAATCAATCAAATTACTTTAATTTATTTTTAATTCTCTAATTAAATAACTTATATATGTGAACTAAGATGGGCGTCTAGTAATGCATCATGATCACCAAAATATTAGGAATGTCAAAGTGATTTTAATTAACCTTTTTAAACTTGATTATTTTGTATAAGTTAATCCATTAAAAGATCAATATTGTCAATTCTTAAAATCACTTAACGCATCCTTGTATACCTCCATTTGCAAGCTAAGGAGATTTTGTATTGTCTTATGTGCAACAATTAATGTGATATTTAATAACATTTTCCTATTAACTTCAACATTATTTGTTAAACTTGGGCTAAAATAGACACTAGAACTTTAAAATATCCCAGTTGTAAATAATATAGTTAACTTTCTCATCTTTCATTGATGATTGTAAGATAAGCTATATACAAAGAAAGACCTATTTTTAAAATTTTCCTTTATTGCTTTCTTTGCCCTCTTCATGGCAATTATAAAAATAACTCATTATTGTTTTCTCATCACTATAAGTCAAAGTAAAGTAATCTCACTAAGGGCTTACAAACTTAAATGATAAATAGATATTGGGACTAAAAATCGTGATCTTCAAGTATAATTATGGAAACTTCCATTTTAGTATTAGACCTAGCATACTAAGACGTAACTTGTTTATTACTTGTAAACATTTATCTTAAATCATTTTTTATTAAAAGAAATAATAAAATGATAAGAAATTAGTTGCAAATCTTGTAATGGCAAGATGACATAACTTTCTATCATTGGTCAAATCTTTTTTATCAAATTTAGAACCATTGCATAATTATAGATGCACAATTATAAATGAACTTTGATTACTAGGAATTGTTTAACTTGGATAAGATAGGCATGTCTAATCAGGAGTGGCTAGCAAGGAAAACTGAAAAGACAACAATAATTTTAAAACACCCCAAGTTACTGAGTCTGCTTCTAATGAGGCTACAGATCAATCCATATTGTAACCACCAAATCACCTACGATTACTAAATGTTGGAAATGCAATACCAAAAGTGCATTCAGTTGCTCCCTCTTTAGTGGTAACTCAAACTAAACCTGCTAATTCATAAGCTAAGGAAACCCCATCAGAACCAATTCTCGCTACCCCTAGTTGCTCTAATTCTGGTAAGGATTACATTATATTAGTTAAAAGGAAATCAAATAGGTAGAAAAACAACTCAAACTCTAACTACTTAGCGAAATGAATACCTTATCTTAGAATATTAGGGGCCTTAACAGCCTCTCTAAGCAACACATGTTTAAGGATTATCTTAACTCAATAAAGCCTACCTTAAGAGACCTTTTAGAAACCAAATTGCTAAAGCACAAAGGCAAATAACTCTCTTTTTTGAATAATAAATGGGCCATCATCTCTAATCATATTGCTCATCATTATGGACATATGATATTGACCTATGATATAGAGAAAGTGCAAGTTTGTAGCTCATTTATAACCAATCAACTCCTCCACCTTGAACTGGTTTTTTTTTTTGCAACTCAATACCAAGGTTAATATCTCCTTCCTATATGCCTCTAACTTTAGTTTTTAGAGGACTGAGCAATGGAACAACCTCCAATCCATCCACGTAAGTGTCTTAAACCTGGCTAATCATTGGTGATTTAAATAGCATTCTTTTACCTCTAGAGGCTAGAAACTTATATCACACGAACTTAAATGATGATTTAGCTAAATTTGTATCAGGTATTGAAGTAGCTAATCTCAAGATGGAGGGAAAAATTTTCACTTGGTCTAACTAATAACACAATAAATGGTTTATAAGGAAAAAGTTAGAAACATGGTTTATTTTAGATGGTAGATTATCTTTCTAGCAGCAAAGCTATGTTTGGAAATTCTTTCTTTTCAAATCATTCCCTCATCACCATCTCCAACTTGTCTCTTTGTACTAAAATTCATTTCCCTTTTAGATTTAACAATTACTTGGCTAATGATGAGGGATTTGAGGGGGCTATTAATGGAAACTTACATTGTTATAATCAAGGTTCCCCTTCCTTTATTTGCAATGAAAAGCTAAAAAGGATCAAAATGGAGCTTAAACTTCTTAACTAAAGTAAATACAGCAACACAATGTCACCAAAGAGGCAATGGATCAAATCTAATCCCCCTTTTATTCTAATTCTTCTAATTCCCTCCTTATTGAGGAGGAAAGGAAAGCCTTAGCTAAATATTCCTATATGACTAAGGTCAACTACTGCTAGGAAAAATCTAAAGAAAATAATATGTTTGTTGGGAGATGATGACATTTAGGCTCATTCACTAGAGAACCTTATTAAAGAACCTTTACCTACTGGGTTTATCTAATAACTCTTTCTTTTCTCTCTTGTTACACATTTTTTTCATCAAATATATGATTCTAGAGTTGGAAGTTTTAGCATTAATGAGGCCCTTCACTCCCTTAGATATGGAAAAGGTTATCTTTAGCCTTAATCCTAATAAGTCTTCTAATCCTGATGTGTTTAATGCCTTATATTTTCAGAAATCTCGGTATTTGATCAAGCATATAGTCAGTAAGACTATCTTGATTTTCTTTAACAAAGGTTTTTTTTTCTTGAAAGAGTTTAACAAAAATTTTATAAATCCTTAAGCTAGCTAATCATTCTTCTTTGAAAGAGTTTAGACCCATATTTTGTTGTAAAACCATGTACAAAATTATTTCAATGCTTATAGCATCTAGGTTGAAGATGGTTATTAAGCCTCTCATCAATATCATACAAGGTGTTTTCATTAATAAAAGGAAAATTAGAGACAATATTCTCTAAAAACAACAACACTTCAAGAATTAAAATAAAAGAAATTATCAAAAGAACTGTGTTATCAAAGTATATTTCCAAAGGCCTTTGATTTAATCAATAAGAAGTTCATCATTAATGTGCTTCAAGTCTATAGATTCCCTCCTGCTTTTATCAATTAGATTGAGCAACATATCTCAACTAAATGAATTCCCTACTAAGCTCATTGAGGGAGAAAAAGGTTTGAGACAAAGGGACTTCTTATCTCCTTACCTCATCATATTTTATATGGAAGTTCTGACTTGAGTAATCAAGTATATAATTAGTCTAGAGAGCAAATTTAAGTACCATAGCAAATGTAAGTCAATTAGAATTTTCTGCTTAGATTTTACTGACGATTTGCTCATTTTTTTAGGGTTTCACTTCCAATATTTTAAGGCCCTTACGAATGCCATTGACATCTTTAAAAAATTATCTATTTTGGCTACAAAGAAAGATAAAATATAAGTGTTAATTTCTATATTTTCTTCCTATATGTCTAATTAGATCACTAGCCTAATAGGCCTTCAGGTCAAACAACTTCCCTTTAATTATCTTGGGATCCTCATAACATATAAAAAACTAACTTACAATGACTTCTTACCTTTTATTAAAAGAATTCAAAGGAATATAAGGAGTTAGTGTAACAAATCTTAGTGTAACAAATCTCTACCTTATACTTGAAAATTTTAGCTAATTCAATTAGTTATGGACTCCTTACATTCCTATTGGTCTAAACATCTTGTTTTTCCTACCATCTTGATTAAAATGAATGAGAGAATGTTCAGATGTTTCCTCTAGACCTGAAAAGCCAATGGTGAATATGTAGCCAAAGTTGCATGGAAAAAGGTATATCTATCAAAGTAAGAGGGCCTCTTAAAGCTAAGCAACAAAGTAATAATGTTGAAGAGAATCTTGAGGATTCTAATAGATAAACAATCCCTTTGAGTCAAGTGGATCCAGGCACACTATCTTTAGTGGGAGAATTTTAAAGTTATAATACGAATGATACCTCGTGGACAATGTTTAACATTTTCAAGTTCAGAATTCTCACTAGAAGATTATTCCAAACGAGGTTTGGAGATGGTTCTCTTACTAACTTCAGTTCTGATAATTAGAGTTCCCTTGATCCTTTGTGTGGCGTTGATGCTTCCATTTATCTTCGAGGAATTGTCCTTTACAAAGCCTTAATTAGAGAAGTCTCTCTAGATAGTCTTTATGACTTATTTATAAACACTAAAGAGGAACTTACTACCATTGCTACAAACTTCTTCCCTAGTTCTGTGGAAAGTAATAAGGTATATAGAGTGTTCATTCTTTAGGACTCTTCATAAACCAATATTTTGGAAATCATTTAATAAGGATTAAGGCACCTAAAGTTGAATGGTGGAGGCTAATGCGGTATTCCCAAGTTGTCTTGAAGATCTCATTCATTCTCTTACTGGCTATTAATGGTATTCTATTCATTTGTTAGGATTACATGGAATTACTTAGCCATTTTTATCTATTGCTTATGCTAATCAAACAATGAATCTACAATGTGGTATTCCCAAGTTGTCTAAAGACCTCATTCATTTGTTTGTTTAATGGTAGTCTATTCATTTGTGATAGGATTCCATGGAATCACTTAGTGACTTGTATCTGTTGCTTAAGCCAATCAAACAATGAATCTATAATGTGATATTCCCAAGTTGTCTAGAAGACCTCATTCATTCATTTGTTGGCTATCAATGGTAGTCTATTTATTTGTGATAGGATTCCATGTAATCATTTAGCCACTTGTATATGTTGCTTATGCCAATTAAACAATGAATCTATAGACCAATTATTCTTCCAATACAATTTCTTAGGCTATCTTTAGAATGAGATGCTTAGGAGGTTTTAGATCACATATTCTAGTTTGAGATAGTACTATGGATCTCTTTTTGAAGATGGAACAAGAAGTTTATAAACTTTAGGATGTCATTTAATTACCTAGTATATAAAATTTAGATAGAAAAGAATACTCAAATATTTTCAAGAAAATCTAAGCCCAAGCAACAAATTCTTTCGAGCTTCTTGCACGAGTAAGAAAATACTAGTATGCTTAGTTTGATCATTCCCTTTTCTTCATAATGTAAACCAAATTCAAATGGTATTTAACTACTAAAATTCTCTAGAAAACAATATATGTTAACATAGCTATTTATGAAATGTCCTTAACTTGATACCTTATAGGTCTTGTTTGGTAAGTAGTAATGAAGGAATCAGAATAAAAAATAGGAATGAGAATGGAAAGTGAGAGTCGAAATATGAATAAAATTACTAATTATGAGTGTTTGGTATAATATTAAACAAAACTAATAGTTATGTTAATATTTGGTATTAAATATTAAAAATGATGATGAATATTTTTTATTAATAAAAAATTCAATGATTTATAAAATTATTAATTTTTAAATAATTATAAATGATTTTTATGATAAGAATAAAAGTATCAATGAAACAAAATAAAATAATTATTAAAGAAATTAATATAAAAGATCATAATATGTAATTTTGATGATAATATTTTAATAAGAATCAATATCTTGATAATATTTTGATATTAACTTGATAATATTCTAATGGTGTATTTTATCTTTTGGTTTGGGAGTGGGACCCGCATCTTTTTGGTTTTGTCCCCTTTGGTCACACCCACATCCCGTAGGGGGCGTTGCGCATCCCGTGGGAGCAGCGGGAGTCGAACCTGTGACCACAGGGTTTTGTTGGGTGCATGACCCACGCCTCACACCACTGAGCTAGAGGCGTGGCCCTGAGGCCAACAAAACCCTTTGGTCAGGGGTTCGAGTTGCAACCTCACCTTGGCAGACCAAAGGGCACAATACTTAGACGGCAGGGGACACCCTCTCCAAAAAGGCATGCACCCAACAAAACCCTGAGGTCACAGGTTCGACTCCCCACGAGGGAAGGGTTAAATCTAGAACCCGACGTGACCAAAGGGGACAAAACCCAATGGTGCGGGCCCACCCAAACCAAAAAGGCGTAGCTCAGTGGTGTGAGGCGTGGGTCATGCACCCAACAAAACCCTGAGGTCACAGGTTCGACTCCCCACGAGGGA
>JANIJH010000004.1:18043685-18062533 GCA_024520975.1 Erythroxylum areolatum
GATCCCGACGAGGCTGCACGTTGCCGTTTGGATCCATGAGATTGACTGTCTCCGATTTGAAGGTTCCTGCAAAACAAGGAAGGCACATAGGGGGTTGTTTCCCGATAAGCCCCTCCGACGCTCAAGTTAGTCTTTTTGATGGAGGTAGGATCGTTGAGAGCAGAGAAAACTAGGGTTGTTAGTTACGTACCTCGCTCGTGATCAAATCATACCTTATATATGGGATGGACGTTAGGTTTAAGTCTTTACGTAGACTTCTACTTCTACATGAGAGGTTTTAGTCTATAGGTGGGCTGTATATATCTGACCCTGGGTCTGGGCCTAGCTTAGCCAATAGACGTTAGACCCATCCTTGAAGGAAAGACCGATCGACCCATAATTCGTGATGACTAAGCTCGGCACGACCGACCCGACCGTAATCTTTTGCTGCTCAAATTCTCACCCGCAATACGTAGCTGATAGTGGATCTGATTCATAGAAGTTGTCCAAAGTTGACCAAAAATTGGCTTTCTTCCCCTACACTGTTGTTAAAAGAATCGTAAATAAATGTACTTCAGAAGTCTGATTAGGTACTGTTTCTTTTTTAGTTTACCCGAAATAGAAAGCTTTCTCAGCGAAGCAAAAGGAATGATTTCTTCTGTCTCTGTCTCTGTCTCTGTCTCTGTCTCTGTCTCCGTTGCTTATTTTATGGATTCCTAGTGTTAGAAAATGCAACTTCATTTGCGAGAAGTTAATGATTTATAACTTAGCTTTTACAGAATTTGTGTTCCAACTCAAAACCAAATATTTAGATATTGTATACAGCTCAATCTGATGTTTCTTTATTATTCCTCGTTGGTCAATGGGAACTTCAGTGAGGTCCTGAGAATCTAAAGACTGTTTTAGAATGGTCAAAACAACTGGCTGCTGCTGCTAAATGAAAATGACCATGTCTGGCTTCAACTCCTTCCTTGACAAAACAAAATAAAACACTCTTTCTATGAAGCAAACGTAGCTACATGATCCAATGTCACTATTCCAACAACTTCTCATCTTCACGCTCTTAACGCTTTCTTCCACACCCAACCTCCGCATCCTCGCGCAGAACACCAGCACCACCGCATCATGCCCACTCAACTTCAACGTCCTCCGTGACCTTTCCGCCGGCTCCGACGGCCCAACAGCGGACACTTCGCAATTATGCCAGAACATCAAACAAGGACTACGACTCGTCGAAGCCCACTACCTGAAAAGCACTGGTAATTTCTTGCCCCCAGTTAACTCATCACAATCCTGTTGGCTATCCTACCAGAACCTCGTCGACGATGGTACTCCGAACTTCGACATTCGCTCCTCTTGTGGGTTCCAAACCAGTTGGATCTCCGAGGGTTGCATGAACATAACTACACGAGCCCAGTTCGAGTCTTTGATCCCAAACGCCACTTTGAACGATGTCGTTGCGAATTGTAACCAGTCTCTGGAGAACAACTCTCCTTGTGCGGCTTGTACAACTAGCCTGTCGAAGCTTCAAGCCTCCTACTTGGCAGGAGCTTCTGTGGGAAACCTCTCGGATTGTCAAGGGTACCCGTCGATTTATACTGCGGCCTTTGCAAATCTTTATGGCCCTACCGATAAGGGTACTGCTAAGTGTTTGTTTTTACTTGATTTTACTTCAAAAAGTGCTAAGAAGAAGAAGAAGAAAGTTCTGATGTTGGTACTGTCGATAGTTTGTAGTGTTGGATTGTTGACATTAATTTGTGGGTATTGGTTATTAAGGCGCAGACTAAAGGATCTGAAGAGGAAAAGTAGGACGGATAATAATGTTGGTAGAATTGAGACGGGTATGGGTTCTGGGTTGGATTCGATTAGTCAAAGTACTACTGTGGTTAAGTTCACTTTTGAGGAGATTAAGAGGGCAACTAGGAATTTTACTAGGAATAATATTATTGGGAGCGGAGGGTATGGAAATGTGTATAGAGGTTGCTTGGATGATGGGTCTGAAGTGGCTTTGAAAAGGTTCAAGAACTGTTCTGCCGCTGGTGATGCCAGTTTTGCGCATGAAGTTGAAGTGATAGCTAGTGTGAGGCATGTCAATCTTGTTGCTTTGAGAGGGTATTGTATTGCCACTACTCCATTTGAAGGTCACCAGAGGATAATTGTGTGTGATTTGATAAAGAATGGAAGTTTATATGATCACTTGTTTGGGTCTATGATGGAGAAGCTTAGCTGGCCTATTCGGCAGAAGATTGCTCTAGGAACTGCAAGAGGATTGGCTTATTTGCATTATGGAGCTCAGCCAGGCATCATTCACCGAGATATTAAAGCGAGTAATATACTTTTAGATGAGATATTTGAGCCAAAGGTGGTTGATTTCGGGCTGGCAAAGTTTACCCCGGAGGGAATGACACATCTGAGTACTAGAGTGGCTGGGACAATGGGATATCTAGCTCCTGAGTATGCTCTGTATGGGCAATTAACCGAAAGAAGTGACGTGTATAGCTATGGTGTTGTGCTTCTTGAGCTTTTGAGTGGAAAGAAGGCACTTCTTATGGATCATGATGGCCAGCCCTCTCATCTGACCGATTGGGCGTGGTCACTGGTGAAAAATGGGAGAAGTTTAGATGTTATTGAAGATGGTATGCCAGAGTTAGGTGCTGAATATATTCTGGAGAAGTATGTGTTGATTGCGGTTCTTTGTTCTCACCCACAATTGTATGCCAGACCAACAATGGATCAGGTTGTCAAAATGCTGGAAACAGAGTTATCGATTCCTTCTATCCCAGAAAGGCCAGTTTCTCTTGTAGCTGAGAGGAATGACATTGAGAGATCAGTGAGCAGTAGTGGCTCAGTTCAGCTCTCTAGTCCTGTTGGCTACCATCCGAGTGCATCTGAGAGCAGTCGGCCTTCCGGCAACAAGGAAGAAGGGTCAAGTTCAGACTCTAGAGCATTTTAATCAATGCAGACTGTAGGCTTTGACCAGATAGTTTGTGTCCTGTGGTTCTTGAACATAGATGACTTCTTTTTGTAAATCATAAAGGATGGTTCCTGAATTTGGAATGACATACTCCTCGTAAAGATGATAGCTGTGCGACAAAAATTTGATTCATTTAATGATAGAGGAAGATTACATTCTTTTGAGATTCAATACGTTTATACTTTTGTGTATTTTGGAGTTCGATCTGAACATGTGATTATTGACAGACTGATAACTATAGATGTTCAATTTATCTCCTGAATCTGTTCAATTTATCTCCTGAATCATACTCTTTAGATGTTACTGAGATCTCGTTATAATGGAAACAAAATAATCTAAGCGGCTTATTCCTGAGAGAGGGAGCTTGAGTACAAGTTTTTGCAAGATGGATTTCTGGCTGTTACTGTCACTTCTCCTTTCAAGGAGTCTAACAAAAACTAATGCGTGGTTCATGCTCATGTTATGGCCTGGACCTGGAGTTACACCTGCTTACCATGTTATTTCATAATTCTAGCTGTTAGCCTACACACAAACTATATTAGTCAATACAGTTTGAAGGAGTGAGTTAACTAGAACAGAACACAGTTGATTGTCGGCAGTATCACTGATTACTTTCACGTTTGGCTAGTATTAAGTGTTGGTGGGATTTTATTTCTGGTACATGACAGTAACAATATGCTACATCTACTCTTATGTCTTGTTATCTGTTATGACATTAACAGCCTTATGCCAAGCTTTGAAGATGCTGTGATCTTTTAAAACGACAATTTTGAATTGATATGTTGTAGATGCTGATCTGTTTGATTCTATGATGATCTGTACAATGTTCATTAAGCATTATTTGTTGGCTTTCTCTATTTCTTGGAGAGGCAGATTACCAGTTAAAGAAATAAATAAATGTCAAGCATAACAGAACTCACTCAATTCATTAGTTCACTTTAAACAAGCTGACGAAGCAAGTGCCAACGGAGCATCTAAGGAATCACACCAATGTACCAATCAAATTTTGTTATCGATTTGAATTGCGATGATTAAGATTATTCCACATTAAACAAATATAGACAAGAAACAAGAAACCTGAGTTTTTATATTCACCCAACTTTAGTAAATGACTTATCAGATATTTTTAGCAGATTGAGAGGTATTTTATTGTTTGAATATGTCAAATCATTGGTAATTATATTTGGTAATTAGCTGGTTGGATTGGCAGATTGAATCAATCTGCTATTTTTGAAAATGCTCCTATAAAAAGCGTTTTGTTCAAGCGATTGAAAAATTAAGGGACGAAAAGACAATTGTACTCAAAAGTTACTACAAATTACTCAAGTTGTAATTTTTATTATTGCTTCATCAAACTTCAACTTGCTTAATATGAAGAAAGAAAGTAGTAGTAGTAATAATAATAATAATAATAATAATAATAATAATAATAATAATAATAATAATAATAATAATAATTCTAAGTTTTTTATTAGAGTTAGTTTTTGTAAAATTAAATATCTAAATTCTAAATTCTTGTGAGAATATTCAAAGAAATATTAAGATATAATACTCATGTCCTCGGGCCGAAGGTTGGCCGGGCTAACCCTGCTCGATCTATTTTTTAAAAAAACTTTCAAAAAATGATATCGTTTTATCTCTCTTAGTTAGGTCACAAGCCACGGGTTGGACAGCCCTGACTAGGCCCGATCAAGCTTAGAAATTCTATAAATTTCTTATAGCTTTAATGTTTTATTTTGGTGAATTAAAATTTTTTATAATATACAAATAATATTTTTGAGATGTTGATTGACGTGATTTGAATAAAATTAGAACGGAGTGAATAATAAAAAAAAGGTGTGCCAATTTATTTTCACAAAAGAAAACCCAGCTTTTATATAGTTAAAATAACAAGGCTTCCTACTTTTCGAGGGCGGGAAGGCCTTTAATTTTGTGGTTATAAAGAAACAATTTTTGCTGATTACCGTAAATAAAATTTGTTACTTTTGAACTATAAATATACTATATTAGCACTTAATTTTAAAAAAACAAAAAAGTAATAAAAGTTACGTCACAATTTTCCTCCGTACCAATTGACGGGTTAAGATTAATGGGACAATTTTCATTAGGAAGCAATTGATAAGAATCAATGGAAGAATGATCCATTTAATCTACTTAGTTTCCTTTTTAATGATAATATATGGTATCTGTATCACTTTGCATACACATTGATTAGTCCAACTGTACACAAACCTGTTGCGAGTCAACCATACTCATCTCTATCTTTGCGTGTCATAAACTTTCATCACCAAGTTTGTGGACACAGTCTCTATCTTAATTTCTTTGAAAACAAAATAATATTTATGAAAGGGTGGCTGCTACTGAAGGATGCTTCATCACCACCTGAATAAACAATCAATCACCATGCATCAATACAAACGCAACGGACAAAGCTACTAATTTTGACTATTGGGGACTCCTGGTACAGAAAGAGGTGCACTACTGTTCATATTATTTGAAGGAACGGTAGTTGAGTCACAATAATGCTTGAAGCGTTGGTGACGCTTTCCAACTGACTTTTATGCACTTTGTTCGAGCATATGACCAATAAGCACTAAGTTTGTGTAGTTTGATTCATTGAAGATTTTACTGAGAAAGTCACATCAGAGGTCCTCTAAAATTCTATGTTTATCTTGTAAGCCAAAGGGGAACTAGGTCGCCTACTTCTACGTTGAAATACACAGCAACTTGTTTGAAGCTATGAAGATGCTGCATTACGTGGGAAAGTTCAGAAAAAAAAAAAAACAATTTACTGTTCTTTCTTACAAGATGACGTTTCTTTCCTCGTCCTTTCTGTCTGTGAAATTCAGCTGCTTAGCTGTGAATTTCCGTAACAGCTGCCGTGTCCATGTGGATGTGTAGACCAATTGTCTTGTTCTATTCTCATGAAAGCGCCAAGACCATCCACAAGTTGGGATTATTTAAAGTAATATCCTGACCTGATCGCAAATAAAGGAATTCCAATCGAATGTTGGTTTTCCTGTATTAACTTATCAAGGCAAGTGGCTGAAGTCCATATGAAGCATAAACCTGTCAAAACTATAGTCTATGATGCAACTTATTGCTTGAGAATTTAAGTTTCTGCCACTTCTGCACATCTTCTTCAATCTTTAAAGCAATTCAGTGAAGCCCTTCTCTTTTCCACACTCGCACACGTTCAGAGTTGAATAGGAAGAGCCATGGCCATCAAAGAGGACGTTGAGAATGCTACTGTTGGTGAAAATGAAGCGTTAAGCCAACCATTGATGCGGAAGGATCGGCCAGATGGAGGACGTGGATCTGACCCCCAGAATAGCAGAAAGGGGAGTAAAGGGATGGTTTATCTCAGCACTTTCGTTGCAGTGTGTGGTTCTTTTGCATTTGGATCATGTGTACGTACTTTGGTTAATTTATTAGATCAGGAAGGTGTACAATTAATGACTGTCCGGTTTATTACTGCTGCTTACAAGCGCATGTCTGTTTCTAATTCATTTCAGGCAGGGTATTCGTCACCTACACAAGATGCTATAACGAAGGATCTTTCTCTAACTTTAGCTGAGGTAAGGCAGAGACTTGTCATCCTCTCAAGAACAGAAGTGATTGAATGTTCACATGAAGGCATGAACCAAGTTAATTAGCATTTTCAGAAACAGAGCATAGTTTTCTCTTCGTGGGGAGTTAATTTTATACAATGACATAGATTCCACTGTCTGCATACCGATAAAGCTTCCAATCCAAGGGCTAATTACGTTCACGTTTGAAGTCATTCCTTTTTAGGTCTTGGGATGACTATTAAACAGTCTTAGCTTGTGTAATCCTCATTACATTACACCATCATCTATATACCAATCTCATTCCATTCCTTTACATACATGATAAATTTCTACGTGAACAAGGTTTCAAGAATATTATGGGACTATAAGACCTTTTGGGAGCGGTCAGTCTATAACAAGTTGAAGCACATAAAAAAGTTACCGATTCCGAAGAGCAACAATTCTAGGAAATGACAAAGGGAGTAGCCGTACATTGAAGATCTAGGATTAGCTACCACGGACCATTCCTTAAAATAGCAATGTGAATCTATACTTTAATGGATTTGTAACAGTTGGTGTTCGTATGCAGTTCTCCGTCTTTGGTTCCATATTGACGTTTGGTGCAATGATTGGTGCAATCACAAGTGGTCCAATTGCTGATTTTATTGGCCGTAAAGGGGTAGGTAAAGGGTTGCTCTGTTAACCCTTGAATTTGCAATGGATGAGGAGAACATGTACAACTTCTTTTTCTGAGGAAATAATTCATTTGGTGGATATACTTTTTTAACGTTGAGAATGCACGCAGACAATGAGAGTGTCCAGCGCCTTCTGTGTTGCAGGCTGGCTAGCCATTTACTTCGCAAAGGTTTTTGTCATTTGATTACAGCTTTCAGTTTTTTGTTTGAGGTCAATGTTTTCATTTTCCTGTCTTCATTGCAACAACAGGGGCCTTTGTCGTTGGACATTGGACGTCTAGCAACGGGATATGGAATGGGAGCGTTTTCCTATGTGGTACCTTTCTCATTTTTCCAAAATATATTTCTTGGTCTGCCTTTTATATGAACTAGAGAGTTACTTAATTTTGCATTTCACTCGTTAACTTTGATTCCATGGTTTCAATTGATGCAAGGTACCTGTTTTTATTGCTGAATTTGCACCAAAAGAACTTCGAGGAGCACTAACGGCTGCCAACCAGGTAATGCTGTTTACTTGAAAAGTTTGATTTGAGAAAATGATCACGAGAGCTAATTCGAGCATATAATATCAGATATATAATGCAGCTTGTATGCAAATGCAAGAACATATACGTAATGATTCTATGAACTCTTTCAATATTATTTCTGCAGCTTATGATCTGCGCTGGAGTTTCAGTTGCCTTCATAATTGGAACAGTATTGTCATGGAGGGCTTTAGCCTTAACTGGTAATTACCTTCACCAAAATGTGTATTCAACAGACAATATAAGCAACATATGAACACTTGAACGATTATGTAATGGTTGTCATCTGTCATAACTGCTGGCAGGTCTTATACCTTGTGCAATTCTGCTTTTTGGTCTGTTCCTCATTCCCGAGTCACCAAGATGGCTGGTAAGGAAGAGAGCCGCTTTAAAATTTATGTTAACCATGGTCTCTGTACATGAGTTTTAAATGTAACTTGACATATTCAGGCAAAAACAGGGAGGGATAAGGATTTTGAAACTGCATTACAAAAGCTTCGCGGCAAAGATGCTGACATTTCTGAAGAGGCAGAAGAAATCAAGGTTCTCAATACAAAACTTAGTACTCAACATTCCTGTGTTAATGAGCCACGGAATTGGTGTTATTACCTGGAATAAAACATGATAACATTTTACTTGTGACAGGACTATATTGAGACCCTCGAAAGTCTTCCAAAAGCCAAATTTTTAGACTTATTTCAGAGAAGATACCTGCGATCCGTCATTGTAATCACTCATCTTTTTGAGAATTTTCATATTCCATCTGAGTTAGTTTAATGTCCAAAAATTCAATCATTTGATTTTAACGTTTCATGTATTTGGGCAGATAGGGGTTGGACTTATGGTCTTTCAGCAATTTGGAGGAATCAATGGAGTCTGCTTTTATGTGAGCAATATCTTTGAGTCAGCAGGTAAAGAGGCCTAAACAAAACATCAAACAATTCAAATTCAAAAGATTGTTCTAATTGGTCTGCTCACAATACTCAGGATTTTCTGCTACTGCTGGAACCATTATATATGCTATTCTTCAGGTTTCATTCTCCCGTTGCCCTTTATCAACTTCAAAAACTATCTCAATCCAATTGGAAATGATAATAAAGTTCTTGTCTTTTAGGTTGTAATTACTGGACTTAACATAGCAGTGATAGATAGAGCTGGGAGAAAGCCTCTTCTACTGGTGAATTCCTGTTTGAGGACTCTCTTACTCTTAAATTTCTTCTTATCTCTCTCCATTCTGTGACTATAACTAAGTCTTCTTTCTAACAAAGGTTGCAGCAACTGGATTGGTACTTGGCTGCCTGCTAACGGCGCTTTCATTCTATCTGAAGGTTACATCCAATCTTGTTGATAGACCCAACAACTTCTCAATTCATTTTCTTGCATATTAATCCTGAAGCAACCTTCTGTAAACCAGGATCATGAATTGGCGCTCAAGTCAGTCCCTGGTCTTGCTGTAGCTGGCATTTTGGTAAAGTAACAACCATGATCATACTAAATATATTTAATTAGGTTTATCTTTAATCAGGACTTAGATTCATCTCCCATAATCATCATCTGTGGGTTCAGCTATATATAGGATCATTCTCAGCAGGAATGGGTGCAGTTCCTTGGGTGGTAATGTCAGAGGTAATGAAACTTGCAAGAACATGAATTGACAATGACCCTCACGAGTTGATCCTTCCAATAACTTGAGATCTTTTTTTCACTTTTGATTGCAGATATTCCCCATAAACATTAAGGGAGTAGCTGGAAGCCTAGCAACCCTTGTGAACTGGTTTGGTGCATGGGCAATTTCTTACACCTACAACTTTCTTATGTCCTGGAGCTCTTATGGTGATTGAATCTACACTTCTATCCCTTTAGCAATATGATTCTGAGCGGAACAATAAGCACTAGTGACAAGAAATTAAGTGGTTAGGTTGTGGTTTTACAGGAACGTTCATTATTTACGCAGCAATCAATGCACTGGCCATAGTATTCGTGGTCTTTGTGGTGCCAGAAACAAAAGGGCGAACGCTGGAACAAATCCAAGCGGCCATTAACGGATAAAGAGGCATGGGAACAATAAAGATCATTACTTGGAGCAAAATAAAGGTCATTTCTTTCACAGCTGTTACCCATCAGCAAATATGGGTCGCAAAAGGAAAGCTGATGACTGGTTTTGCTATTGTTTCTTTACCATTATCTTCTACGAATTAATTTAATCAAACTGCTTCTAGTTTTTGGTGGTTCTATCTTTATCTCTTTTTTTTTTTTTTTCCCTCTTGTTAATGCTATTTCTTTTATTTTTAATTCTGATCGTTGCTGCTGCTCGTACCCGCACCTGAGTTGCAATTTCTAAAATTCTCAATTGAAAAGCTCATAGAATAAATGGTTTGAATTGTACGAATAAATCATCAATAAAAGAAAACTGTTAGATAAAATATGTAACAAGGCATAACATTGATTCAAATGCTTGAACATCTCAAAGAAATGGCGATCTTATTGATTGAGAAAATCCTGAAGGATTTCATGGTTGGATATTTCTTATTAAGAGAAAAAGCTTGTAAGGTTACAATGAACTCAGCAGTCAGCAATGGAAAATACAGAACAATGTCAGTTCCTTTGTCACTGTGATTTCTTTTTAGAATGGTAGATTTCAATTTCTGGTAGAAACAGGATTCGTTTGCCCTGTCTTCAACATGTATATAATGTCTTGGGAAATTACACGGTGAGAAATATGATTGTGTGCTCCCAGTTTCCAGTAACTCAGCAAAAGTTCGTACCTTTTTTAATACAATAAAATCCAGGCAAGGGAAACAGCAGTTCGTATATAGCACACTTCGTGAGTTGTTCTCTACACACGAGTTTGTAATAAAAAACTTCATTATGTTCCAACTTTCTCTACCGTGCTGCTAAACACCACGCAAGTAAATTAGTTATTATCTCTTCACAACCTCAAGCACTCTCTTCCTGCAACTAAATAAATCACGAGTTCTAGACAAAAGCAAATGATTTACAAATTGAAGGAAGTGGAAGCAGATGCTTATTGTCTGCCTCCTGCTTCAAAATGAAAGAAACCAAAGAAAAACGAAGAAGAAAAAGGGAAAAATGACCAAAAAAAAAAGAAACTGATTATCGAAAACTATCCTTCTCATCTTCTGCTTTCCATTTCCATACCCCTCTGGAAGAGTTGGTTATCTTTACAACTTTCTGTTTACGTTGGCGTCTCTTTCTATCAACATGTTCCTGATCGTTATGGTTTGCAACTATTAAATCAACTTTCACAATGTGATGATCAGAAGTCCCTTTTGAAGAGAACACTGAGTAGGATCCTGGAATGAACTTGTAAGGTGAATTTGGGGATGTTAATATATAGTCGACCCGAGTCCCATACTTGCAGGTCCCTTGCACGTCTGCATACAGGCAAATTGTTCGTGACATCAAAGTTAGAAACTCAAAATTAATATTTAAGACAGGTTATACAAAATTATGAATGAATTGGTTACCTTGGCCTTTAGCTATCATGACTACTGACTCGCATTCTCCTGCGAAGTCCTTAGCATCTGTGTAGTGATTACTTTTCAAAAACCTCAACACTTCAGCCTTTGGTGTTGGCTTTCCCATCTCTTCATAGTACTGAAATAAAGCGCAAATAATTGCATTCAAATCAAATTAAGTAGAAAAGGGAAGAGAATTAAACCGTCTTTCTTTCAATTCAATGCAGTTTATAAGATAGTTCTCTGGCTAATTTCACTGTGAAAAAGTTGGTAGAATTACCTTTACAATGTCTGTCCATCTCTCAGGAGAGTAATCAGTTTCGTCTAGAGAGTTAAGTCCTCCTGCCAAGATATGGGGGCCATCACTTGATTGGATAATGGCATGGATTTGCTTCATTCTCCAAGTCTCATCAAGATGATCGAGGTGGGTGCAGTAAAAGTTGATCTCACCTATCTGGGGCACATCGATTGTTGCCTTAAGAATATTTCTGGACTCAGAAGAAAGAATTCAATTCTGGTGTGTCATGTTTCTTCTTGTTGCTCAATCATTTTCTTAAACACCAAAGGCTCTTAAAATATACGACTCACTTCACAACTTATATCTTAATTTGCAGACTCATAAGAACTTCACAATCCCCAGAAAATGCAATTAAAAAATTATTAACACCAGATCTCTAGTTGCAAGTACAATGGGATTCGTTATGATGTTGGTCAAAGTCTTTGGTTTCTTGAAACTTGCCACTTTCTTAAGTTTCGGTGGAAGTCTAATAATTTAGTGAAAGGGCTGCCTATATTGCAGCTATATCAATGCACTAACTCACCCAATTCAAGAAACTTAATAGTACTGTCACGTTTCTCTTTTTCATCAAAACTTGAAGGGCCTAACTCCGAGAAGATTGAGCCTGTTAGAAGTGATATGGTAAGGCTTCCTCGTAGTTTCTAGTTCGTATAGTTTACGGGGAATCTGCTTAGATCCATTATTGAGCAATTACGTTCTCAGTCTCCTAAACGACCAAATCTTTTTCTCCGAAGAGCAGAATTGGTTGTTCTTTTTCACCCCCTAGAAAGCTGTTTCTCCAAATTACATGAAAGTTATCGTACATGCCATTTTTTCTGTGGATTAGCTGTACCTATTATTGCTGGACTTTTATAAAAGGCAGAAACTTTTTCTCTTTTTTCCAAAGCTTTTGGCCCACGCACCAAGTAATCATGTCCAGTAAAAACTATTTGATGAACTAAAACAAAAGTCAATCAAAAGCAGAAAGGAACAGGGGAAGCTTGCTGGGTTCAACACTAACGGAGATAAGAATTTAAACACACCTGAAATCGGTGTCATCAAAGATTTTCTGCACTTTCCATCTCTTAATTGGCCACTTGGATAAGATAGCATTTCCATATTCAGGAGCCCAGCTCTCAGCAAAAACGTAATTCATCCCCAAAGCGTCAGCTAGATCGGAGAGGGGCTTCATTGCTTTCTCCTCCTCTGCTTTCACATCTTGCAAGGCCAATATATCAGCGTCCAACTCTTTCAACACTTCAAGTATCGTCCTACTACTTTCATATCTCTCTTCCTCAACACCATTCCCCCTGTCTCTCACAAAACTGGCACTTTGTGACCTCGCAGGAGCCTTTCCTTTGAGATTTCTAGTTGAATTGCTATTTGAAGAGCTGCCCTCGTTTTCATCTTCTACAAAGCTCAATTGCCTGTTTTTCAACAATGATATCTCATTATCTGGCAAATTGATTGACACCCTCAACTTGGATTTAGCAAATTTTTGCTGCCTAGTAAGATTAACTTCACCGTTCATGGAATTTGGATGCAAAGGAGACTGCTTTAGTATGCCTCTTGGTCGATCATTAGCAGATTTTGTCCGCAAACTACCCTCTATAGACTTTCTGGTCCTGACAAGACCTTGGTTTTCATCACCAAAGCTCAAAAAGTTCACAGCTTTAGGCACTGCAGGTGCCATTGAGAATAGTGAAGCGTTGAAAGTTGCAACCTTTAGCCTTTTCTCTTCAGATTTTGGATGAACCACAGCAGACCCATTAATCACGGAATCATGTTTTGTTGTCCCATTTTGAGATTTCCCAAAATCTTTTATGACAATTTTAGGCTTCAACCGCCGGCGACCTGGCCACCGGAGACGGGAACAGAACCGCCTGAACCTTCTACTGATCACTCTAAGCATTGCAAAGAAGTGGGCACCAAAGAAAGTCGATTCAAAAGCTGGAGTCTTTACAGACGATGATAGCATGAGAAAGAGGAAGGACGTTATAGAGCTAGTTTCAAATGCACAATCTCTCTCTCTCTCTCTCCCCCTTGAACACTCTTCACAGACTGTCACAAGACCATTGGTACATTGACTAACATTTGGCTTCTTTACAGTGAAAGAGAAGAGATGGACGTTTCTTCCGGGAAATGGGTTGATGACACTTGGCCACGGTTTATGTTCTCAAAAGTTACAAGGAAGGGAGAGATGGGAAGACCTGACCAAGTAGCCAACTGCTCCAAGTGGAAGTGCGTTGGACATAGATATCATAGAGGCTTTATGTTTCTTTGATTATAATAACAATAAATTGTATTACTTTATTGATTAAAATTATAATATCATAAGGAAAAATCAGAAGAGTCTAACAACTCCAATCCATGCAAGTAAGATTCTCATTTGGAACGCCACGTCACCTGAAATACGGCGTACATAACTCCCATGCTTTATGTATATATATAATAATTGTGTTGTGAGGTTGATTGATTTTTGGAAAAATATCCTTCTTTCAGTTATAATTATACATAATCATAAGATTTTACTTCTGCTCCTGCTCGTGGGATCAAATCCAACTCCGTTTTGCTATGCTATAATATTCTCAACAACTGAAACTGTAGATAAATGTATATATTAGTTGTTGAGATGTGATTTGATGAGATATTGCAACCCCATTGTTTATTAAAATTTGAAAGTGTTGCTTGCTCCAAATAAAATTCCAGTGGCCTGCTTCAGCTGAGCGTCTCTTTTTATTTATTTATTTTTATTTTTGCATACATAGGAAAGAAAATAAAAAACATTATATGAATAGTGCCGGGAGATAAATTCTAGCCATATTCTTTAGTAAGAATGAAAGGCACCCTATCAATGCAGTAATAAAAGTGGTAATTCCTAGACTATAATATGTAGTAGCATTGACAAGCTAATCTGTGCATCGATTGCCCTCTCTGTTTACATAACACGGTACAATTATTCAGTTCCAGTCCAACATCGTGTTGATGCCCATAAACTTAGCAGCTCTATCATCAGTTACTAACTGTACTGAAGTTAATCGGATATCATTAAAGGATCGCTTGGTTAGTTGATATGGTAAAAAAGAAAAAGGTAAAAAATAAAAAATGTTTGATAATATGTTAAAGTAAATGAACGATATTTTATATCTTTTTTGAAACAATCCTATATATCTATAATATAATAAAAAGTAAAAATCATATCAATTCTCATTTTTTAGTATATTTATTATAAATCTTAATACCTTTTCTTTAATTGAACCTACCACACCGTAAGTTACTTACAAAGGTAGTTGCTTACCTTTACTTTAATAACTTTCAATTTGAGAAGTAGACGTAAATATTAAAGTAGCCTATCAGCAATTGGCCGGCCTCACCTTTGCATGCCCGACTCGAGTAGGGACAGGATCATATTTGTTGCTAAAGGACGTCAAGAAGTTGACAGAAATGCTATAAATTTACACGTACTTGTCATGATAAATACGGTTTTAAAGAGGAGTTAGGTCAAGTACGTACCCTTTTTCTTTATACTTATCTTTTAGCTTGATTTGTTGCACTAAAATAAATAAATTATAATTTAACCACCTCATTCCTTCCTTCATCTTTACGTTCTTCCTTCCATTCTTTTTATAACCATAGAAATTTCAGCCGTCATTTCTTTAGTCAAATACGAATACATATAATAACTAAGATTTTAAAGTGGAATTAGGTAAAGTATGTGGATTACCCTTTCGAAGGCTTTATCTCCACTTCTGAATCCTTGAATCCATGGGGCATTCAAGGACTGATGGTGCATATATTTATGTGCGTATTCAAAGAATTAGAGAAGTTGAAGAGATAATGTATAAAATACGTTGTGTCCAATATAAAAGATAAATCTATCTAATTGTTCATTGTCTAATGTTAGTTTTTGACATGCATTCAGAACAAAAATTAAGGAGGAAGTCCATGATATAAAATCTTGAATTCTCTAAGATATTGAATTATGAACTCCTTTTTGGGTATAAAATTGTCTTAATTCTTGTTTCGAATTGAAATACACACAATTTGGATATTATATTAAAATTTTGTTAATGTAATGTTTAATCTTGTAGGTGTCAACATATATCTAAACTTTACTTACCACATATTTATTTTTAAACATGAAAAGATTTGTTTAAGTGTATGATTCTCACATATACTAGAAACATGAAGTAAGGAGTGTTATAATAGAGAATCAATTATTAATAACAAGCAAGAATTGTGCAATTAAATCAAATTATTCAAGACTTGCCAAATTTCATGCTTCACATATCTAGCTAATAATGATGTAAATTATTAATTATATACCAACTATTTCATGTTTGTAATATCTTATATTTCTATATATAAAGCCTATTTATGCACATAGCAAATCATTATAAAAAGAAATACATAAAATTACTTTTTTTTAATAGTTTTATTATGGTATCACTACTATAATTCTTACTTGAGGTTTCATCTTTTTTTTAATAGCCAATCCAGTTGAATTATCAAACTCCATTCATATTGACTATCAATAAGTTATACTTTTTATAAGAAAAATTCCACAACTCATCATTATCAATGTTACTACTCAACTCCCTTATCCTACCGATTACTCATCACAAAAAACACTTTTGAATCGTCATTAATTAGCTATGACTTGATTAGATAAATCAATGGTACATATCTTTATCCTTCTGGCAGTGATCCTTTTTCACAATCTGTCTATGTTATTTGGACACGTTAAAATAAATTAATTATCTACGCCACATTGACCTTTTGCACATATTCAATGTTAAACAAATTGTGGCTACTAGAAGTATTATAGGAAAAAGTCTTTTAGATAAATCAGTGGTACATATCTTTATCCTTCTGGCAGTGATCCTTCTTCACAATCTGTCTATGTTATTTGGACACGTTAAAACAAATTAATTCTCTATGCCACATTGGCCTTTTGCTTAGATTCAATGTTAAACAAATTGTGGCTACTAGTAGTATTATAGCAAAAACTCTTTTCCAAATAAAAAACCTAACCATCGACTACTCCTATCTCCTTTACTTGGTCATGGCCGACAATCTTGCCAGCGATGGCCATCCACTAGCGCCTCCAGATTGTCCTTCTTTTCTTCAAGTCCTCACATCCTCTCCAGGTGTAGCATCCATAGTAACTATTTCTACTTTACCCCAACCAACAATCACTATACACCGTGGTGAACCTTCAATTATATTTCCAAAATTAGTTGTTAGTAAGATGTCCCTCCCATTCCGTTTTGCACTTGTTGGCAATTTTTCCTCGGAAATACCCAGATTGGATTTAATTCGAAAATTCTTTGTCTTAAGATATCAAAACCACAGTTGGTTTACTCGAATTTCGCCATATTATTATGAAGATGGATATTGAATTTGATTTTCATAGAGTATATTCACGTGGAATGTGGTACATTGATGGCAAACCTATGTGAATTTTTAAATGGACTCTGACTTTTCATGTTGATCATAAATCTTCGGTGGTTCCAATTTGGGTTACTTTGCCTAAATTGCCAATTCAATTTATAAACAAAGAAGCTTTGTTTATTATTGCAAAAACTTTTGGCCATCATCTTCAATTAGATTCTGTGACAACAAATTTTAAACGACCGAATATTGCATGATTACAAATAGAGATCAATTTGATGAAGCTACTCTTTGTGTGTATATGGATACAGATAGAAGATTGGATACGTTTTTGGCACAAAATTGTCCTAGATGAAGAAATACCATTCTCCTGTCCACATGTTTGGCATGTTGGCCACTCTGAAGATATTTGTCATGTTAAGCATCTAGAATTAAAAGTTATCTCAAAACCAATAAAATCTGTGGCTTCCAAGAAGGTTTATTAGCCAAAACCAGTCCAGACACAACTTGACAATGAAATCAGCTTGACTATTATTGAAGCTCCTATTTCGGTTGAGGGCTTTGGTAAACAAAAAACTGATATCTTACATGAGAAGCTCTCTTTAGTTGCCAATCAATAGCCTCAAGTCTTGACAACAAGAGATGATCTACTTGACAAACAAAAATTAGCAGTTTAAGTGATTAATGATCCTTTGCTTGACAACCAAAACAATCCCAAAATTGAAATCGAGTTTGCTATATGTCCAGAACTTCAAGGTATAGACTGGTATTAGAGACTAAATTTAACACATGAATATCCTCTTCTATCTTGTGATCAACAACATAAGTCTAAATTATTGCAAAGAAGTTCTTCTGATATATGTCAACATGAGCTTCTACAACTTGCAAAAGATGAGATGATTCACAGTTTCAAGCTCTTTAGTAGTGCATATGATGACAAGATATCAATATATGATACATAAGCAAGAACAACCAAAGAATCCAAAAAGAGACGACCTCGTAAAAATTATTTCAACATGCCCAGGATTATTTTAGCCAGATCTTCTGCTCCTAACGAATTATATTATCTCCATGACAGTGACGACAATGTTGTTCTGGAACATTAGGGGAGAAGGATCGCCACAATCAATATGTTGTCTCAAAAATTACAACAGCTTCACCAACCTTCTTTGATTGCCCTTATGGAACCAATGATTTCCCCTGATAAGTTGAATTCTTTGCAAGTTTCATTAGGCTATTATGAAGCTATCTTCAATGTTAATAATAAAATTTGGGTTATATGGAAGTCTTCTTATGCTGCTACAATTATTCATAATCATAAGCAACTTATTCATATGAAGTTGATAGATCAAACATCATTGGAGCCTTTGTATATAACAACCATATATGCCAAATGTAGTAGAAGAGATAGAATCATTCTTTGGTCTGACTTAGAAGTATTGCTGACAACATGACTGATAAGTTATGGATGTTTGGAGGAGATTTTAATGTTATATCTACGATTGATGAATATAGAGGGAATGCCACTCCACACCAAGGAACTATGGAAGATTTCAAAAATTTTCTCCATACTGTCACAACTTATGATGTAACATTCCATCACCGATGGGAAGGTTATTTTGGTAAATTGGGACGGGTTAGGATTTTATATTGCATATTATTGATTGAGCACCATTGGCCTCTAATTATAGAGGAATGGGTTATTTTGCACATGCATTTTTATGTACATGCATTCATGGCATTTCTGGCATTTAATTGTGAATATGATCTGTATTGTAAATTCTGAGAAAATTGTGCTTGAGAATTGGAATTGGAACTGTGTTAGAGTGCTTGTCACTTGATAGTGACCCTTAGAAATTTTCTGGTTAATTCGAGAGTATAAGTCCGGACCGGAAAAATTTTCGAGTAGCGGACTGATTGACTGTATAGTACCGAAATAATTGTCTGTTGGCAATGGGAAAGTTTGATTTATGAT
>JANIJH010000004.1:18065864-18084416 GCA_024520975.1 Erythroxylum areolatum
ATCCTTATGTATTTTGTTTTATGCTTTGTTATGTATTGTGTTATGTTAGCAAAGTTTGTTCAATCTCTTTGAAATTGTAATGACATGAAGAATTGAAGTTTCTTTTGTATATAAGTGTGTTTAGCCTTTAGTTTGAATGAATGTGAAAATGTTGGGAATCAGGTTTCAGAAATGGGGAGTTAGCCGCGGCGAGCTAGTCTTTCGCCGTGGCGTTACCATGGGAGTTCGCCGCGGTGAGCCTGTCTTTCGCCGCGGTGCATCCCATGAGAGTTCACCGCGGCGAACCCTCTCCTGCGAGGTGTCCGCCGCGGCAAGCATTTTGTTGCCGCGGCGAACCCACCTTTTTTTGCTGCCAATCCTTTAAACTTGAACATTTTTGACCCTTCCCTCGTGTGATCCTTACTCGACGACCCCGAGCGGTCACCTCGAGATAGGAAATGAGACCCGGGTCCAACAATTAATACCTAACCCATCTCATGAGTCACTATCTTTATCTGTGCCCCCTTCACACAAGTCATTATTGGCCTGAAGCATATACCTATCTTCATACCAACTTCTAGCAATCACATGAACATATCCTATGATCACTTAATCATAAAATAGTATCTTCAAACATTAAAAAAATTTATACCACCATAAGGCACTCCTTACCTTAACCATTGAAACCAATGTTTGTTTATGCAACTTTAAAATATCTTAATTAACACTCCTCTATTTCAAAGAATTCACCTCATTGTTCAATAAGAATAGTTGGGAATTAGTTCTCAAAAGAAGTGGTCAAAATGACATTCATTGTAAATGGATATTTCTAATCAAATGTCATTCATATGGCTTTATTGCGAGGTATAAATCACACTTGGTGGCTAAAGGTTTTCACTAACGATAAGGGCTTGACTATAATGAAACATTCAATCCAATCATAGAGCCTAACACTATTTGGTTAATCTCATCTCTTGTTGTTTCATCTGGTTAGCCACTTTGCCAATTGGATGTTAACAGTGCCTTGTTGCATAGCCATCTAACTGAAGTTGTCTAAATGCATAGCCTCCTAGTTTCATTGATCGTACTCAACCAAATCATATGTGCAAACTCCAAAAAATCCATCTACTAATTAAAATAAGCTCCAAGGGGTTGGTATCAAAAACCCAAAATATCTCTTCTTAATTTTAGGTTTAAGAACTATAAGTATGACCATTATTATTTATTTTGAAAACTAAAAATTCAATTATATATTTTCTTGTTTATATGGAAGATCTTATAATTATAGGAAGCAATATTGAGCTCATCAACAAAGTAATCAATACTTTAGGCCACCGCTTCTCTATTGAAGTCTTAGTCACTTACATAACTGTTTAGGTGTTGAGGTCATATCCATATTCTCTGTCAGCAAAAAAATATTCTAGATTTATTTGATCAAATTAAAATCAATGGCGTAAAAGAAATTCAAACACCATTTGCCTCTAACACTAAACTCCTATTTTTAAGATGGCTCTTTTGGTTATTGATGCTACTCAATATCGTCAAGTGGTTAGTGCACTTCAATACTTATCTTTCACTCATCCAAATATTTCATTTATATTTAATAAGTTGCTTAATTTTTGCATCAACCCACTAAGCACTAATCGACAACTATTAAATGGATCATTTACTATCTCAAACACACAATTCATTATGGCTTCCTACTAAAAAAATATAATTCTCTTACTCTTTATGCATATACAAATGTCAATTGAGTATGTGATTGAGACCATTAGACATCCACCTCCGCTTTCATTGTATTTTTAAGTGACAATCTTATCTCCTAAAGTTGCTTTTTTTTTGCGTCTTGCTCCTCTACTGAGGTAGAAATTTGTATTATTACGATTATCACAATTAAACTTGCTTGGCTAAGTTCGTTGTTTATGGAACTTGAGATTTCCTTCAGTAAAATTCTTGTTGTATATTGTGACAATGTTGGTGCCACGTTTCTAAATGTCACTCTAATTTTCCATTCTCATATAAAATATGCTAAACTAGATTTCCAATTTATTAAAAACTATATGGGCAAAGGTCTTATCTTAGGCATTCATGCTCGCTCCACAGATTAACTTATTGATGCCTTAACTAAGCCACTTTCTCACCATCAATTTTATTGTCTTATAATCAATATTGGAATCTCTACTAGTGAATCCATCTTGTGAGGGTGTAATAGAGAATCAATTATTAATAGCAAGTAAGAATTGTGAAATTAAGTAAAATCATTCAAGACCTGATTACATATAATTTGAATACCCAATTTCATTCTCCACATATCCAACCAATGATGATATAAATTATAAGTTGTATACCAACTATTCCATTCTTATAATTTCCTTATTTTTGTATAAAAAAACCTACCTATATATAGAACAAATCATAAAAAGTAAGAAATACCTAAGAATTGCTTTCCTTTCTTAATTTCATTAGGTTCATATACAAAAATGAGTTTATAACTTAATATATTAAAATTTTAAATTAGATATGATGCTCCTCTTATATATAAACCATTTATCTTTCAAAATAAAGATATAAAAATAATATTTATTATTAAAACATATTTATTTCAAACTAATTTTCAATTAACAAAATGTTTTAATTAAAACTGCATATATTTTTGTATTGATAAAACTTGTAGTCATTATCTTTTAGATTACGCTAGGTAAATCGCTTAGTACGTGCAATAATTTACAAATTACGTGTTTTGAATAAACTACTTGATGAGTCAATAACTCATAATCAAGTAACAAGCTTAAATTAACTAGTAACAAGAGACCCAACATTTTTCAGTGCTACGACCATTGAAAGTTAAGTTGCGACTTAAATTTGTAATTTAATAAAGGTGAAAACTGTGATGCTCGAATACCCCCCTGAGAGGATACGCGGGTGTCATACAGAACACAATTAGAATAAAATTGAACATAACAGAACAGACCAACCAAAGCAAACAAAGGCTTCTAAATCTTCCACATACCAATTCATGCAAACATATATTATATCACATGAACTTAATACAAGTTTGTTCCAAAAATCGAAACCAACTTGAAACATAGTTATTAATAAAACTTACAACAGTTCAGAATTATACACTTTATATACAAGCCAAAATAAACTCAAAATATATTTTTATCAAAACAAGACTCAGACTCCATTGACTATTGCGATTGACTCATTCCTGTCTTTATAATCCTTGCTCTGAACCTACACGGGGCAAATCCACTGTGCTAAGCATATAGTTTAGTGAGTAATAACTAATCTATATATAAAGTGATAACTCATCATACTGAATCATGTAATAGCATAAGCAACATTAACAAAATTCTTTAACAATAAATCAGACATAATATATTTCAGAACAGATTTTATAGTTAACAGAGTTGAATATTAAGACAGGGTATAAACCCTTCAGAATCAGAACATAATTTTGTTTATGTCAGAATCAAACATATATCAGAAGACAAAATCAAATGACTACTAAGCTATGTATAGAAGTGGGTAACGGGACTTATGTAGGAGAGACTGAAGTCCCAACACCGAAGTGTCACAGGGGAGATCGAGGTCTCGACACCGAAATGTCATAGGAGAGACTGAAGTCTCGATACCAAAATATCACACGAGCAGCTACAGACCCTTCAAGGCATGCCTATTTGCCTACAACTAGGACTCAACAGTTTTAATTACTATTCCAGCTTTTGCTGGAAGCACCTCATTTGGGTTAACTTTGCATAATCAATAAGATCAAGAAAATGATGTATTTCTATAACACTCTTTTCTAGACAATTGTTCCACTATGTCTTAAGTTTCTAATGATACCAAGATTATACAATTTAGTTTATTATTCAATGAGTTATGCTCAAAATACCACAGACTATGTACATTTGAAATTTTGTCTAGAGCATGATCATGCATTCAAGTTTTACAACCCTTATGTCTCAATTACAATATCCAAAAATTACAAACTTTATACCAATTTAAAGCTAAGAGAATAGGATACAACTTTGGTCAAGACACCTTAGCCTAATTCGGCCAACATCGATACAGTTTATTCAATAAAATAGGATATGATTTCTGTCCTTTGCAGTACTACAACCTAAGCCAAGATTCAATTTCATGCCACTTTTGAAAGTCCTAGAGACAGAATTAAAATTCTACTTCTTTAAGAAAGTTGTAGACATATATCATAAGTTTAATATGAATGAAGAATTAACTCACTTGGAAATCTACAGATCAAATATAATCAAAATACCAAAGCATGTTTAATGAAAATTCTCTAGTTCATAACATTCAAGCACATTTCCTCACTTTCATCCATTCAATCGTTTTTCAAATCAATTCAGAAAGTTACCAATTTTTATTAAGAGGTAGAACAATGTGTTTGGAATCTATTGGTTCAAGTCTCATATCATTTGGTAGTTGGATGACAAAGTTATGGTCAAAAGAAGCAAAGTTGTTCAGGGTGAGTCAACCCTTCGGGTGCACAATCGTAACTCCCATCTTCTTCAACAACCGTTTTTCCAGAAATCGCAAATCATCTTCTCTTCTTCCTTAATTCATCCCTAATTCATATTCTCTTCATTTTTATACCCATGCAACTTATCTTATGCTAAAACAATTTAAAATGCAAGATTAGTTACAAATATCAAAACTAGAAATTTTTTATAACTATTCATCATCTTCAACATTTGTTTACAACATTTTCTACACTTTCTCTCTTTCCTTATTTCACGGTTCCTACACCATTTCTAACTTATATTCTTTGCATTTCTACTCCCATTCTAGCCCATTTTACTCTCATACAACTCAAAACTCAAGATTCAACCCAAACACCAAAATCAAAACTCACCTACAGTTTTTCTTGCATAATTACTGTACAATAAAACAACTCATCTTTCTAACCGAAACTACACAACTTACATAACTCTTGCATATGTTTATTTCCAACACTAACACATCATCAAAGCATTTACAAAATAACCAGAAAACTAAAACAACTTACTTGCCTCTTTAGCAAATTCCCAACTTTGACAGTGAAGACAGAGTTTTGGTGATGAGTAAGGAACATAGTAAAAATCAAAGAACAATTAAGACCTACAGAAATTTGGCTTTCAAATCACATGCTTACTTGTCTTATTAATTCCTTGACATATGGCGCCATTGCATGTGAGCCATTTGTCACCCATATAGGAGAGCTACATGTCATAATGCCATTTGTCTATTTTTCTTAATCTAAATACCACAAAATTTTTAGAAAAATTCCAAAAATTTTCAAAATATTACTAATAGTCTCCAAATAAAATTTTACCACTAATAATCCATAATTCACAATTTAATCTCATTTATAAATCCATTTTACTTAGAAAAAATGTCATGAATGTATGTACAATTATTTGTGTATGTGAAAATTTATATGCGCATATCGGCGAATATTCAATTATGCAAAGCATAAGATGCACTAGAATTTCTTAATTTTCTAACCCCTAATATGGGGTGTTACAATTCTTCCCTCAAGAAATTTTATCCTTAAAATTCGTACTTGATCTGAATAGTTGCAGTTACTGAACTTTTATGGTTTCTTCAGGTTCTCATGTTGCTTCCTCAAGTCCATGGTGTTACCAGAGTACTTTTACTAAAGGTATTTGCTTGTTTCCAAGTTGCCTGACTTCTCGGGCTAAGATAGAAACTGGTCTTTCTTCATAAGACAAATGTAGTTGTACTTGAATTTCTTGCACAGGAATCTTATGTGTAACATCAGACCAATACATTCTCAATATAGAAACATTAAATACATCATATAACCTGGTCAATTCTTCAGGAAGAGCTAGTTGATAAGCTATTGGTCCAATTCTTTTTAGAATTTCATAAAGACCAATGTATCGCGAACTAAGCTTATCTTTATTACGAAATCAGAGTTTATTTTTCCATGGTGACACTTTCAAGGACACTTTATCCCCTACTTGATATTCAATATCCTTCCTTTTTAGATCAGTGTAGGACTTTTACCTATCACTGGTAGCTTTCAACCTATGTTGGATAATCTGCGTTTTTGCTTCAGTATCTTTCACAATATCAAGCTAGATAATCTTGTTTTTCACTCAATTCAGTCCAATATATAGGAGTTCTACACTTTCTGCCATATAATGCTTCATAAGGCGCTATATCAATGCTTATCTGATAATTGTTATTGTAAACAAACTCCATCAGTGTCAGATAGTTATCCCAACTCCCTGGAAACTCTAACAGACAACCCTGCAACATATCTTTTAATATTTGTATAACTTGTTCAGATTGTCCATCTGTTAGGGGATGGAAAGCAGTACTAAACTTAACCTGAGTTCCCAGAGCCTTTTGTAAACTTTTCCAGAATCTTGAAGTAAATCAAGGATCATGATCAGAAATGATAGACAATGGTACTCCATTCAATCTCACTATCTCATTCATATATAAATTTGCAAGTCTATCTAAAGAATAATCAGGATGAACAGGTAGAAAATGAGCAGATTTAGTAAACTTATCCACAATTACCCATACAACATTATGTTTTCTTTAAATAAGAGGACATCCAGTAACAAAGTCCATGGTAATGTTATCCCATTTCCATTGAGGAATAGAAATAGCATGTAATAAACCAGATGGAACTTGGTGCTCAGCTTTAACCTGCTGGCATGTCAGACATTTTGCTACATAATCTACAACATCCTGTTTCATACCTGACCACCAGTCATACTGTTTCAGAACCTGATACATCTTGTTTCCCCTAGGATGCATAGTAAAGATTGTATTATTAGCCTCAAACAATAACTTTTTCTTCAGTTCATCATTAGCTAGTACACATAACCGATCTTTATAATACAATTCACCATCTCCTTTCATAAAAAAACAGGTTGTTCTCCTTCCTGAGTATCCAAGATAAGATGTTGTAACTTATCATTAGCTCTCTGAGCATCACAAATTTCTTGTCTCAAAGTAGGCCTTGCTTTCAACTGAGCTATTAAAGCTCCATCAAATACAAATATTCACTCTGCTTAAGTGACAACATTAGCTCTCTGAGCATCACAAATTTCTTGTCTCAAAGTAGGCCTTGCTTTCAACTGAGCTATTAAAGCTCCATCAAATACAAATATTCACTCTGCTTAAGTGACAATACTAAAATGGTCTTCCGACTCAAGGCATCAGCTACAACATTAGCTTTACCCGGATGATAATCCATAATACAATTATAATCCTTAAACAGTTCCAACCAACGTTGTTGTCTCAGATTGAGTTCCTTCTGGGTAAGCAAATACTTTAGACTTTTATGATCTGTGAAGATTCTAACATTTTTCAATATACAAGTAGTGCTGCCAAATTTTTAAGGCAAACACTATTGCTGTAAGTTCCAGATCATGTGTAGGGTAATTCTGTTCATGAGACTTTAATTGCCTAGAAGCATAAGCAACTACTTGTCCATTCTCCATCAAAATACAACTCAAACCATTTCTCGATGCATCAGTATACATAACATACTCCTTACTAGAAGCTAGTTGAACCAATACAAAAGGTTCAGTAAAAAAACTTTTCAGTTGATCAAAACTATTCTAACATCTATCAGATTATTCATACTTGACTCCTTTCCGTAACAGTTTAGTTAAAGGGGGTGCTATCACCAAAAATCCCTTCATAAACTGACGGTAATAACCAGCTAGACCCAGAAAACTTCTCATTTCTGTCACATTCCGTGGTGGCTTCCAGTTAACAATCGCTTCTATTTTACTAGGTTCAACTATAATTCCTTCAGAAGAGGCAATATGCCCTAGAAATGATATCTTCTGAAGCCAGAAATCACACTTACTTAGCTTAGTATACAATTGTTTTTCCCACTAGATTTGTAGCACAATTCGGAGATGCTCAGTATGATCATGTTCATTTTTAGAATAGAACAAGATATCATCAATAAACACCACAACAAATTGGTCCAAGTAAAGCCTAAATACCCTATTCGTCAGATCCATAAATGCCACTGGAGCATTAGTTAACCCAAATGGCATTACCAGGAATTCATAATGTCCATATCGGGTTCTAAATGCAATCTTCAATACATATACATCCTTTACCTGAAGTTGATAGTATCTTGATCGCAGATTTATCTTTGAAAACACTCTTGCATCTTTCAACTGATCAAATAGGTCATCAATCTTTAGCAACTGTAACCTATTCTTCACTGTGACTCTATTCAGTTTCCTGTAATCAATGTTTATCCACAATGTACCATCCTTCTTCTTAACAAACAAGACTGGTGCTACCCATAGTGATACACTAGGTCGAATCAACCCTTTATCCAAAAGCTCTTGTAACTGCACCTTCAACTTCTTCAATTCAGTAGGAGCGATTCTGTACGGTGCTCTAGATATAAGATTAGTGCCAAGCATGACTTCAATAGATAACTCCACTTCCCATTCAGGAGGAAGTCTCGGTAATTCTTCAAGAAACACATCGGGAAATTCATTCACCATAGGAATATCTAGCAATGTACCACCCTCCTTCTTCGAATCAAACACAAAAGCCAGATATACTTCACATCCCTTCCTAAGGAGCTTTTGAGCTTGCATAGTAGATATTACATTAGTTAAGGAACTATTGTGGATGCTTTGCAATACTATTATAGGTTGATCAAGCTTCCTAAGCATAACTGTTCTAGCACCACAATCAACTACTGCCTGATGTTGGACAACCAATTCATACCCAGAATCAAATCAAATTCATGAAATGGTAATCTGATCAGATCTGCTATATTATCATTTCCTTGGATAATAATAGGACAGTTCCTATACACCTGATTAACCAACACACTACTACCCAGAGGACTGGTTACATGTATGTCATACTCTAACTGATCTATAGGCATCTCCTTATCAAACATTTCTCTATCACAGATATATGAATGAGTAGATCCAGGGTCAATCAATGCATGCATTTCAATATTAAAGAGAGAAACAATACCAGCAATAACATCTGGTGCATCCTGATCCTCATGAGCTTTCAGTGCATAAGCTCGAGCTGAAGCAAAACGCACAGATGGTCGATTCATAGTTTCTAAGTGGAAACTCAGATTAGGTCTGTTCTGATTGTATCCTCCTCGACCTCTACCTCATCCTCTGTTTCCAGTAGATGCATGAGAGACCTCCTTATTGGCTTGTGATGTCTGAGCCTGTTTGAGAAGGCAACTGGCTATCTTATACTTAGTACTGCCACAGCGAAAACATGTACTTATAGCCCTCCAGCAAACACCCCAACGATGAGCAGAACAATTAGGGCACTCCGGGGTACCAAAACCTCGGCCTCCAAATGAACCCTTACCAAAAGTAGTAGTTGAGGGATAGTTTTGTCGCCTTTCCCGAGTCCCAAATCCCTTAGTAACTTTCGATCTAGAGAAAATACCTTCCCGACTTCGTTTACCTGAGGACTGACCTCCTTTAACAAAGCGCCTCCGTTGACTTCTTTCTTTCCTGGCCATTTCCTGCCTCTTTATTTTCATTACAGCTTGTACCAGCTGATGGTAAGTCACTTATTGCAATAAAGTAAATGTCGGCAAATGCTCCTTGATGGAGTCATGCAAACCATCCTTAAACTGATGACATCGAAACTCCTCAATAAGCACAGATTCAGGGGCATACTTACTAAGTCGATTGAATTCCTGATCGTACTTAGCAATTGACAAGTTTCTCTGCTTTAAACTCAGAAATTGCCTCCACTTATCCTTTCTGTAAGCCTCTGTAATATATTTTGCTTTGAATTCTTGCGTAAAGAAATCCTAAGTCAAAGGCACTGGTAGTTGAGGACTTCTCAGAACGAACTTCCACCATTCATAGCTGCTCCCTAAAGAAGAGAGACAGGACAGTGCACCATCTGCTCGGATGGATAGCTGATCTCATACAATACCCTCTTCACCTTCTTAATCTAGAATTTAGCTCTTTTTGATTCCTCCAAAGACATCCCAGTAAATTCCTCAACTCCATACTTTCTCACTTGATCAATTGTAGCCTTAGGTACAATGCGGTAGCATCATCATATCCTGATACAGCTTAAACAAAGCCTCTCCCTAACTTGTAGGAGGAAGTGGCACCTCATCTTTTCCTCGATTGTCTCCAGAAGGTCCGAACATCGCTGAACGAGATCGCTCAGGATTATTACTCTCAGCGACCTTGTCAATGACTTCATGAGATCCATCCATCTTTAATTATATAAACAAAACATGGAACATCGCATTAGGACAAAATACAACTTATATACTCATATAGAAGCAATTGTTAAGCGCTGGTTAAACCAAAATCACCTAAACCATGCTCTGATACCAAACAACGTGACGCACAAATACCCCTCCGAGAGGATATGCGGGTGTCACACAGAACACAATCAAAACAGAACTAAACAGAACAGAACATACCAACTGAAGCAAACAAAGCCTTTTAAATCTTCCATAAACCAATTCATGCAAACATACATTATATCACATGAACTTAATACAAATTTGTTCCGAAAACCGAAACCAGCTTGAAACATAGTTATTACAAAACTTACAATAATTCAAAATTATACACTTTATATACAAGCCAAAATAAACTCAAAATACATTTGTATCAAAATAAGACTTAGACTCTATTGGCCATTACGGTTGACTCATCCCAGTCTGTATAGTCCTCGCTTTGAACCTACACGGGACAAATCCACCGTGCTAAGCATATAGCTTAGTGAGTAATAACTAATCTATATATAAAGTGATAACTTATCATACTGAATCATGTAATAGCATAAGCATGCATTAACAAATTATTTTAACAATAAATCAGACATAATGCATTTCAGAACAAATTTTATAGTTAACAGAGTTGAATATCAAGAGAGGGTATAAACCCTTTAGAATCAGAACACAATTTTGTTTATGTCAGAATCAAACATATATCATAACACAAAATTAGATGACTCCTAAGCCATTTACAAAAGAGGGTAACGAGACTTATACAAGAGAGACCAAAGTCTGTGTCACAGGAGAGACTAAAGTCTTAATACCAAAGTGTCACAGGAGCAGTTGTAGACCCTTCTAGGCATGCCTATTTACCCACAACTAGGACTCAACAGTTTTAAAACAAAACAAAGTCATTTCAGGCATTTCATGTGCAAAGCAAGTAGTCAATCATATTCACATGCAAGTAGCACTTCCAATGATATAAACATACATCAAATGCCTCAGACAATCATTGTCTGAAATTCAGAACATAATCAGCATAAATCAAATTCAACAAGCAGAACAAAGTAATGTGTGACCATCTAAGATTACTCACAAAAGCTCCCTTCTTGCTTATTGCCTTGAAGTTCCGGCAATATCTAGAAGTGGTCGCTCTATGCGTTCCTCTATAACATTTAACACATATACAAATCACTATTATGCATGATTAAGAATTCATTTATGTATACTAAATATGAATGATGTATGTTCATGACAAATTCTCGGTTATATTTTCTTATCAAACTGATGTAAATATCAATTGTACTTCAAAAATTTCAAAATTCATACATTCAATTACTATTCCAGCTTTTGCTGGAAGCACCTCATTCGGGTTAACTTTGCATAATCAATAAGATCAAGAAAATGATGTATTTCTATAACACTCTCTTCTAGACAATTGTTTCACTGTCTCTTAAGTTTCTAACGATACCAAGATGGTACAATTTGGTTTATTATTCAATGAGTTATGCTGAAAATACCACAGACCGTGTACATTTGAAATTTTGGCTAGAGCATGATCATGCATTCAAGTTTTACAACCAATATATCTCAATTCCAGTATCCACAAATTACAAAATTTATACCAATTTAAAGCTAAGAGAATAAGCTATAAAGTTGGTGAAGACATCTTAGCCTGATTTGGCCTATATCAATACAGTTTATTCAATAAAAATAGGATATGATTTCTGTCCCTTGTAGTACTATAGCCTAAGCCAAGATTCAATTTCATGCCACTTTTGAAAGTCTTAGAGACAGAATTAAAATTTGACTTCTTCAAGAAAGTTGTATACATATATCTTAAGTTTAATCTGAATCAAGAATCATCTCATTTGAAAATCTATAGATCAAAACATAATCAAAATACCGAATCATGTTCAATGTACATTCTCCAATTCATAACATTCCAACACATTTTCTCACTTTCATCCAATCAATCTTTTTTCAAATCAATTCAGAAAGCCCCCAATTTTATCCCTAATTCATATTCTCTTCATTTTTACACCTATGCAACTTATCCTATGCTAAAACAACTCAAAATGCAAGATTAGTTACAAATACCAAAATCTGAAAATTTTCACAACTATTCATCATCTTCAACATTTGTTTACAACATTTTCTGCATTTTCTCTCTTTTGAGATAGAAAGAGTGAGATTAACAAACAAATTGATGATTGGCAATAAAAATAAGGGTTTCAAATAATTTCCTAATAGAGATCATACAGCTACCTACTAAATTTTAAAGAGATTATCGATTATATAATACGCTTCAAATATAATATAATCATAACATTATCAATATTTTACTACAATTCTATAAAATATATTTCATGCATTTCTACTCATATTTTCAAAACTAGATTGGATAATAAATTGGTAAGAGGAGAGACATAAAATTTTAAGGTTTAACCAGTATTAGACTATTATAAAACTAGTATATAGTAAATAAGAATTAAAAATTATAAGAATAAACAAAAGCGTAATATAACATGAAATATTTTATTGAAATAACAATAATACACCACTATCTATTATGTATATAAAGGAGGTTATATTTCATCATCACCAAAATTTTCAAATTCTTCAACACTATTGAAAGACTCATAAACCAAGCTTTCATCCAAAATATATGCATCAATATCTTCTATTGCTCTTAAATAAATTATAAATCAGTAATATACAAAATTATTTTCTTTTAACACATTATAATATTAATTTTTAAATATATGTAAACATAAGATATCAATTGACTATCAGTAGATATTCGTAATTCATTTATTATAAAACATGCATTTTTTCTGTATATCACTTTTTTAAGTTTATTATAATCAAGATCAAGCAAGGATCCATCTTACTCAATCTAAAAATTTATACGATCATTACAATCGATATTAATTGAATCATATGTTATTTTCTCAATAAATGCTTTGAATACATAGTTGAATCTTTTTTGTTTCATCATATGAATGCTTGAATGTAAATATACTTACCAATCAATAAATTTTGTTTTCTTCATATGAATACATTATAAAATGCTCCATTTATGTTCATAACCTGATCCAAAAATTGTTTGATTGAGTAAACTACTACCAAATTTTCTCATTGTTGGAGCACTTTCACCAAATAATCTCTACTACTTTTGTTTATTTTAAATTAATAGTTATAAGAAATAAAATATGTTATTAATAAGTAAAGGATGAAATTAAAGGTGTGAAAACTTACCAAGTGATATTTTTTTTAAATTTAAGTTCTCTCTTTGTAAATGATCATGCAAAACTCCCAAAACCTTCACGAAATAATTAAATATTATTTATAGTACTTGATTTTTTTATTAGAGAAAATACATTTACATTCAATCATATAAAAAATATGGCCCATAATGTCAACCTTTATACATGCAACTTAACTATATAAGTAATAAGGATTAAGAAAGGTAAGATGTTAAATGGATCATTTGAGTAAGATGTTTATCTTATTGTCAGTCAAGAATATTCATATAAGACTTGTAGAATTCCTACTTTTTTCTAAATATTTATAATTGTTTTGCAAACTCTCTATATAACATCATACATTACCTTAAAGATGACCTCTCATATGAGTCAACAATCCTTAACAAATTTAAAAGAGGGGTTATTGTAACACGCCATTACCATAAAGCATATACCCGAAAATCCACAAGATATTCAAGGACATACCTTATGAGAATGACATGTTAGAACAATCACGTTCACTTAAGGTGGCATCATATAGAACACAAGTATTCAAAAGATCATTTTTCCATTTCATTCACAAACACAAACATTCATTGTGTTATTACACTCATATTTCATGTATATATGTAATATGCAACATGTGAGAGTTCATAACTCTATACAAAATGTATAACATGAAACGAAATGCTGGACCCAATATGTTCTAACTACACTCTTCAGAATCAATTGACCAAACCTTTGACTAACTACACTCTTCAGAATCAGTTGACCAAACCTTTGAGCCATTTTTGTTTCCAAAAATTGAAAATACTAGATTGCCTTAGAAGCTCGATCCCCCCAGTCCCTGAAAATCAACGTTGCAATTTTGATGAGTTTGCGGACTCAGTGAGTGAACCATCATCGATATGCTCACTCAAGACAGAGCCCAAACATCACAAGTATATAATCAAATTCACAAATATCTCACATAATTCAGTTTTGTGTACCAAATCATGATATACATCATATTTCAACAAGCACATTATAAATACAAACATTTCATATAATCATTTCAAAAAATCCCAATCATTCAACTCAATCATTCGCATCATCAACATGTACCATATATATATATATATATAACAAAATAAAAATGAAAGTGGAGTGACATATGTATTTGCATATATATATATATATATATATATATAGATCTGTATTTTTTATTTTATGCAACTCCATTTTTAATTTTATTATAACCAAGCGCCTATTTAACTGTCTCGTGCCCTTTATGGATACCAGGCTCATTAATAACCGAGCTGGTGTCTCTTGAGCATATTTCCTGAGCTTTAAGCTCTTTTTCACGTAGGTCATTTATCTGATCATGCATAATAGAGTAATGAAATGCAACAAATTACATATTATGCTATTAGTACCTTTATTCAAAGTGCACAGTCATTTATCATATTCATTAGATCTAAGTCAGTCATTGACCACTTAGATGAGTACTCATTTCACTTTGCACATACAAATTTGAAACACTTTCAATACAGTCCCGAATATCAAACTCCTCAAACCATCAATGTCTGGAATTATCAATATCACAATCATATCCATAACAATTCAATATCTAAAAGTTAATAAAAAACAATTCAAACATAGTGAGAAAACATCTAGGTTAACTCACATAATTCAAACAGAAGTACATATATAATTAAGGTTGCATATCTAGTTCAACTCACAGTATGCTCCAGAATAGCTATTACCTTGATGACCTGGTAATGTCTGGATGCTAACCATCAATTTGTGCGTCTATATCATGTAAAACACACATATTTAAACATTACTAGCTTGTTTAATTGAATGCTTACTCAATTATACACATGTATATATGATATGTCCAATGCATGCTCAATTGACTTTCCAAGGTATGTATCCTTAATCACAAGTCATGATCATACATTCATTATAGCTTATATACATCTAGTTTGCAATTAGGTTTATGCTTTAAGTAAGTTTGATTATTCTCAATTCATCAATCGTGCAATCATCAATCCTTTTCTAGCATTATATATTTACATAATTTTTCCAATTCTCATTCAATCATACCTAATTCATTGTTTATATCATTTGGATCACAATTGTATTCATAAGAATATCCTTACTCGATTAACAACTCATATTTCCCAAATTCATATACATTGATATCAAACAATTCATTCCTTAATTTATAACCTCAATTAATAACTTAAACTTATCAAACACTTAATCACTTAATCAGGCAACTTTCTAGGTTCATTTCAAGCCCCAATCATATCCTAATGCACCAAAGTAAAGCAACTTACCCTTACATGGTTTAGCCATTACACAAAACACATTTTTACTTGCCATGATCATGGGAAGGAACTAATACAATTCCCATGATCGTGGAATAGGTGAACCGAAAGTTCATCTTCATTTTCCTTCATCTTTTCTTCCAAATTTTAACACCTTCATGATAGTCCATCAATTATAACTCATTTATACATTAAAGATACTTCAATTCCTCATCAATTCATCTCTAATTCCAATTCAAAATCATTCAATTGGTAACTCATAAACAATTTATCTTTTATGCATCAAAAACCAAACAAAATCTTTCATTCACTTTTATACATGTAACCTTAACTCTTTCCTATTTCAAAAACACTACACTAGCACCTTTCTTTGGCATAAATTCACCTTCAACATACTTCAATTCTCAAACTAGTTCATCCTTAAAACAACCTATAACCTAGGGTTTCCATGTATAAAAAACAAAACCAATTCATCCATTAAATTCCAAACAAACTTCATCATCAATCCTATATGCAATTCATCTCAATTCATCCCTAATCAATTTTCATGAATGTTATGCTCACATATGTCATAATACGGAAATCAATCACTTCTTTGTTCAGCTCAAAGTCCCCTTAGTTAACAAGCTAACAAAGCCTTCCAAGCATTCAAGCATACACCAATAACAAGATGGAAATAAAATGGTTTCAATCACATGATAAAGGCTGTAGAATTTTGGCAAAATTCTAGGTTATAGAGATTGTGCGGGTATGTTGATAGTAAGGAGGTAGAAGAAGAGAACATGTAACTAAAAACATGAAAGAAGATGGTCTTTCAAATGTGGGAATCGTGGGGTATAAGTGTGTGGTGAGGGGTGAGACACATGTTGTGACACTTGTCAAGTGGAGAGCTATATCATGTGTCTTGTTCTCATGCTTCCAATTGTCACCTAATGTTTGGTCCATTTGTCACATAGTTTCCTAGGCCACTTGTCACTTATGTATTCAAGCCATTTGTCATCCAATTAGCGAAGCCATTTGTCCCTTATTTCCAATGCTACTTGTCACCATTTCATAGGTCTAATCAACCTAAATTCTCATATACCAATTTATCTTGCCCTTTGACAATTTTCCTAGACTAAATGCACACATCATTCCATCAATCACTCAATTGAAACATCAAATTTCCAAATTAATAATTATAATTCATCAAAACAAAATTCAAGATATAATCAACACACAAGTACGTCATAATTAGTTAAAACCTTTCATACCCTAAAATATCAATTGAGTACATATATTATCTTTACAATGTCTCTAAATCATGATTCATGTGTGTATGTGAATATGATGCATGCAAATGAAATGAATTTCATGTATTCTCATATGATATGACTCAATCTAACAGTTAAATCCTTAAGTGTATAAACAGGCTATTACAATTCTCCCCCTTAAGAAATTTCGTCCTTGAAATTCTTTCCTGATTGATCAAATAGATAGGGGTACTGTTTACTCATGTTTTCTTCAGTTTCCCATATAGCTTCTTCTCTCGAATGGTTTCTTCAAAGAACCTTAACTAATTGGATTACTCGGTTTCTCAATTGTTTAGTTTGATAGCCAACTATTTTGATCGGTTCCTCCATATAAATTAAATTAATTACAATTTCCACTTCTTATGTCAGTAGCATATGCGTCAAATCTGATCGATATCTCCTCAACATACTAACATGGAACACATTATGAATCTGAGACATCTCTAGTGGTAATGCTAACTTATAGGCCAATGGTCTTACTCTCTCGATAATCTCACAAGGACCAATGTATTTAGGACTCAATTTTCCTTTTTACCAAATCTTAGTACTCCTCTCTATGGTGACACTCGTAAAAACACCTTATCTCCATTACATAACTTTTCTGCCTATCTTGAGCCACCTTGATTCTATTACGGACTAAATTCACCTTATCAATAGTGTCTTAAATCAACTATGGGCCTTGAACAATCCTTAGACCCTTTCCATCCTAATACAAAGGTGAACGACATTTTCTACCATACAATGTTTCATATGGAGCCATACCGATACTATTGTGATAATTTTTGTAAATAATAAGGGCTATATATTGATCTCATGCTCCTTGAAACTGTAACATCTCGTTTCCATACAAAGGGTTTGAACCCTAGAAATTGGTACATGTGAGAAAAAACATATCTCATACTCATGCATTATATAAGGTGTACATGCACATGAATAGTGAATTTTGTACAGGAAAATGACTGTACATGCATTCATGAAATTTTTCGGTATAAGTGTTAATAAATGTGATTGTTATAAAATGTGGTTTGTGGATATGAAAAACTGAGTTGGAGAGGGTCTTTGTGGGTTTTGAATTTTTAGAGAATTTTAGAAAAAAAATTTTCTTTGAAATTTTGGGTTCTTTTCCGGACTAGGAAAAATGTTAAGGGGCGGAATGATGATTTACCGGTAGTAGAAATTACTGTCCAATGGCACTGAAAATTTAGATAAATGATGTCGGATTTATTGACAAGTGCCAATGAAAATTGGGAGTCAATTAGTGTAGAAATTGGACTTAGGTGTTAAGATTTGGATATGTGGAGCCAAACATGCCCTTACATCCACTATCCTTATTTAAATAAAAAGTCTTTCCCCTTTTGGTTTGGCTTTCACGATGCTTCCTTATAAGAAGACCAAACCATTTTGTTCTCTTTCATAAATTTCGTAGCTCCTCTTCTCTTCCTCTTTTCTTCTTGATTTTTTTT
>JANIJH010000004.1:18092957-18103628 GCA_024520975.1 Erythroxylum areolatum
ATGTGTTATGTGAATTATGGTTTATGTGATTGGGTGAGCCATCGATGATGGTCTCTCATTGAGTTCGCAAAACTCACTCAAAAATTGCAAATATTTTTTAGGACTTTGAAGAATACCCCGTTAGGCCAACGGGAGTATATATACAACATTCAAGTGAAGGATAGAGGTCGGGATCAGTTCGCATCTGCATTGCATTTTTCCCATTTTTGTATTGAATTGCATTCTCTGTAACTTTTGGTATAAATTGGCATTTCGAAATGACTTATGTATATTGTAACTGTGAAAGGGCTCTAATGGCTATTGAAATTTTTATCGATGGTTTTGCGTTAATTGAAAATATTTATGAATAAATGTGGGCCCAAATTGAGTATCGATTTCTGCATTTTGTATTATCGATTTTCAAAAAAAAATTATATGGACTTTTGAAAGATTGAGTGCTTTAGCAAGTCACCCTTGCGGGACACTAACTTGGATATCACCATAGATGTCAGGTTCGGTTTTGCGGGAGTGGGGTGCTACATTTCTTCTTCACAAACAAAACTGGAGCTTCCCAAGGTGACATGCTGGGTATGATGAAGCCCTTGTCTAATAACTCCTATAATTGAGCCTTAAATTCCTTAAGTTCTACAGGCGCCATCCCATACAAAAGAATAAATATAGGAGCGGTACTTGGAACAAGGTCGATGGTGAACTCTGTCTCTTTATCTGGGGTAATCCCGATAACTCACTGGGAAACACATATGGGAAATCCCTGACAATAGGAATGTCCTGAATGGTTTGCTCAGTACAGGTGTTAGTCACATAGGCTAAATAAGCCTCACATCCATTTCAAATCAATCTAAAGGCATTCACTAAAGAAATCAATCTGGCTGGAACTACCTGACTAAATCCTTGAAATATTATCCTTGGTTGAATTGAAGATTTAATAGTTACTTCTTTAGTAAAACAATTCATAGCAGCCCTATGTACAGTAAGCCAATCTATTCCTAAGATAAGGTCTATTCCCTTAACTACAAAATTATTAAATCAGCTTCCAACTCTGCCTGATCAATCTGAATAATACACCCCTTACAAACTTGCCCACTCATTATAGTACTACCTAATGGAGTACTCACTTCTAAGCCACATTTTAACATCTCTCTCTCATATTGCAGTTTAGATGCTAGGTGTGGGGTAATAAAAGAATAGCTCGACCCTGGATCTAACAATGCAAATGCCTCACAATTAAAGACATAAAACACACCTGCAACTACATCAGGAGAATTATGAGCTTCTTGTCTAGTAATGGCCTAGATCCAGGCCTGGGATTATGATTGGTTACTTCGTACCATGGTTCTAACACTAAGACCTACTGAACTAATTCTACATCAACCTCTGCCTCTCTGTCCCACTCCACTGACTCAACTATACTGAAATTAGTCTCAATCACTGATCCTTCTCTCACTCCAGACTGTACTCCCACAGTCGCGGGACAATCTCTAAGTTGATGCTTAAGAGAGCCGCAATGTAAACAGGCTCCTGTTAATCTCCAACATTCCCCACCATATTTCTTTCCATAATGCTCACAACTAGGCATCTGTTGTGTTTGCCCTCTATAAACCTATCCTTTAAATGCCTGACCTCTGCCACTACTAGCTTGAACAAAACCACCTCTTTATCTAAATCCTGACTGTCTCGCTCTAGTCTGTGATTAAAATGATCTATTATGACATTTACTGATTCTCCTACTAGAATCAACTTGGGAATCACCCTGCCTCTTCATTCTGAACTCCTGTCTATACTCTCCTCGACCATCTTGCAATAACTGTTTAATTTAGATTTAGGTAGCTCTTAGCTTATTAAAGCTACTCTGATTAGTTATGCCCAACCTTGTTTTGATCTCCATATTCAGTCCATCCCCAAATTGCCTACACTTATCCTCCTTGATTAGAATCAAAGCAGTAGCATATCTCATTAACTCATTAAACCTCACCTCATACTCAGCTACAGTAAGACTTCTCTGCTTCAGATATAGGAACTCTTTCATCTTTCTATCTAGGTAAATCTTGGGTGTATAATTCTCCTTAAAACCCTTAGGAAGTCTTCCCATATCAATCGACAGGGTCAGGTGGTACTACTGGGAACAGTCTTCCACCACTGATATTGTTTTGCTTACTTAATTGACAAACTTTTTTCTCTGATAAATCAAACAGGATTTTAAATCTTGAGCGATCTGTCCTACTACCAGGAAGAATTGATGCTGCAACACCCAATGTAGCAACAACAATTGCAATATGTCCCTATGGCTGTAAAGCATGACCATGCAATTAATCTGAAGGAAGGGACAGAACCGATGAACATTCGTTCGTATCGACATGCACACCATCATAAGGATGAGATTGAGAGGCAGATCCAGAATTTACTAGAAACTAGGGTCACTATAATCCAAGAATAAGGAGAAATTGTATATACGCAGAAATATGTCCAATATGACCTAGACAGGGGGAGAAGGATGATAGAAATAACAATATCACAATGAAAATAGGATAAAACCACAATAACCAAGTGCTAAGCTGGACCTTGTAGTAGCGAGACTGTATAATCAAACCTCTCGTCAGACTTACAATCCATCTGGTCCAATATCCTTTCTATCCTCTTTAACTAACTCTCTGCCTCGGTAGGGTCTGTACTTACGTAGAAGTCTATAGCTCCCTGGTTCTTGAGTTTGTCGTACCTCCTTTCTCTCCTCTCAGGTAATCTTGAAGGCATCAGTTCATACTGGTGCATAGGAGGCTCTTTATTGACTCCTATTGACTCAAGGTCAGCTAACTCTGCTACTTGATCTCCCATAGTGGATGACCTATAACAAACAATAGTTGTGATCGCTACACGAGTCTCTCACTATATATCATGTCTAAATGCTCTTATATGTCCCTTAGGATGCCAAACCAGGCTCTGATACCAAAATTGTAACACACCACTACCATAAAGCATATACCCAAACATCCACAAGATATTTAAGGACATACCTTATGAGAATGGCATGTTAGAACAATCACGTTCACTTAAGGTGGCATCATACAAAACATAAGTATTCAAAAGATCATTTTTCCCATTTCATTCACAAACATAAACATTCATTGTGTTATTAGACTCATATTTCATGTATATATGTAATACACAACATGTGAGAGTTCACAATTCTATACCAAAATGTACAACATGAGACGAAATGTTGGACCCAAAATGTTCTAACTATGCTCTTCAAAATTAGCTGACCAGAGCTTTGAGTCATTCTTATTTCCAAAAATTGACAATACTAGATTGCTTTAGAAGCTAAGCCACCTGAAAATCAACGTTACAATTTTGATGAGTTTGCAAACTCAGTGAGTGAACTATCATCATTGTACTCACTCAAGTCAGAACATAAACATCATAAGTATATAACAAATTCACAAACATATCACATTATTCAAAATCAAATCTCATATCTCACATCATTCAGTTTTGTGTACCAAATCATAATATACATCATATTTAAAAACAAGCACATTATAAATACAAACATTTCATATAATCAATTCAGAAAAAATCCAATCATTCAACTCAATCGTTCATATCATCAATATGTATATATATATATATGCAAATGCATATGCGACTCCACTTTTATTTTTATTTTGTTGTGACTGAGCACCTATTTAACTATCCCGTACCTATTGTAGATACCGGGCTCATTTCATAACTGTCCTGCACCCATTATAGATACTGAGTTATTAACAACTAAGCCTGTGGCTCTTGTGCACATTTCTCGAGCTTTAAGCTCTTTTTCACATAGGTCACTCAGGTCACAACTCCTTTATCTGATCATGCATAGCAGAGTAATGAAATGCAACAAATTACATATTATGCTATCAGTACCTTTTATTCAAAGTGCACAGTCATTTATCATATTCATAGGATCTAAGTTTGTCATTCAAAACTTAGTTGAGTACTCATTTCACTTTGCATATACAAATTTGAAACACTTCCAATACAATCCCAAATATCAAACTCCTCGAACCATCAATGTCTGGAATTATCAATATCACAATCATATCCATAATAGTTCAATATCTAAAAGTTAATAAAAAACAGTTCAAACATAATGAGAAAACATCTAGGTTAACACATATAATTCAAATAGAAGTACATATATAATTGAGATTACACATCTAGGTCAACTCATAGTATGCTCTAGAATGTCTGGACACTGCCGATCAATTTTGTGCCTCTATATTATGTAATACACACATACTTACACATTACTAACTTGTTTAACAGAATGCATACTCAATCATACATATGTATATATGATATGTTCCATGCATGCTCAATTGACTTTCCCAAATATGTATCCTTAATCACGTCTTGATCATACATTCATTATAGCTTATATACATCTTGTTTGCAATTATGTTTATGCTTTAAGTAAGTTTGATTATTCTCAATTTATTAATCATGCATTCATCAATCCTTTTCTACCATTATATATTTACATAATTTTCCCAATTTCATTCAGTCATACCTAATTCACTGCTTATATCCTTTGGATCACAATTGTATTCATAAGAACATCCTTATTCTATTAATAACTCATACTTCCCAAATTCATATACATTGATATAAAACAATTCGTTCCTTAATTTATAACCTCAATTAATAACTTCAACTTATCAAACTCTTAATCACTTAATCAAGTAACTTTCTAGGTTCATTTCAAGCCCTAATCATGTCCTAATGCACTAAAGTAAAGTAAGTTACCCTTATATGGTTTAACCATCATAGAAAACACATTTTTTCAATTCAAAGCATTACCACAATCATGGGAAGGAACTAATACAATTTCCACGATCGTGGGATAGGTGAAGCGCAAGTTCACCTTCATTTTCCTTTAACTTTTCTTCCAAATTTTAACACCTTCATGATAGTCCATCAATTATACCTCATTTATACCTTAAAGCTTCTTCAATTCCTCATCAATTCATCTCTAATTCTAATTCAAAATCATTCAATTGGTAACTCATAAACAATTTATATTTTATGCATAAAAAACCAAATAAAAGCTTTCATTCACTTTTATACATGTAACCCTAACTCTTTCCCATTTCAAGAACACTACACTAGCACCTTTCTTTAGCATCAATTCACCTTCAATATACTTCAATTCTTAATCTAATTTATCCTTAAAACAACCTATAACCTAGGATTGCCATCTATCAAAAACAAAACCAATTCATCCATTAAATTCTAAGCACACATCATCATCAACCTTATTTGCAATTCATCTCAATTCATCCCTAATTAATCATCATGAATGTGATGCTCACATATGTGAAAATAAGGCAATCAATCACTTACTTATTCAGCTCAAAGTCCCCTTAATTAATAAGCTAACCAAACCTTCCAAGCATTCAAGCATACACCAAGAATAAGATGGAAATAAAAGGGCTTCAATCATAGGACGAAGGCTACAGAATTTTGGCAAAATTCAAGGTTATGGAGATTGTATGGGTGTTTCGATAGTGAGGAGGAAGAAGAAAAGAGCATGTGACCAAAAAATGAAAGAAGATGGTCTTTCAAATGTGGGAATCGTGGGGTACAAGTGTGTGGTGAGGGGTGAGACATATGGTGTGACACTTGTCAAATGGAGAGCTAAGTCGTGTGTTTTCTTCTCATGCTTCCAATTAGCACCTAATGTTTGGTCTATTTGTCACATAGTTTCCTAAGCCACTTATCACTCGTGTATTTAAGCCATTTGTCATCTAATTAGCTAAGTCATTTATCATTTATTCCTAATGCCACATGTCACCATTTCATAGATACAATCAACCTAAATTCCCATGTATTGATTTATCTTGCCCTTTGACATTTTTCTTAGACTAGATGCACACATCATTCCATCAATCACTTAATTGCAACATCAAATTTCCAAATTACTAATTATAATTTGTCGAAACAAAATTCAAGACATAATCAACACATAAGTACATCATAATCAGTTAAAAACTTTCATACTCCAAAATATATCAATTGAGTGCATATACTATCTTTACAATGTCTCTAAATTATGATTCATATGTGTATGCGAATATGATACATGCAAATGAAATGCGCTTCATGTATTCTCATATGATATGACTCAATCTAACAGTTAAATCCTTAGGTGTAGAAACAGGCTATTACAATTACAATCTTTACAATAATCAAGCAATTATTTCAAAATTTATTATCTAGAATAATAACATAAATCTCTTTTCCTTTCACGCCCTTAAGTAATTCATAACTTGAAAAGTGTTTACTTGTCACTAAAATTTGAAATACTTATTTATGATTATATAAATACTTTTTAAAGTTATAAATATAGTTACAAACGAAGGAGTAACATAATGGATATTCTCAGCCTAATCTTCTTGCTTTCTTAAGTAACACATAAATATAAGATGATTATATACAAAAATTACAATCTTAGATGCACATAAAGTATAATTAGGAATATGATTTATATAACCAATAACTTTTAAGATAAGGTTTATGCAATAAACAACACATGGAGACCAATAAATATGCTTATACTTTGATTATAAAGTATTCAATTGATATATAATTAGTTATATAATATGTAATGAAGTGTATAATACGTTTTAGTCCAACCCACTTGACAATTTTAAAAAATAATTCTAATAAAGTATGAGTACTTTTTGTCATATCAAAAGCATCAAAATACTTGATAAAAGCTCTTCCAATATTGCAATAAATTAAGAAATTAATCAAGATTATTTATTTGTTATCAGTCCACCCATTTGTTATAATAGTGCACCATGTTGTTTCCTAATTGACTTATAGGTATTCACAATTAATTAACATTCCTTTTCTAAATCTTGGAATAAATATATACAAATATCATAATAAAAATGTTTCTTAAATCTACCTTTCATTATTGTAGAATATATTACTCTTAAAAATAGGGTGAATTTAAATAGTTTAAAGGAATATATGAATGATATAATTATCTATCCCAAGCTTGTTTACATCATAAAACAACATTCTTATTATTCAAAATACTTTTTAAATTAGGTTGAGAACCGGAAGTTGTTTTCGGTGGAAAATAAGAATCTATGTTAATAATAACTTTCTTTTTTCTTGTATCTAATACTTGTTGTACTTCATCATCTTCAAAAATACATTATATGTCTCTTTATTTTCTTTTTCTTTTTTATTTTTTTTCTATAAATAATTTATAATCCTCTTATGTACATTAAATGTTATTATTTTTTTAAAGAAGTAATATTATCCTTAACTTTAATAAAATGTTCTTTTATTATATAAAATTCTCCCTATTTAAACATTATACTACAAAACATATGATTATATTGAACATTTCTATAAAATATTGGAGAATAAGAAAATTAATTCTATATTGGATCAACCTTACCACAAGTAGAAGATGTTAAGTTTATTGAATCATCTTTTGATGATTTCATATTCTCCACTATAATTTAATCTAAAAACATTAGACAATAGTTTACAGTTTGATTATCAGAATGTTCAAAAATAGTTTACAATTAGTACAATATAAAGGGCTATTAACTTATGACCAAAAAAGGGATAAAAAGAAACTAAAAAGTTTTACAATCACAAGTTTCCTTCAATGATGAAACTTTTCTTATGTGTTAATTTTATCTCCTTTTTTAATTAGTTAAAGCCATACGTGGGACAATGCCTTTAGGGTCAGAACTAGGGGCAGAATTAGAAAGTTAAGTTAGCGGGAACAAATTATTTTCTTAATTAGATCAAGTAGTTAAAAAAACTAATTTGTTTGTACTTCTCTTATTTATGAATCCTAAATTGTCAAGTAAATTAGTTTCTACTGATTGTATGTATGTGGCAATAGATACAGTGAGATATATTGTTGAAGGTAAATATACACGCTCAAGGCCATGTATTAAATTATATTTTTTGGGAAAAGATAGATCATATAAAAACAATTCCTTCTAAAAATTGTCAATCTACGTGCTTAAGGTCAAAACAATTCATTATAAAACAATGGTCAATTTTAATTACCAACAGAAATCACCGACTAAGCACGTCAAATCATAGAAAAAGAATGTTTCTAAACTAAAATACTTAGCTTCATACCTATCATATACCCCAAAAATCATAAATGAAAGAGGAGATGATCCATCCAATTAACATGGAATGTTTTCCATTGGTTAAATCACCAAGACTGTAGCAACTAATTCAAAAATTTTGCGGAATATGGCAAGTATTTGAGGAGATACATAATGCTTCCATAAAGTAACAATAGTCATTTTTAGAGTTAAAATAAATGAATGTATAACTATTTACAATTGATTTAAAAGCATACTTGAGTCATCTTAAGCACTGGAAAAGTATTTTGTATGTATTTCTCTAGAAACCTAAGATCAAACAAAAAGAAAAAAAAAAGCATACCATAAAATGGTAAAGAGACTCGAGAAGAAAAATATTTATCAGCTGTGAATATTGATTAATAAATAGCAGGCATAACTTGGATCTTAGGAAGACCAATAATTATATTGATTAAGAGAACCTTTAAAGGCTAAAACTAAAAATTGTTCAAAATAAAAAAAGCACTGATTGAAAAAAGATAATGATAATATATTCTTTTAGATTTTTTTAAGAAAATTCTGTTTACAAATTTAGCTAATTTATTAGTTCACAGACGAATTATTTTATTAACTGAATCAAAAAAATTGACTACTTCTTAATTATTACGGTCAAATCAGTAAATCCAATTCAGTCTTTTAAATGTTGATAACTATGAACACCGGAAATAATTGGATCGGTCGTGCTAGGCTCAGGCCCAAGCTCAAACATAGACGACCCATTCATAAATGGTGGCTGCCCACTTGAAAGAGAAGACCTAAATCTAGTAGGTATTTTTTAGATATAAATTCATTACCTCATTATGAGAAAGGTATGATTTTGGAAAATCTTATTTTTCTTTATTCACTAGCCACCAAAACTCTCTCAAGGAACTGACTTGAGCGTCGGAGGGGCCTACCGAGAATCAACCCCCGACGTGCCTTTACTGTTTTGCAGGTATCTCTCAGTCAGGATCGATCAATCTCATGGATCCAAGCAGCAGCGCCCAGCTCCACCAAAATCCGACAGAACCAACCACATTCATATATTAAAATTTATACAATTTTAAATAGATGTCCAAGAATGGGATATGCATTTTATTGCAAGATATGATATACATATAAAAAGTGTTACAACCATCTATAATCAAGTTAAATTTAACTTAATACATGTAGGTCCAACAAAATGACGTTTTAGACAAATAAATCGTGTGTGATTATGTCTGTTTCCATTGAAGCGATTTCGAATAAGGGTACTACGCATTACTTCCGGTGGACGAACAGTCAGCATAAAAGAAGTTAAAGATGAATGTGTCTGGGAAGAAATCCACAACTGCAAATGGCCGCGAAAGGAACTGCTGCAATGAATTGCTCAAGAAATTGGGAGTCAACACGATCCATCAAATTGTATTTATATGAACAATATCATTATCTCACTTATTGCAGTCCGAAAAGGTCCACTGCCCATTAAAGCAAGAGATGAGGTTATTGGTGTTTAAATACCAAAGAGTCCTTTTTCAGTGACCAATTTCAGAGAAGGTACCAAAACATAAAATAGGAGGGAGCTGAGTTGCTTTTGGTGATGGAAAACATCTTCATTCATTGACTAATTTCACAGGAGGAGGACAAAATTCTTTTGAGACATGACGTCGACAGCAGGGTTCGAACCTGCGCGGGCGAAGCCCAACAGATTTCAAGTCTGTCTCCTTAACCACTCGGACATATCGACTTGACAAACACAGCAGCAAAGCAACATCTTTCATTATCTCACTCGCAAGATAGGCCTCGAATCTGGCTAGAAAATGTGGATCATAAATAGTAAAAGATTTCCGTAACTTATAAAATCATAAATTATTATTTTATATTTTTGTTTTTATGTTTGACATAATATATTTTTATTATTAAATAAAAATATTATTTAAGAATAATTAATTACTTTATAATATATTTAAAATTTAAAATTGAGAATAAATATTATTTAAAATAAATTGTTTTAAAAATTGATAATTATTTAATTTAATAAAATACAATAAATTTATTATTCATAATGATTAATAAATACCATAAAAATGTTAAAAAAATAAATCATTTAATTAATTTATATAATTGACAATTGATAATTTAACTACTTTAATATTAACGTTAAAATATTTTTAAAGAAGTAAAAAATAGAAAAAGGAACAAATATATTTATAACATCTACTCCTTAAATGCTATTCCACTAGCTAACATGGTTCAACTTCATTTACAGACTTGAAGGTGACGCCTTGAGTTGTTATACTTAGTGTTTGTTTAGATGAGCTTATATCAGTAGAGTTTTTGTCAGTAGAATTTTTCTGAGAAAAGCTTTTCTAAGAAGCTAATTGACTGTTTGACTGTCATTTAAAAAAGAATTTTTTTAAAAGAATTTCATACAATAGAATGTTTTGCAACATAAAAATAAAACGCACTTTAATTTTAACTATATTTTATTTTGTAATAAAAATTATTTATGCATATAAATATTATTTAAAATATATTAAACAAT
>JANIJH010000004.1:18115023-18126913 GCA_024520975.1 Erythroxylum areolatum
TTATATGTAAAATATTTAAAAATTATTGTTATTTCATATTAATTGTCATTATTATTTATTATTAAGATTTTTGAAAATATGATTGATGTAAACAGTAAACTAGTAAAGTGTACAGTACAACTGTATAATATACTACTATGAACTATTTTGCAATTTTTAAAAATTTTAGGGACTATTTTATAATTTTAAAAAATTTCTCGAAACGGTACCCGATACCGGTACAGTTCCATTCCAGAGCTCAATCCGATACCGAGCCCGGTACGGTATTCATAACTTTGATCAACGGTTAGTTGATAGCTGATTATATTAGCTAATTTGACCAACAAATAATATCAACTGTTTATTTAAGATGTTTAGTAAAATTATCTATTTAGTATTAGTTGTTGATATGTAAAATGACTTATAAGGGCATGCTTTTTAAAAAATATAAGGGCATGAATATTATATTTTTTAATATTTCGTTGAATATTTTTATAAGAATTCATATTTAGATATTTAATTGTACAAAAATTAAGTTTATAAATTTAATAAAAACATAATAATAATAATAATCATCATCATAATCATCATCATCATCATCATCATCATCATCATCATCATCATCATCATCATCATCTAAAGTTAAATTCTCTATTAATATGAATGATGCAACAAACTACATCGTATTAGTATTTTTCATATAATATGTATGAATTTTATTATTTAATAAATTAAAATATCTACAATTATAATATAACACAAATACGATATATAGTTATATACTAAAAATATTAATTTGATGTGGCTCTTTATGTTTTAAAACTTAATATTATGGTATTTTTAAATGAAAACTAATATTATAAAATTAAATGAAGATTAAAAAGTTTAATTAACCTCTTTATTATATTCTTTCAAACTTTACGACATTATTGTACGATAAAAAAAGTCAACTTTGAAAATACACAGGACAAAAGTAGAGAGTAAAGTATAAGGCAATACTGTCATTAGACAAATGACTAATTCTAAAAGCTCATCTTATGGAGCTTATAGAAATCAATTTATTGGGATTAAATAAGCTAACTAATAAGTCATTCACTAAATGCATCAATAGCCTTTTAGAATGGTCAAAAAGTTATCTTTTAGTCGATAAGCTAAAAAAACAGCTGATAAGCCGTTTGTAAAACAACTCCTTTATTTCAGAAGCAGAGGTTTGAGATTTAGCTAGCCAAATTCCACGGCAGTGCCCAAGTTTAGTAAATTGTCAATGTTGAGTTTTTCAAACAGATTATTTGATGCAATAAGTTGGAGTTGTGAACCGAAGGTGAGAATGAGGGCATTACTTTCATTTCTTCTTTTGCAAGGGGAAGTTGTGAGCAAATGCCTCCATTTCATGAGAGTTGGCGTTGTGTTTTCAATAACGGGTAGGCACATGACCAGGTGTATGAGTATGTTCTCATGTATAAAATAACTAGTGGTTTCTTGGATTGGGTTTACAAAGGTTTTATCTCCTCCACCTTTTACATTAGCTTCCCTTGCTTTTTTAGGTTCACTAATCACATATCCGAACATAACCATCCTCCCTAATCTCTTAAGTATCCTTTGTGTATGTAGCTCATTGGTTGCATTTGCAATTGACTGTGAACTCAATCTTTGCACTTCCTTTTGCTTTGATGTTATTTTCCTTGGAGGTGATCATCCAACATTTGATGATAATGTTATAGAAATGGTCCTATGTTTATCCTATTGGTTTGAAAAGGGCTAATATGGAAACAGTATCATATATAAATGGTTAACACGTTCATTGAATTTTAGGCTAAAAAAATACAAACTACTTTTATGAATTTATTCATCAAAAAGCTTTTATGATTTACAATTGCTTTAAAATATTTTATATTATTGAATTATTGAATTTTTTTACAAAATTTATATTAAGTTATTTTAGTATATTTTGCAATTGAAGTCAACTAAGAATAATAATATAAACTATGTGAAACATTTAATAATTAAATACATGACAATCAATGTTAAAATAATTTGATAAAAATTTTGTATTTAATATTTTTAATATCATAAATTATTTTTGATAATTTAAAATAATAAAACTATTTTTAAAACTAAAAAAAATATAAGAAGAGCCATATCTTTTGCATTTGAGATTCAATCATAATGTTGAACTTTCTTGTTAGTATTTCTTTCCTTTTCTTCTTTTGTGTTAGTTTGGTTTATTATTTATAAGTAGACTGTTCAATCATAACAGTACTCTCGCTACACTGAATTTAATAAGGTAATACGAGAAACGAATTTATTGAGGAATTTAATTCAAGAAGAGGAGATATTATTTTGAATCATTAACAAAAAGGAAATGAGATAAAGTATACCTTCTCCTTCATTTGCGAGGCAATAAAATAAGCTAAATTAGAAGGAGCTGCACTGTCTCTTCTGCTTCTTTCCCTGCCAATACAAGGATTAAAGAACGATAAAAGCCTATATATTATGACCACACGCACATAAACACCATCAAGACTTAAACAGTCCTTGCTCTCCAAAATTAAAGTTTGATTTTCACCTGTTGAGTAAGCAGCATTTCTTTTTTTTTTTTTTTGGGGGCTTATTGACAAGTTTTATCTATTTGACTATTCAAATCGCTAACGGATATGTTTAAAAATCAACCGATTGAATTGACAGATTGAACTCAATTAGCTATTTTTTTTTTAAGTTCTTTCACTAAAAGCATTTTACATAAAGCCCATGATTTTAAGACACCAAAATTCGATTATGGCCTTAGTTAAGGCCATACACCAAAAGCTGATCATTTCTTTCCACCCAAGGCCACTAAAGGTATGTCTTATCGCAATACACCAAGCATTTGTAATAATGTATCCTATCTTATTATTACTAATGTTCAATAGATACTTCCCAAACTCATTTTATCCATAAAAATCGTCAACGAAAAACATAATGCTATAATTTGTTAATTTGGAGAAAACAATGCTGAAGAAATCAACATTTTTAGTTATTATTGTTGTTGTTGTTGTTGTTGTTGTTATTATTATTATTGTTATTATTATTATTATTATTATATGTTTTTCGTTAGAGTTGTGAATTTAATTTTTGTAAAATTAAATATCTAATATCTAAATTTTATGAGAATATTCAAATGAATACTAAGATATAATACTCACATCCTTATAATTTTTTTTAAATCATGTCCCTAATAAGTCATTTTACACATAAACAACTAATTTTATCAAACATCTTTAATAAATAGATAATATTATCCATTAATAAAATCAACTAATATAATCCACTGTTAGCTAATCGTTAATATAATTAGCTAACAGGTAATGCAATCCGCTGATTACTAAACAAGGCCTTTGTTTAATACAAATAGTAAAAATCTAAATATCTAATATTATAATTTGATTACAAAAATTTACATGCAAAATATATTTAATCGGAGTTGCATATACTTTTATCAGATGAGTGACGTAGCTCAAATGTATCTATCATGATTAATTATATATTGACTTCTTCAATCGGACCAAAACCTACAAACGTCAAATGATGGCTTTATGAGATTTTTCACCATATTCTGAATAGTTTTAATCCTCATAAATGGTCCAATGTTACGTAATTAGTGGATATTAATTTTTTGTTTTTGTGATAACTATCGATGTGCTCGATGGGAGCATATTGATATATTTTTTCAAGGAGAGTTTTGAGCACCTGAGCTTTTATCACCCTTCTGAAAAATACACCATCAATTATTGGATCTAGGAGCTTAGAAGGATTCCAAAAAGCGTAGACTTTTCAAGCAAAAAATCAATGGTAGGAAGGATATCAATTTCTTCCACATTAAGTTTATTTGTTATTATAGCATATATTACTGTTGAATATATGTTGAATTGGCTTACAGTTGGTATTTGAGCATAATAACCTTTGCCTTGCTTTAGTTTTGTTTGGAAAATTTCAAATTCTGAAACAATTTTTAGATTCAAAAACAATTTTTAGATTCAAAATTTTGCATTTTTGATTTGTTTGTGGAAGTTTTTCTTTCAATTAAAGTCAGAAATCTTCAATTAAGTCTTTTGGAAGTCTTCCTACATTTTAAAAATCAATTTTTGGGGTTTTTTTAAATATAATTTTGATTGGTATTTGGTGAGTCACGAACTGAGTAGTTATGACTCGACTAAAAGAAGAAGAAGACCCTTTCATCAAACAAAGTCATTTCTTTATTTTAAAAAAATCTGATGCAATTACCTGAAGGTGATATCCTTATATACTTTGAAATTATAGTTGTATTAAAAGCTCAATGTGAATCAGATTATTAATTTTATTTAAATAAATATTATGTCTATAATTTTGCATTGTGAATACAATTTTGGATAAAATATTTTAGTGATTAAATTATTAGGGCTTAGCCACAAAAACCCTAAATACATAAAATTATATGTTTATTTACGTAATCACATAAAGTGTTGAGACATTTAATTGTAGTTCATTATTTTAGTGTAATAAATTTTATCCCACATAAATTTTTATTATATTTGAATGATTAATTAGGATAACATATAAAATTAATTTTCTAATTTTCCATAGGTATTAGGAATTGGAACATAGTTTGATAATTTTAGCATAAAGTTTAACATAAATCTGTTTGAATTAAAAATTTAGCCCACAAACAATTTTAAGTCATTTAATTTATGTTTTTTAAGATATATTTTACATTAGTTTGTTAGCCTTAATTTATTGATAAGTAGCATGTATTTTTAAATTATGCAACTATTCAAACTGTTAGTTTCACCGATACAAGTTGTGAAATTCTTGAATTGGGGGTGAAAATTATAAGATTTAGAAGGAAAGAATTCTTCTTCATTTGGGATGGATGGACATTGATTATGCTATACAAAAGGATTAACCACCTAAGGTAACTGAGTCTAGCACTATAGCTTAAATTGCTTTGTATGAATGTTTTGAGCGATCTAATCACCAAAGTGTGATGTTCATAAAAAATAAAATTTTTGCTAGCATTCGTAGATCTGTAAAGTAGCATAACAATGTCCATGCTTTACTAAAAGCCATTGAAGAGCAATTCAAAGCTTCAGATAAAGCACTTCTTAGCACCCTGATGTCCGAGGTGTGCAAGAGCACATTATAAAGATGAGGGACATTATGGCTCAATTAAAGAAACTCGAGGTTGAGATTTTTTATTCTTTCCTATGCATTACATTTTGAACACCCTTCCACCATCATATAGACCCTTTAAAATCTCTTATAATACGCATAAGGATAAGTGGTCAATAAATGAATTAATGACCGTGTATGTTCAAGAGGAAGGGAGGTTGTTGATGGAATATGGAGAGAGTTCATAGAATAAATGCCTAGTTGTTCAAGGAAAGAAGAAAAATGAGCCAAATTAAAGGGAAAAGGTCAAATACTTGCCTAACCTGACATTAAGAAGGAATCTAAGTTCTACTTATGTAAGAAAAAAGGACAAACGAAGAAGGATTATGTCAAACATAAAGAATAACTTGAAAAGAAAGGTAATCTAATCTCACTAGTTTGCTTTGAATCTAATATGACTGAAGTTTGTCATGACACATAAATTGTACAATCCATATTACAAATGAGTTGAAAGATTTGTAAAACCCAAGGAAGCTAGTGGGAAGTGAGCAATATATCTTATTTGAAAATAAGATGCATTTATATGTAGAGGTTGTTAGGGATTGCAGTTTAACTGTATGTATTGATTTTGTTTTAAAATTATAAAAGACATTTATATTCCCAATTCTTTAGGAAATTTATTTCAATTCAAGACTTATACTTTTTAGACATTCCTTTCATTTTTAGATGAATTTTTAAAGTTAAATTATAAATATGAATTTGTTAGGAATAATACATTATTTGATGGTCTCTTCTGTTTTAATTTAAAAGAGAATACCTATTACAACGCAACACATGTTCATGCTAAAACAAAATGCTATTTTATGAATGAAAATTCCTTTATATTGTGAGATTAGGAAATATCTCTATAGAAAGGATTAAAAGATTGGTGAATGGCAAAGTACTTAGTACTTTGGATTTTACTGAACTTGAAACTTGTATGGACAACAAATCAAAAAAAGATGTCAACAGAAGTTCAGACAAAATAAAGTTCATACATAAGGATATTTGTAGTCCAGATATGGACTTGTATAGTCAGAAATACTTTATCTCATTTACAGATGATTACTCATAATATATGTATCCCCATTTGCTTCATAATAAGAATGAAGCATTAGATGGCTTCAAAATATTCAAAGCTAAAGTAAAGAAGCAATGTGGTAAGAAAATTACGATTTTGAGGTCTGATAAAGGTGAGATATATTATGATAGATATACTAAAAGTGGGCAAGCATTGGTCCATTTGCGAGGTATCTTCAAGAAAATATAATGTAGCCCAATACACTACGAATGGATCTTCGAACCAAAATGGCATGGTAGAAAGAATAAACCAAACATTATTAAACATGATATAGAGCATGCTAGGTAGCTTCAAACTTCCTAAGTCCTTGTAGACTAAAGTTCTTAAGATGGCAGTGTATATATTAAACTAGGTACCAATCAAGGATGTTTTAAAGATGCCATTTTTAGTTAATTAAAGGTTGGAAACCAAGTTTGTGACATATATGAGTTTGGGGATGTTTATTTGAAATAAGAATTTATAATATACATGAGAAGAAATTGGATCTAAAGACCATAAGTAGGTATTTCATTGGATATGTCGAAAGATCTAAAGGATATAGTTCTATTCTCCATCACATCGCACTATAATTATAGAACTAAGAATTGCAAAAAAAAAATAGATTGACTTAATTAGTGGGAGGGATCAATTTCAAGATATAGTTTATGATAATGATCATTTGAATACTTAGGCTTCCATCTCAAACAATAAGGTGATTGTCATTCTCACCTAGTCGAGGTCAAACACCAAAAATAACTTAACCAAACAAATGGGAGATTTTAGCTTGTATCCTACATCTATGTTATAAGATTCCAAAATAACATTATTTCCTTTTCACTACAAAAAATACATATTCTTTGCTATATAATTCCATGATCAATATTAAAAAAAAAACTAAAGGAAATTGAAATTTGGACCATTATCACTTCTAAGGAATTTAATATTAGTTGCATACTAAGTTTGTACTAGAGTACCATAACAAAACATGATTCAATATGTAAATCTACTAAAATGATCTAAACAGTTAGAAATAAATCTTTCAAATTATTTAAGGTGCACTGATCATATAATCTAGAATAATTTATTTCAAGCAGCTTTACATAACGTAAATTACCTAAGCTAAAATGCCAAAGTTTATAAACATCAAAGGATTCAAAGCTATTTGTAATAGATACAACAAAAGGATGAGAATAATCTTGAACTTGTAACTCTAGACTAGTAAGCTGATAGAGTTTGTTTTTATGTTGGTTATTCTAATGATTTTCCAATATGCTACTTCACTGATAAAGGCATAGTATAAGAAGCTTGTAAGAACACATAATAACCTAAAAATCTTATGCACATTTGTCATCTATTTAGAAAAGTCCATTTTCCAGTTAGTTACATAACTGAAGGGTGTACCCAGTATAGTTTTATATAATTGAAGTAGTAGTAGTTCAAGTTTAACTTTTTGTACAATTGAATAGGCCTATTACAACTTCTTTAATTGTGTTGAGAGGTGAGGTACATGAATTTGTTACGACTGATTTTTCTTATGAAATGCTATATGAGAATAAAATAAAACTCTTACCTTCAAATTATATTATTGAAGTAGTGTAGTGGAAGTTGAAACTACGCTTGGAATTGGGAATTGCTAGGAGAATGGAGAGTGGAGGAGGTGATTGACGAGGAGTGAAGTAGTGGAGCAACATAAGAATAATACTGGGAACTACGAGATGCTGAGGGGTCTAGTGGAAGAAGGAGACAACTCTGTCATTCAAGCGAAGAGGGAGGACTACACCATAGATTAATTGTAATTAATCTATATCATCGAAAGAAGATTGTCTGAAGTGGAGAATAGCTGGAGTAAAACGATATCATTTCATATACTTAATAAACAAAGGTTAGGTTTCAGTTTAGTCCGATTTAAAGTGCAAAATTAAAAAATACAAGTTTGATTAAAGTTTGGTGAAATCAAATCAAATTTGCTTACTTTAGTTAAGCTGGGACTTATATGCCAATCCTAGAGCTATTGCCTGTTGGAACAACTAAGCTAAGAGGTCATTTAGTTTCACTTTTGTTTTTCTGTTGTGATTTTTAGCTTTTGTTTTTAATTTTGGTTTCTATTTTTAATTTAAAAAGCTATTTGGTTGAGATTTCTATATAAAAGTTGAAAATAAAAACATGTTTGGTTGAGATTTGTAATAAAAAAACAAAAACCAAGCTTGGTTTTGTCATTTTGTTTCTATCTTTTTAATTATACTCTTATGTTAATTATTTCAAATTAATTAATTATCATTGTGGTTAGAAATAAAATATATGCATATTTATATAATTAAAGAAATTTGAATATTAATTATGTATAATAAAATTCTATAAATTAGAAAATTAAATTAAGTCATTCTAATTAATAAAAGATGTTCATCATATTATAATTCTTCAAAACGTAATAGTACTATCATTTTAAAAAAAGAAACATAAATCAATTAGAAGTAATATAATCATTTCGTAATTGTCTAGCAATTTCATCACACTTCTAAAACATACTTCAAAGTTATGTTAGGGTGATATTATATTCCACTTGAGAATTTGAATCTTCAGTTTCACTTTCCCTAATTTGACCTTCATTTTCAGCATAATTGTCAAATAACACACTACTTTGTCCATACATTATAATATAAAATGCATGTCAAACGAGTAACAACATATAATATTTTGAATTGGATCAATTCTTTTACCTTGTATGATATTTGTTCATCGATCAGAACATGTTTATAAATATGTGTACCATTTATTGCTCTTATACAATCCTAAAAAAATAAGACTATACTATTAAAATAATTATTAATCATAAGGACATAATTAAAATAGTGATTAAATATATGAATGTACCTAATAATATGAAAAATTTTGAATTATGTTGAATCTCAAAAGGTATAATAGGAAAGGATGGTGTGAGTAATGACTCTTTTTGCAAGATGATTAATTACATATAAGACTTTGTGAAAATACTTCAAAATTGTCTATATTAAATGTTGAAAACTTTTGACGTTGACTCTAATTGTCTCACTTTGCCCTATATTCATTAAGAAAATTGCTACTTATTCCTCTACAATTAAATGAGTTGTGGCCTTTAAGCCTCATAAACTCTTCATATCATCATATAAGCTTAAGAAAATTATCTTGCTTATTTTTAATTTTTCATAAATTCTTGTAAGATTCCCATTCAAAAGTTTTAATATCTAATTATAACCTGATAGAGCAGAAGTTCTACATAATTTCTTTTTTAAATGAACATATTTGTTCTCTCCCCTAGTTAGAGAAATAATGATTACCTTCATTAGTTCATCATCAGAATCTAATTCGAAATTTGATAAAGAATCTATGTATCTACAATGCCAATATTAAATAATCAATAAAACATTCAGTCAAAAGATTTAATCAAATATAGACAAAATATGCATACAAAAAATAAATTTAAAATATTCATACAAAATATAGACTTGACATTCAGTCAAACATTCATACAAAACACAAACTTAAAATGTTCAAACTATGGAATATTGCTTAATATAGAAGTGTCAAATTAATAAGAATTCAGTATGCAATAACATGAAAAATAACTAAAATGATATAATCCAATCTAGCTTCCTTACATCTGCCATCTTCATAAAAATATTCCTATAAAGTAAAGAATCATGTAAAGTCTGAATCATTTTCCCATATTGCACACACTTAACAGCCAATTCATCTAAGGAATTCAGACATTCCATCATTATGTTAGACTCTTACTTAATTGATGCAGCTCCAGATTTATTCTCTGTAATGGATGATGCTTCACTTAATTTTTTCTCAATTAAATCATTCTTCCTTTTTAATTGTTCACCAATTATAACTAAGACATCTTTTAAAATATTAGAATGTGTCTTCTTAGCATTCTTATTCTTAGGAAATTTCTTTCTCTTAAATAGAGAACTTATAACTTGATTTCTTTTTTCAGTATATGAGCAATCTTCATCAATATCAGTTATATGTTCCTCTTTTTTACTATTTGATAGAGATTTAGTTTATAGATGTGCATGTAAACTAGTTACAGTAGCATCTCCAAAAAAAAGAAAGCTCCTTACATCCTTTTTTAATCTATGAGTCATTTTATGTACCTATAATGATGGAAAAAAAAACACGGGAACAAATATTATATAATATGATATCTTAATAAAACAAAGACATATTTTACTTTAAATAATTTTTCCCAACATTCATCTATAACATTAACTTCACTGGTAACTGATTCATGTTTCTTTGAGCAAGTTCTTAAACTTCTGCAATCCAGACCTTAATCTATTATACTTATTCTGCAATTGAACATCAATATACTCCTTATTGAATTTTGTTTGAAGATTTGCCTTAATATTCTTCTAAACAGATTTGGAAAAGCTAATAGTCATTCGATTTCTCTTCTTCACTTCTTCAACCATGAATAAGATTAAATACATCTTTATGGTATTATTCCATGCCCCACTTTTTCATTTGTTGATGAACTCTATCGATGGTAATTATGAAGCAACATGTGCACACAATTCATAAAATGAAGTACCTAATGATTTTGTTTTTGGTGTGATATGCAAGATGGATTTTTTAGCTTTTTACTAGTATTATGCTTGGCTACATTACTACCAAGGTTGAACTATAAGCCCCTGAATGTTCTAGAATTTGGAGCTACTGGTGATGGAAATACTGATGATACAAAAGTGTATAGATTCCTTGCTTACATTAACTCATATCCACTTGTGACAAATCATATTTTCTTAAAACGCATTCATTTTTAGGATAGGAACATTTATATTGAAATTATGCTCTATCTATCGATCTCTACTTCTAGGCTTTTAAAGTTGCATGGAAAACAGTTTGCCAAGGTAATAATAGTAACACTCTTGTAACACCTTAAGGAAAAACATTTAGATTAAGCAGGTAAACAAGCTGATAATCCTTGTAGACTTCGTTTTAGGACTCCGAAAAGTACTTGAAGCCCTAAACAAATTCTAGTATAATTTCATATTTGTGTAATTTTTATTCCTATTTGAATGACTTTAATCAACGAAAAATGATATATATAATAATCCACAGAAACCCTTAGGATCTAGTGTATATATACAAGAATAATTTCATTCATTGCCTTGGAAACCAATATATTTACATTGTGGAAAGAAAGATGTAACATCCCATTACCGGTAGGGAGGTTAGAATAGTAATTCTGAATGGTCAATGGGCGTTTAGAAATGCCTTTACATGTTCATGCATAATCTAGCATTCGCATACAAGTGAATAGTAAATTTTGCACATGAAAATGACTGTACATGCATTCATGACATTTTCGGGTATAAGTTTTAAAGAAATGTGATTGTGATTGAAAAAATGTGATTGGTGTATATGAAAAATTGAGTTGAAGAGGGTCATTGTGGTTTTTGAATTTTTGGAGAATTTTAGAAAAAAATTTCTAAAATTTCAGGGTACTTTTTGGACTAGGAAAAATGCCAAGTGGCAGACTGATTGTTTACCAGTAATAGAAATTCCTGTCCAATGGTACTGAAAATTTAGATAAATGATTTTAGGATTTATTAATTTGAGCCAGTGGAAATTTGGGAAGAAATTGGAGTAGAATTTGGATTTTAAGTGGAAAGAAACTAAGTGAGGGCTTAAGAGTGTGAC
>JANIJH010000004.1:18127783-18149743 GCA_024520975.1 Erythroxylum areolatum
TTTTATAGGCAGTAGCTTTGAAAGAGTTTTTACCTCCCTTAGAGACTAAATTGATTTTTGCATCCTTCATAAAAGTTCTAGATTGTCTTTGTATCTTTCCATTGATATAAAATGTGACATTTTTCGGCCATTGAGTTGAAAGATATGATTTTTTGAAGTTCTGTTATTGTGTAGGATGATTTTATTTTAGGCAGTCACTTTGAAGTAATTTTTGGCTCCCTTAGAGGTCAAATTGGTTTTTCAATCCTTTATGAAAGTTGTAGAATTTCCTTTTAACTTTTTATTGATACCAAATTTTCAATTTTTTGAATTCTATACAAAAAGTTATGAATTTTTGAAGTTCAGATATACTTTGGAGTGACCAGGACCAAGGCCACTCGCGAGCGCGAGCATGCTTGCGGTCGCGAGCGAGCGCTAGAAGCACTCGCCTCGCGCCCGCGAGACGCTCGCGGTGCGAACACTGAAAATATTTTTATTTTTTTATTTTATTTATTTTATTTTCTGATTTTCCCTTTCTTTCAAATCCAACCTCCTCCTACTCTTTTGCTTATAAATTTTTCGTTTGACCTCCGATTTACTTGATTTTTGAAGCATTGGTTTTCTAAGAAAATTTTCTACATTTCCATAAAAGAGATCTAGAGCTTTTGATATTAATTGGAATTTATGGATTAAATCAAAGTGAGACGATCGGATGGAAATGTTTGATCATGCTTCCGTACTTTGGTAATTTCTCGATCTATAGAGATCCAAATGAAATGATTTTTAGTTCTGAATAATCTAAAGACGTGGAATTTTATTTTAACTTAGGAATCAGATTTTAATTTGGGCCCTAAGACTTCCAATTTCAAGAGGGAATTTGGGTGTGGTATTCAAAGTCAGTTCGGAAGTAAATAAGATAAGTACATATTTGAGGTTTGAATTAGTGGGGAATTCCTCCCTCGTGGGATGCGCGTCCAGATGTCATGTAAGACGTCGAACACGTGACTCACCGGAGCGAGGTTCCAACATTATATGCTTGGATTGTTAGTCTGAGAACATCCAATAGCCTATATCATCTATCCCGTATGTAACTCACAACGAGATGTTAGTAGGAGACTTCCAAGTATTATCACAACGAGAAGTTAGAAGCAATTGAGCACCTGATGGATTAAGCATAGATGCAAAGGAGCAGTTGAGGGCCTCAAGAATGCCGAAGGTCGAAGTAGGCTTGGAAGTTGGATTACCAATTTATTTTCAATCATGCTACAATAATGACATATTTTTGTGAGATTCTTTAAAAGCTTAAGTGAATTGGTTGTTTTAGGCGATGGAGATGACCAAGTATTAGAAGAGAAGGCAGAGAAGGTGGTACGTTTTTACATTTCTAATTGTAGAGATTTGTGAAGGCAAGGAATAAGAAGAACCTAAAAGAAATAGCAGCAAATGAAGGAACAAATATGGAAACAAACAAAGAAGCATTTGAAATAGGAAAAATCTATGCCTCAATTGGAGAAATCGGAGTATAAAAGACGCTGAAGAAGGCGGAGAAATTGATATGATGTTTTTATGAACAAAAACCTTGTTTTAAAAACACACAAAAACGTGATTTTTATGTTTTCGTAAAGTTATTATAGTTTTCTTTTTTAAAATAAATGAAAGTGACAACAATACTCAACCAAACACATTGTTATGACTATTTCTTTTTATAAAAAACAAAAAAAAAAAGAAAAAAGAACCAAACATGCCCTAAATATAAGAAGCTATTACAATTTTTTATAATAGTAAACCAAAGGTTAAGACTAAAAAGTAAAAGTAAGCAAATTAGCAATAACTTTGTAGATGCAAAATCGTAACTGAATTTTTGACTTTTGACCACTACATTTGAAATGCATTCTTCTCAGTTGTTGCTAAATAGCTAAAGTTATGTTTGGTTGGGAGTTTATTAATGAAATGAAATATAATGTAATATTATTTCATCGTTTGGGAGAAGTGTTTATAATAGAATGAGATAGAAAAGGAGGATTTTATATTACATCTCATTCCATCCTAAACAGTAAAAATGAAAAACATTCGAATGTAAAATGATAAATAACTTTATATTATATTACATTATAAATCTTTCATTTAAATAACATTTCACTATATTATATTATAAACCCTTCCATCTCTCTTAAACAACAATTTTCTAATATTACATCCTTTTACATTCTATTCCATTTCATTAAAAACTTCATTTCCAACCAAATATAGCGTAAGGGGCTGTTTAGTCCTACTTTTATTTTCTGTTGTGGTTTTTAGTTTATATTTTTTAAATAAAAATAGAAATATGTTTGATTGATAATAACAATATAGTTATAATTTTATTATTGATGATAATTACACATTAGATAAAATTTAAAGATAAATTATTTTTAATTGATTAAATCTGTTTTAATTTCTTGTATAACATTTATTAATATTTAATCATTAAATCAAAATTTATATGCTTTGAAAATATTTTAAATTTAATTGTATTAAATTATTAAATAATTAATAATATATATTTACTTGATAGTAAATCAAATTATAAAAAATAAAAAATATTAACAACTATTTTTTAGTTTTAAAAAAAATGGAAGACACCAAACTAAACAAAAAAAGCTTAAATAAATAAATTTTTAAATAAAATTTAAAAACAAAACGAAAAATCGAAAAAGTAAAAGAAACTAACAGGCGTAAACGACAAGACACACGCAAAGAAAACAAAGTAGTATATGGGACCCACGATAGCCCACCTTCCGTTAAGGCTGACGTTCAAAAGGTTCCTCATGTGGACCCGGCTTTCTATCGGGTCCAAGTCCAATTGACTAAAAGAGTCCCCCGACACGTGAGCTGCAAGCGCTGGTCTTCCTTCCACATGGGACCCACGCGTTGGATGCGTCAGTTACGTAAACTGTGGGTATGTCGGTAAGATTAGCAAATCCCAGTGTTTCACCTTACGGCTTAAATACGAGTTGTTTGGTTCAAAAGAGGGACGAAATAGAGAGTGAAAAAAGAAACGAGAATGAAAGAGGACAAGCAGGAAACCCCAAAGACGTTGTCGAAGGTACAGATTTTCGAAATTTGATAAAAAATTTAATTCCTATGTTTTTGCTTATATATGATTCGATTTTTAATCTCCAGAATCCACGTTTATCGTTTCATCGTCTTGATATCGGATTAGATTAGTTTATGTGAGCGATAATTATTGGGTTAGTGCATTTTCGGTATGTATGGTCTGTATTGGGTGTGTGCTACTTTGTTGTTTGTCTGATAAAATTAGGAAAGGCGATTCTGGAGATTGGTGAATTAGTCAAACGGTGTTTTACTGTTTTTGCATTGGCAATGATTGTTTCAGTAGGAATAGAAAAGATGGGGTTTAGGTTTTTAGTGACTTGTAGATTGGGTACAGAAGATGATGTCTTGTGGACGAGTTTAACTGACTTTATGGTCTTTTTAGCCCCATCTGGCATAGTGGGATTGTTTGTTGAATGAGTAAAAAGTTGTCGAGCTGTCATACTGTTGGATTACGCCGGTCTCGTTGCATCTTGGTCTTCCCTTTCCCTTTATGGGTAATTTTCTTTTTAGTAAGCTAGTGTTACAGTAACTGATAATATGCATTTGTTATTGTGATAATATGCGTTTGTTATTGCCTTCATAAGTTGAATTTTAACTCCAGGATTCAACGCCAGCACTACGTTCCATCGATACTTATGCTGCACAGTGTAACAGCTGCCATAAATGGAGGGTCATAGCAACACAAGAAGAGTATGAAGAAATCAGAAGTAAAATTGTAGAAGAGCCCTTTGTTTGCGACCGGAAACCTGGTATTACATGCGACGATCCTGCTGACATTGAGTACGATGCTACTCGGACTTGGGTCATTGACCGGCCTGGCCTCCCAAAGACACCTGAAGGTTTTAAGAGGAGCCTTGTACTCAGGCGAGATTTCTCCAAAATGGATGCTTACTACATTACTCCAACAGGAAAAAAGTTGAGAACTAGGAATGAAATTGCAGCATTTTTAGAGGCCAACCCCAACTACAAAGATGTGCCCATCTCTCAATTCAGTTTCACTTCTCCAAAGGTTATGCAAAATACTGTTCCTGAGGATGTTGGGAAAAAGGTTGGCACTAGTGGGAGTAGCAACAAAAAGATTAAGGCGTCCAAATATTAAGCTGCTCTGTGACTGATGACCGTTGATTTTGTGTTTTTTATATTGGTCTAATTAGGTCTTTATGCATATTTAAAAAGGTTTTTGTTTATTCAATTTCATATTTGCTTTTACTCGTCTCGTAGGAAAGAAAAACATTTTTTACAATTAGGTAAGCCACAGTTAGCATTAAACTGCTTATTAACATTACAGGTTAGGTTATTTAGTTATTCAAATTAAATATTTTGCATTATTTCATGTATCAAATTATAATGTAGATCTACAAAAATGCCTTTAAATTGACATATATCCAATTTAACTGATCATGATCTTTATTGAGCTTATCTGCCATTATTCAAATAATTACTAAGATTCATATATATATATATATATATATATATATATATATATATACGCAGCACAATTCAAAGCTTCTTTTAGCTTGACTAGATAAATTTGATGCCTATTTTGCAGCATCTAACCATTAGAGTCGAATCAGAAAAATACGAACTCATTTAAAAGGTGAGAATAACTTCTAATAAAGCCGAGAAAAACTTCACAACTCTAAAGAAAGAATACCAGTAAAAGCGAGGAAGTAGATCTTAACATAACGGCCAAAACATGTTGCATAATTAGTTTTCACATTTTAAAAAAGGATCAATTCTATTTATAACTTCAAAGGGGCTTGAGCGGAGCTTCTGCTTGGGAGGGTAAGCTATGAGCCCCTTGGTTCAAACTTTAAAATATCATTCTTCACCTGATCATCTCTAAGCCACGCCTTCCCACGTACAAGCCAAATTTTGCTCCACGGGTAACATAGTAAAGCTCACTATGCAATGCTCTGTATCTACTCATCATCGCTATCTTCTTCGTACTCAGAAGCAGACTCATCACTTCTTGAGCCTATCAAAGTATTCATGTCAAATGATGGCATTTCCATCTCCTCCATGTCAATAGTATCATACTCCATCCGTTGATTGAACTTTTCATCGGAGCAGCTGAGGAACCATGAAAGAGAGCACTTTAACCCCTTTTCGGCAACTTTCCTATGCCTTGGTTTAATAGTAGACTCCAGACTATAGGTAAAGAATGCTGGGAAAGAAATCAAATCATCCATAGGTCTTCCCATCTCCTTCTGGAAGTAATCAAAACTACGTTTCATAATGTCAAGGTTCAAAGCAAGTAACTGCGGACACTTTACAATCATCACCCTCACTTGTTGCAAGGATAACCCACAATCGTTGAGGAAATCCACATGCTTTACAATAGGAGTTCTACCAAGGCTGACCACTTGTGGCATCTTCTCAACCATTCTAGCAAAATCCTCCGGACGTATGTCAATAACTGAACAAAGCAAATCTCTCTGATGAGGGAGCTTTTCCTTCAGGTCAACTCCTATAACCTCAGGGTATTGTGCTACAATAGAAGGAAGCAACTCTTTTCTTACTTCGAACTCTAATAAGGATTCAATATTTGATTTCACCCTGTTCTCTACTCCAAAACCTAGAATGTGAGGACTCTTCTCTATCAATCTAGCAATGGCTAGTCTGGGGACACCCAAGCTTTCAAGATACTCAACAAAAGGCTTGATCACCCGGCCTACTCGCATCCCTAAAATCTCTGGATATCTGGTCAAAACCCCTCCAATTTCTCTCCTTGCAACTCCAATACCAACCAAATAAGCCACTGATGTGCTCATGGTTCCTTCAAGCTTGAATCCTAGAACTTCTGGGTATCTCTCGAGCACCCTAGCAATATCAGTTGGCTTGATATCCATCCCCTGAAGGTATTTAACTACAGGGTCAAGGTCTACAACAACACTAGCATGGAGTACCTGCGGATACCTCCTTAAGAACTCTGTAAAAGTTGCCTTCCTAACCCCCAATCTTCCCAGATAGTCAAGCACGGGAATCATGTTCTTTTTGACACTACAACCGAGAACAAGTGGATAATTATTAATGTCTTCAATAGTCAGTCCTAATTTGTGAAGAAAATTAACCCGTTCCCTCATAATTTCCACTGTCACAGGAAGTTCCAACCCATCCAGCTCATCAGGAACAATACCAAGTCCCCTTAGAAATTCATAAACCTTGGCACGATTCACAATCTTCTCATTATGCATTTCCCTCAAGCTAGGATGAACATAAAGAGACGAAGAATCTACATGCTTCCGGCCCGACTTAACATTGTCTGCCCTAGATGAACCCGCAGAACTTGACCCCACTGATCTCTCAGAAACGGAATATGCAAACCTTGTAATCAATCTATTTCTTCTCGTGAAACTATTTTGAATTCTTACAGCTGAGAAAGAATTCAACTGCAACTTAAGATACATAACTACAGGTATTTCTTGATGTACAAGCAATAAACTGGGTCTTGTAATGCCAGCATGACTTCCAATCTGCATACTGCTTTAGCTTGATCAAAGAATCTGCAAAAATACATTAACAATACGGGTTTGCAAGCAACGAAGCAACTGTCTTCTTAGTAAACAGAAAGCAAGTTTATCAAGAAATGAGCTGTACTCATTACAAATTCACCAAAAAGAACACCACACACATTATTGTTAATGGGGAAAGAACGGAAACACTAACCCTCCAGTGAAATTCTGGTCGTTAAATTATTTAAAAACTAGAGCACAATATGAACATCGATGAAATGGTGAATTAAGCTCGTATTTTGGTCTCGACTTTGAGTATAACATAAACAAAGAAGGGAAGAATTGGAGTGGCTTCAAGCATCGACTTTTACCTTAGCTTTGAAAGACTGAACTAGTGGGCGAAATCACCGAGACACAAAACCAGTGGCATTCCAGAGAAGAGGTATAATGGGTCAAGCTCACCGTCGCGTGCAGCTATAGATATTGGGAAATTAGGGAATAAAGATAAACCTTTGGTGTATTTTGTTGGTAGGGTTAATCGGAAAAAAAAAAAACCGAAAACTGTACTGTAATTTTTAGATTTAACCGTAAAAAGTAACGTTTAAATTTTTAATAAAATAACAAAATTAAATCGGAGTCTTCTCGATTCTGGACCTTTGTTTGTTTATAAGAGCAGCACAAGCCCTGAAACTTTCAAAATCCAGAGTGACCGGTTTGTTTACTGGGAACCAGAAGGTCATAGAATCTGGCGGAGAAAAAAAATGATGAGGCCTCCTCTAATTTTAGCATATTTGTTAAGATTTCTTGTTCTTCCGGCAATAGCAGCCGGAGCCTCCTCTTGCTCTATTAAGGGTAAGTTCTTGTCGTTATCAAAATTGTTGCTCTTTTTCTTCTAAATCATTTACCTTTTTCTGTTTTTTCAATTTGATTTTACGGGCGGAAATCTGTAAGTTAATTTAGTTTCGTTGGTATACTATAGCTGGTTCTGCTACGATTGCTATAAAGTAACGTTCTAGATTGTGAGCGCTAGGGAGATGCTTGAACTAGCCATGTTGTTACTTGAAAGTGTTGCTGGGAATTTGATATGAACGTTTGTTATGTTTTGACATATGAGGTTTATATTGAGTTGGTTGCTTAGTCTGGTCTAACTTTGGGTGAGAATCCCAACAATCATGCTTCCATGTGATATAATCTGGAAAGAAAATGCTTTCTCTGATATGTAGTGATGGTCATAGTACTTTTTTGGGTTATGCAGGTTTTCCTCTTGTGAAGAATATCAGTGATCTTCCTCAGGATAATTATGGAAGGGGTGGTTTGTCCCACATAACTGTTGCTGGCTCTGTACTCCATGGTCTGAAGGAGGTGTGCGCCCATGTTTATGTTTATTGTGACCTATTCTGATCTTGGTTTATATGAATAAGACAGTTGTGCCACATCTTTGAGTGCCACATTGTTTGCTTGGAACCTTAAATGGCTTACTATTCGACTGGTCGCTTGTAACTGTGAAGAAAATACAGCCCAATAGTCGTTGCAGAACCTTGGAGGAAGACCTATATTAGCACTATGTAAACATCTGTTATAAGCCAGATTTTTGTTATCCGGTGTTGCAAACTGGAATATAGGTGCATTCTACGTCTGTATCGAAATTGGCAACCTGTAGAACTATATTTTTGAAACATGATTAATCCAATGTAAATTATGACTGGCAAGCGGATGCCTTAATAACATATTTCCTTGGATTGAAGGTGGAGGTGTGGCTTCAAACATTTTCTCCAGGTTCAGGCACACCGATTCATAGGCACTCATGTGAGGAGGTTTTCATTGTGCTGAAAGGAAGTGGTACTCTCCTTCTTGCTTCAAGTTCCCATGAGAAGTACCCTGGAAAGCCGCAAGAACACTTCATCTTCCCCAATAGCACATTTCATATACCTGTTAATGATGCTCACCAGGTATGCCTTTCTCTTATTATTGCCACAGAACAGGTTATGCAATTTATAGGTGGTTGTGTTATGGAAAAGCAAAGAATATGGAAGGATAAGCCAAATCTTTGTGTGGTAAATAATCATTTTCTGGCAAGTAAACTGAATATTTTATTTCGTGTTTTCTTTTTCAGTAATTGTCTCACAAACTTCAGTCTCACAGATTTTGAAATATCTTCATGTCTACATTTCGATTCTGCATGTCTTTCAGTCAAAATTTTTCATCTGCGTATTGCATATACAATCTGGTGAAGCATGTTTAGTGAACTTGCTGGACTACTAAATTAAGACTGAATGTAATCGTGAAGTACATACAGATATCCAATTCTATAATTTGCAGTTGCAGTTTGATGTTTGCAGAAATGCTAAGGTGTTTAAACTCCAATTGTATAAGTTCTGGGAAAGTGAAGGGTTTCTGGTTGTAAAATGTCCTCTTTTTGTGCTTACGTTTTTATTAGTACAGCATCGTTATCCTCTTTATTATTCTTTTCTTCTTCAGTTTTATCCCAGTTCACAAATGGAGATTAAACCAGCCATTTAACCATTCTCTGCTAAGTTCTGATTTAACCAATATCTTGTTGTAGGTCTGGAATTCAAACAGACACGAGGATTTGCAATTACTTGCTATAATATCTCGTCCACCAGTGAAAGTGTATGTAATCTCTTTTTGTTTTGCACTAGCCGTACATGGTATCAATTCATCCATCCATTGATTCTTGCTCTAACCAACAGTATTCTTGCTCTAACCAACAGCATACTGCTCTTCTTATTTCTTTTGTTCTGTTTATCCAATGTAGTTGTACGATGCAACTTGGGTCTTCCTTTGTCTTGGTTGACATATTGGTTCCTCTTGCATAATCATATGCACAAGTGAAATGTTGAAACGTATAGTTTCTGCTGGTATCTGACTAATAGAATAGGGCTAGTTTCTATTTTAGAGTTAGTTCCACTTTTTTCTTAAAGTCTTAGGTCGTCCTTCATATGCACTCCTAGGACTCACGTCAGGTTTAATTATCAAGAGGCAAGATCTTATAATTTATAATTTTGGTTTCTGTTACCAGGTTCACATATGAGGACTGGTTTATGCCCCATATCGCTGCAAAGCTCAGGTTTCCCTATTATTGGGATGAACAATGCCTTCAAGTGCCTGAAAAAGATGAACTTTAGTTTGATAAATCTCTGTATATTGCTAACAAAGACGAACCATATCGTGGGATCAAATGATATAGGCCGTGGAAGTGTTTTTCTTCTTCTTTTTTTTTTTTCCAGAAACAGGAAGGAAAAACACATAGGATTTTCAGTTTTACAGCAGTTTTAGACTACGAATGAAGCCTTCCTATGGTATCGTAGTTCTAAATGATTCAAACTTCAGTTCCACATCATTCTGATTTGGCCTTGGTTCTTCTGCATCATCTGTAAAGCGGTATCCCAAGTTTGATTTGATTAAATCAAATACATGATTTTGACTTGTTTGACTAATTGAGGACTACCGATATCAGATGATGGATAATTTATTTGACTAAAAATGTGAGGTACTTTTGGATTCATAATTAGTATTTATATATTTTTCCCTGGCCATTATACTATTATATGTAAAACCCTGCATAACTATTTTGTAATCTTTAGTTTTCAATACAAAAGAGAACTTAAGAATAGTCAATCCATTTAAGGTTAGCTGGTGGACTAAAAAGGGCACTTAATGATCGGCCATTTCTTTCCCAAATCTCACAATGAAGACCCTAAAGGACATTTAGATTTAGATCTTCTGGGCAATACTGCAACCAGCTACCCTAACTTTTTTTATGGTACATCAGAAATTATCCAGGCAATTCTCATCTTTTCCCGGGTACATTATCCAGCCAAGTGACATTAGTATATCAACCAAAAGAATCAGTTTAGTCAAGGTCAAAAGCCAGATCCATTACAACTAAGGCGAAGCAATTCCGAGTCCAGCAACAGTCTAACTTGATGCTCAAGTTAACGGCCTCCAGTGTCACTTCTAAAGTTGGGATTGGAGACGTAATTTTTCAGGTCTTCATCTAACAATAGTTCTTCGGCTAGCATTTAAAGCATACGTGGATTCAATGCTTCTTTAAAAACTTCATGAGGTAAACAAAATCCTAGTCCTATGTTTTATGAGCGCCCAAAATATCCTATTAGTAGCAATATTTTATTATGGTATTCAATATAGGAACAAAAGTATAATACATGTGTTAGTGAATATTAGTTTCGGTGATGTTTAGAAGGTTGGGAGTTGTAAATTCTTCCGTTAGCATGATGACTCCTTCCTAGATAGCATTGTTCATGTTGTTCAAAGATTGATGAATGATAATGCTAAGTTAAAGCAATAATTAGCATTGAGTTACAAAAGCACAATTGAAGAAGAGGTGTGTAAAGGAGTTGCTAGTATTGGTTTATGCCCTATAGCCAGTCGCTTTGGTTGTAATTTAGTGACAAATTATTTAAAGACAATCTTTATCTTGTACATGTTTAGATGTATATGATAAAGTTCATAGGATAATTATACATTACAAATGAGATTATAATTATGATATTCATATTATATTTATATATTATTCTTAAATATTCCTAGTCATTGTTCTATTAAGATTGGACATTACTAGAACGTAAAAAGACTAGCACACATTTTGTTTTTCCTTATGAAGGAAATAGTCGATCTCATAGGTTAAAGTATAGAGATACTTCAACAAATGTGTAGGTGTTTATTAGAAAACAAGTTCACTGAACAGACTCAATATGAGAATTCTATTTGGAACATTACTTATATGTCTATGGACTTCTCATTGTGATGATTTTATAAATGATCCTTAGAATTGAGGTCGTCAAAGTTATCTTATATAAGGATTACTATGTTTTGATACTACTTATGTTCTATTTAATCATGAATCATTTAATCGGTAGTCATTGGATGTAGCATGAACTATATGGAAGTAGTTGAGTGATCAAAATAGAATTCATCACCCTAAATAATTAGGGAGAATATTTCGTTATTCTCGATTAGTATTGATTCAAGAAATCCTTAATCAAGGTAAAATGATACTTTGTAAATAGTTTATAAACGTCATTAACTGAATCAAGAGTTAATGGAGGATAACTAATATGATTAGATTTAAAATAAAGTAAACATTAATTTTATGCTCTTTGTCTAATTGAAACATTGTATAATGAAAGGATTGAATCATACAAAAAAAAAGCATGCTTGAAAAGGTTAGTCAAAACCACTTTGATATACCTAAATATTTGAGTGGTTATGATGCGTTGCTAGACGCTAATCTTGATCTATGATTATAAATTGTTTAATTAGAGAAATAAAGATAAATCAAAAGAAGTTTTGATTTATCTAATTCTAATTATAGATTTTATAACCATTGCCAACATATTTGAGAACCTAATGGGTCTCACATATAGAATGAGTTGAAGAGAGTAAAGTTAATTTAATCAAGTTAGACTTGATTGTAAAGTTTGAGAAATTTTATGATTAAATATGAAATATTTAATAAATAAGGATCAATATAAGATATTGAATCTTATATGGGCATCATTGGTATTTAATTAGAATTATTTGTAATTCTAATTAAAATTAAATTGAAATTAAATTACTAAAATGTCCAAAGATTATTATAAATAAGCTTAAGCTCTATAGAGCTAGCACTTCTTGCTTAACCCTCTCTATAAGAGTTACAGAATTTTCTTAACTTATTTTGTAGATACCGTTAGAAGCCAGACATTTGTGTGGCTATGGTGGTTGAGATAGATCGGTTTCAAAAATAATTCAAAGAATATGACAAAATAATGATCAAGCTTCAAAATAAGGTACAAATTAAGTTTCCGCTTTATTATTATTTATGTTAATCATTTTATATAATTGAAAAGATCTTGATTTTCAAAAAATCAAAAATTACGAAAAAGTTTAATAATTACTTCTTTGCGGTTGGAATCAGATCCCGACCCAGTTTCCAAACATTGGTATCAGAGCCATCTTTAATTCTATGATTAGATCTAATATGATCCTTAGAAGGAACTGTTCCTTTTTCTTTGCCTATTTTCCTATTGCATTTTTTGGAGGTGTTTTGTTTTCTGGAAAACAATAGTTCTATGCGCGAAATAAAACATAGATCAATTTGGTATTCTACTATTGTTTGAATTTGGAAATTTCACTGAATTTTGAACCCAGCAAATTAGAACCTAGAAGTCCCGAAAACTCAATCTAGAATAATCATATGCTTATAGTTGGGTATTGAGTTTTCCCTTCTAAATAATCTAAACCCAGAACAAACAGAAACCGAATGGGCGTTAGTTTTGTTGTTGTTTGTGTTCTGGAAAAACTACCTGTTTGTGTATTTGTTTCTGTGCACGATTGGATTTGTGGAATGAAGATTGTGGAAGTTGGGTTTGAGAAACTCATCGCATTCTTGCTGTTTTGCGTCAGTTTGGTGGTTGTATTGTGGTTGGATTTAAAAAATCACCAGCAGTAGTTTGGAGCAGTTTGCCAGAGTGCACCCACAAATTTTTTTCTTTTAAAAATATTTTAAGCCTTCATTAATTAAATTGGTTTAATTGAAGAAATCATGTTTAAATCTTGATAAATTTAGAAAAGAGTTTTCCAATTGTTTAAAAATTGTTTTCAAACGGTTGTTTTGATTACGATTGCTTTAGAATTTAGTTTAATTTTTGAAGAGTTAAATTACTAAATTAAATTAAATATAAAATTCAATTCCAAAATTAAAGTAATTATTTTTCTTAATAGGACTAAGATTAGTAATTATATCAATTCCTAATTAATTTTGAAAAAGTAGTTTCTAAAATCAGAATTAATTATTTTCAATTAGATTGAAATTAATTAATTAGAAAAGTAGTTTTTAAAATAAGGATTAATTAGTTTCAATTAGATTGAAATCAATTAATTAAACTCCTTAAAATTAAGAAAATTGTTTTCTTAAGTAATTGAGAAAAATGTTTCTTAGTTAAATTTATTTATTTCAATTTGATTGAGATAAATTAAATTTAAGGTTTTATTTGTTTAGAGAATTGTTATTTAATTTATTTAAAAATTGTTTCTTTATTTATGAATAATAAGTTTCTTGATTTTTAGAAAAATATTTTTCTTGATTAAATTTTGAAAACTATTTTCATTTATTAATTAAGAAAAATGTGCTTTCTTTAATATTTTAAAGTTAGTTTTAAAACTTATTAAAGAAAGATTTTCTAATTAGTTAAGAAATAAATCTATAAATAAATAATATATATTGACTTTCTTAATTAAATTTAAAAGTGTTTTATTTAATTTTTAAAGTAGTTTCATTTTTAACATTAGAAAATAGTTTTCTAATTAAGGAAATAGTAATTTCTAATGAGACTATAGACAAAAATTTCCATTTAGATTAGAAAGTGTTACTTATATAATTTTGAAAACGAGTTTTTCTAAATTAAAATAAGTGGAAATTTTATTGAAAATTATTTTTAGTTAAGTTTAATATATTTATTAAAGGCGGCAAGATAAATTGGAAATAGTTTCTAATTGGATTTGAAATTTTTTTCAAATCAAATTAAATTTCTATTTAGAATAAGAATTTAATTTATTTAGGAATTATTGGTTTTAATCTAATTTATTATTTCCAAGAAGTTGGAAATATTATTTTTGATTATGAAAATCAATAACTATAATCAAACAAAGCTTGATATTTTATGTATATAATTTGATTATGAGTGCATAAATTGCATACTTTATTTATATGGTTGATAGATATATTGGATGCATGATAAATTGTATGTTTTATATGTGTGATATTTTACATGCAATTTATATTTGATGAGACAAATGAAGTTAAATCTCTTGTTAAAATATTAAGTACACATTAAGAACATGATTGTTGCCTTCTATTATTATAAGAATAAACCAGAGTTTTGTTTATAGTTGACTTGTTGAGCAAACTCAAGTCCACTTTAACCCGAGCATGTTTAATCTTATGAGAGAGGATTTTACTTAATTAAATTTGTGTTATTTGAATGAGCAAACTCATGATCACATGAATTTAGAGGCAGGGTTAGGAACAACATATTAGATATATTTTGACAATAATTGTCACCTAACGGATCTAGGAATCATATGAGATGTGATTGATAAAGTTATTTTTCTATCTAATTTAAGTCTAACTGGTTTGTTGAGCAAACTTAAGATCAACTATACTTAAATGGGATCTTAGCCCACTAGAAAGAATAAAGTAATCTTTTCGAATAGTTGTGAGGGCTATTGTTTTGAATAAAATAGTGGGAGTAACCAAATACATGATTAAAGTCCTAATCTAATTTAGTAGTCATAGCATATCAGTAATTACTTGATTTTCTTACATTTATATTTTGTTCTGAGTGGAATTTACCTTGTTCAACTTAATTGATACTAAGTTAGTGAACCTAAGTTATTGGACATAGCATATGTTTGAGAAGAGTTCTCAAAGTTAGAATAGAAAATTGTATGTCCATTATGCAATGTTACTATAATCCTTGTTAAGGATTCAGTGACAAAGTTTTAGAGATATGTCAAAGTCATATAAATGACAAAATGTAATGACATTTTTAGTTGACTAATGTCTCATAAACTTTGATGACAACATGTACTATGTATGTTAACACTATGATAGTAAGATGCAAGAGGTTGCATAGAGTAGAGCTAAATGGTATAGTACCTTGTTGCAATTGTTCCACTTAACTTAGCCTACTAAAAGCATAATTATGGACTACAATTAAAGGCTTAGTTATAGTATGATAATATTTTTCATAAGAAGAAACATGATTGCATTACTTTTCTTGCCTATATTCAATATGATATAGATCATATGTATTTCTAATTCATGCTTTTGAGTATACAATATTGAATTTAGATTTAACATCGTTGTAATGTACAATCCTTTTATGCCATATTGGTTAAATCAACATAACGAGATCATAAAGTTACTTACTAGGATATATGTATTCTTTTGATTATGAATTGTATGAATCTTATGAAACTTGTAAAGATGAATAACCAAATCAACTTTTAATAAAATGATGATGATGGTATTGAATTGTTAAATTAATACATGTGATTTATTGGATGAAGTAACGATTCATAAAAGGATGATACTTATATTTCATTATATTATTAATGATTTTATGAGATATAGTCATATGTATTAAATGAAATGTTGATTTACAATTTTGAAAAGTTCAAATTGTTTAAATCTAAATAAAAATTAAGCATTGAAAATGTTAAAGCACTTCAATAAGATCGTTATGGTAAGTTTTAAATTTTCAGTTATCTATAGGGAATGAGATTCTTTAGTGAATACCTTCATAACTAAATTCATAAGAGTATGGATTTATGTAAGGAGTAAAATATAATATGAGATATTATATGTTGCAATATTATTTCTTTTATAGTAATGCCTAGTACAATAACTTGCCTTCTATAGTTATAATTAAATCAATTAGCAAGATTTCATATTAGACATGAGCTAAGTCTTTGAAATAGTTAAAGTTAATGATTGAAAAATATGATGGTTAGCTGAAGTATATATTATATATTTAGTTTAGAACTAAGCTAAGTAATAAAGGGTTATGAGATATCCAAAAGGTTGGATATAATCTTACAGACCTATTGAACAAATTGCTTCTTTCAATGTATGCTTATAGGAAAATGGTTCTTAAGATAAGTAATAAGAGTAAGAGGGAAACTTGAAAGGTTCAAATCTCATAATAACACATCCAATTGCAACTATTGCCTTTATTGATACATTTTATGTATAGTTAAAAGGCATGAGACGATGAAAGATTCACTTTCATGATGAATTCAAAGAGTTTATTTTGAAGATGATTGTGAATTTATCATGTATGCAAGAAAGTCAATGGAAGTATAGTTGTCCTCTTCAGTGGGAGTATATGGAGACATATTGCTCACAAAGAACAACAATTCTAACTTTCAATTGTTGAAAACGTAATTGTCCAAGAACAACTCTTGTTGGATATGAAAAGGTAACAACTTAATTATAGAAATTAGATCTATAAAGATAGATTGGACGTTGTTAACTTATTCTAAGTCCAAGTACATAGATAATATACTAAAGATGTTTAGTATTTGAGATATTAGATACTTGTGAAGTATTAAAGATATCCATTACTCTAAGTGTGAGTTGATATTTGAGTTAAAGATGATAAGGATATAACTTTAGAAGTAATTCCTAATTAAGGTTTATTTACTTAGAACAATATCATTTATGATTGGAAAGGTTCCAATGTAGCAGTTGCTTTCTAATTAAGCCATAATACATTTTTCATTAGTGGAAATGATTAATCAGATCAATAAGTTCTTTAGTGAACTTGATATAGTTCCTTACATTGTTTAAGACAGTAATGCACTATAGAACATTAGAGTCTTTAGGCATACATAAAGAGCTAATATCTCATTAAAGATCAAAGACTGTGTTTACGAGAATTTTCTTAATTATGATGATAATTAAGATGAGAGTTGTAACATTTAAGCAAATGCTCACTATAGAGGAGCTTATAGAATTCTCTCATTATGCCACTACCCTAGTAGTAAAATAATCGTCATATGGTGATATGGTATGAGATATTTAAACAATTGGCTTAGTGCAAGTGGGAGATTGCTAGTTTATGCCCTACAACCAATCACTTTGCTTGTAGTTTAGTAATAAATTATTTAATGGTATTCTTTATCTTGTACATGCTTAGATGTATATGATAAAGTCCATGGGATAATTGTATATTGCAAATGAAATTATAATTAGAAGATTCATATTGCATTTATGTATTATTCCTAAATGTTCCTAGTTATTGTTTTATTAAGATTAGATATTAATATAATGTAAAAAGACTAGCACACATTTTGTTTTTCTTTATGAAAGAAGTAGTCGATCTCATAGGCTGAAGTATAGAGATACTTAAACAAACGTATGGGTGCTTATTAGAGAACAAGTTCACTGAACAAACCCGATATGAGAAATCCTTGTTTCGTAAAAAGTAATTAGAGAGAATGTTTCATTGTTCTCGATTAGTATTGATTTAGGAAATCCTTGGCCAAGGTGAAATGATAGTTTGTAAATAGTTTACAATGTCATTAATTGAATCGATAAGTAATGGCGGAGAATTAATATGATTAGACTCAAAATAGAGTAGATATTAATTTCATATTTTATGTCTAAACGTAACCTTGTATGATGAAAAGATTGAATTATATAAAAAAAATCATGCACGAAAAGGTTATTCAAAACCACTTTGACATTCCTAAATATTTGGGTGATTATGACGCGTTATTAGATGCTAATCTTGATATATGATCATGAATTGTTTAATTGGAGAATTAAAGATAAATTAAAAGAAGTTTTGATTTATCTAATTCTAATTATGAATTAGAATTAGATTTTATAACCATTGCCAACATATTTGAGAACCTAATAGGTCTCACATATAGAATGGGTTGAAGAGAGCAAAGTTAATTTAATCAAGTTGAACTTGATTGTAAAGTTTTAGAAACTTTATGATTAAATATGAGATATTCAATAAATAAGAATCAATATGAGATATTGAATCTTATATGGGCATAATTGGTATTTAATTAAAATTAATTTTAATTCTAAAGTTTAATTGAAATTAAAATTTAATTTCAGCTAAATTACTAAAACCTCCAAAGCTTATTATAAATAGGCTTAAACTTTATAGAGTTAGCACTTCTTGTTTAACCCTCTCTGTAAGAGTTATAAATTTTTCTCAACTCATTATGTGGATACCAATAGAGGCCGGACATTTGTGCAGCTATGGTGGTTGAGATATATCGGTTTCAGAAATAGTTCAAGGGATATGACAAAATAATGATCAAGCTTCGGAATAAGGTATAAATTAAGTTTATGCTTTATTGTTATTTGTGTTAATCATTTTATATAATTAAAGAGATCTTGATTTTTAGGAAATCAAAGATTGCGAAAAAGTTTCGTAATTATTCCGTCACAGTCAGAATCGGATCCCGACCTAGTTTCCAAAAAGTTAGAAGACCTAAAAAAGAGGAACATAAGGAACAAATTGAGTTAGATGATAAAATAAAGTAAATGGTGTATAAATTAAAGCTTGATATAAATGATAACAAGGAGTTGAAGAAGATATTGATGGCATATATTATTGTTATTTTAATGTCGATATGTGTTTTTGTTATATTTTTCTCACTAGTGAAATTATGGGGCTAATTTTATATGCTTTATAAGAATTAATATATTAATAACTATACATGACATCGAAGTATTATTATTAAGAATTGTTTATGTCCAGCTTCGCATTAGCAATGGCATGTATCCCCCCATTGATACACCACCTAAGTATGAATTCAACTGGGATTTAGTCAATCAATTTAATCTCAACTGTATAGAAGGATTTGACCAGCAATATCTAAAATCACTCCAGACTCATTGATCAAGATCAACTATCGAGGACCCAATCTAATTATAACATCCACATACAGATCAGTCATTACATCCGATGCACACCAAATCATAAAGCAAGCAGAGGCAAATTTTGCTACTTTGTTTGATGGATTATCTACTCAATGGCAACATGCATTGTGTCAACAATTGAAACATTATGAACAACATCACTGCCAATAATGCCCTACTACATCACAAAACAACAAAGTCAACGACGATGCCTCATCAGATGATATAATTATGGACAAATAATTATTGATCGATAAAGGATGTAGCCCCTATGGGCCCTTTATTAAACTTTATTAGCTTTAGCTTTTCTTTTTACTTTGGCTTTACGGTACTTTTACGATTCCTTTTTGCTTTCAGTAGGAATCTTTTTTCATTTTATCGACCATAATTGTTTTTAGCCTTTTCTTCTCTTTTGTGTCTATATAATGTAACATCCGAGCATTTGAATGGGGATAATGTGAGAAGTACTTGTCTATTGAGAATATTATATGTCATTACTAATCTATTGTAGCTACTCCATTAATAAGCAAGTACATATGTAATTGCTTTTAAATTGAAGTTTAACTTATGATAATATGTTTAAAATGGTAATCATAAAAAGGCAATATGCAAAGTTCCATTTCATTCGTGCATATGAACGATATGAGAATCATCAACCTGTAAGCCTATAATGCATATAAATGCATATAATGGCTACAAAGTTGTATCATTATACTACGACGCTGTAATTCTACTTCACAAAGGATCCATCCAGAATGTTGCTAAGATACTTTACAATGGATCTAACCAGATTGTATAAAAATAAACAAAATGGATCCAACCAAAATCTATGAAACAAATCTGACTAAGTACATTCTCCTACATTAATTAGTATCATATTTGACAATTATGCACCTAAAAGACATTGGATCCAACTAAAATTCTCTAGAAACTAACCAATGCACAATTAATTATCATTTACACTTTGTTGACTTCTAATTTAAATATTAGCTGTTTGTTGGTTTGAATTTATAACAACCCTTTGTTTAGAAGCTCACACTTGTAACTGTTGTAATGTGGTATTTGGGGCTCCCTTCGACCTCAACCCTTTTCGTTGGAATGATAGTTGAATAAACTAATCTAAATGTTCTCTTTCTCCTTAATGGTGAAGCTATTACAGATGATTATCATGAACAAGGTTAAAACAATAAATTATTCATGTAACCAATACATATAAGAAGAATAATATGCATGAATAACAATATAAGGCAACCAACAATTGCATCAAACTAACCTCAGCTCCACCAACTTCAGAAGTTGTCTATTAGAAATTAAAGAATACGACAAAATTATTGTTGTTGTTGAATCTTCATTAGGCCTAATTGATTGCTCCAATATTGACATATAATCAATTAGTAGTTACTGAAAAACATACAAATTACAAATTTATGTTAAATAACAAACCTTAACTCCATTTTAATTGGAAAAAATGGATCAGATTTACAACTTCTCTTGTTATAACCACTTTTTCTACTTTTGCCACAAAACTGGAATTGCTCCTTTTGTGGTAGCCTATGAGGATTATTCACTTATTTTAGTTCATCTTTATCTTTTTGCCTATTCTTTTTAGGCCTATTAGGCATAAGTCTTTCCATAGGTGGTAACTCTTTATGGGTATTTGGTGACTAGATTTTTTGATTTCTAATTAGTTGCAAGACATTCTCGTAAACTTTCATGAACCTCCCTCTATGATAACACTCATCCAAATATGCCTCTCATTATTGTTTGGAATAGAAAATGATACTAATCCCATAAATATAAGGATGCCCATAAAATTCTCATGCCCAACAATCACAAGTTTGCTCCCTCCCCAGTTGTACAACATATATGTCATCTTTATTAGACACTTCATACTTCTTGTCCTCATTTTAAATAACTCTCCATCTCATTGTATTCAATTTATTCTTATTCAATGTTTTCATTACCTTAGGTGTTATATCACCCTTCCCTCTCTTAGGTAGATCCTTAAGGTCAAAATGCATCTTCATTAACATGGTTCTAATAGTCTCCAATAAGTTAATGATAGGGCTATCTTTGGCCATCAAAATCTAAGAGTTGAATATCTTGCTCATGTGGTTATTCACAATTGAAAATTTGGAATAAATGCTTTAGAAAGCCATACTCTATGTTTCCTTCATAAATTCAAATAAGTCCTATACATATCCTAATGCAAGTTAGTTTAATTTGACGAGTCTATCATTAAATTCTTATGGGAATGTTGCCTAGGCATAATTCCATATACTTTCTTAAGATCCTTTCTGTCATCCTGTTACCCATGTTAAGGCTAAAATAGTAAATGTGAGAGATTACTAAGAAATTAGAGAACACATTTCATACTCATGCATTACATGATATGCACATACACATGAATATTGAATCTTCGCACATAAAAATAATTGTACATGCATTCATTGACATTCTGGGTATAATTGTTCATAAATGTGATTATTATTGAGAATTGTGGTGTTGGACCTCGAACTTTTAGTAAAAATTAGAAATATTAAAATGAAATTCATTGAGTGTTTTTGTATATGTATTGTGTTATAGATGTTGTATGCTTTAAGAAAATTAATGAGAAAAGAAATCGATTAGTTTTTGATGACCTTGATATTTGAGTAAATTTGTATGAGTTATGAAAGTAAAGTGAATGAGTTGATTGAAATAGAGTTGAAAAGTAAGAAATAATAATGAAAGTGTGAAATTTTAGGAAATTGCAAGTTTGACTTTTTGGGATGAATAGTAGCAGATTTGGCTTTTTGAGCTGAAATCTTTGTGAATTGTTCTGGCTTGATTTAGGAAGAATTTGATAAAATGATATTCATGAAACTTGTAGCTTCTATTGCGAGCTTTCTATCGCCTTAAAATATGACATTTTTCGATATCGGGATTGGAAGTTATGATCTTTCAAAGTTAAGG
>JANIJH010000004.1:18149843-18177801 GCA_024520975.1 Erythroxylum areolatum
ACTGCTCGATATCCACAAAGGGATATGAGCGAATGAAAAGAGGCACTCGGTCATAACGACAACAATAAATGAAAGTGGGTCCCATTTGCATTGCATATGCATAATATAAATGATTAAGAGTAATGAATATGAAATGTTAAAGTGAATGTGAGATGTATGTGTTATGTGAATTATGATTTATGTGATTAGGTGAGCCATCAATGATAGTCTCTCATTGAGTTTGCAAAAGTCATCCAAAATTTGCAACTATTTTTCATGATAAGAAGAATACCCCGTTAGGCTAACGGGAGTATGCTTACAGCATTCAAGTGAAGGATAGAGGTCGGGATTAGTTCACGTCTGCATTGCATGTCTATATTTTTGTATTAAATTGTTTATTCCTCAAATTTTCGTATGAATCGAATTTTGAAATGACTCAAGTGTTTGTATTTATGAAAGGGCCAAATGGCCATATGAGAATTTTGTAAATGGCATTGTATGATGGAAAAGGGCTTATGGCCCATTTGATTAGTGGCTTCCGCATGTGTGTCTGTAAAGAGGAAAAATAGATACCAAATTTTGATTGATCGAGTGCGTAGCACACCACCCTCGCGGGGCGCGGTCTCGGATATCACCATCGATATCGGGTTCGGGTCTTGCGGGAGTGGGGTGCTACAGTTGGATTGTGTATGACTTGTGTGGATTGGTATGATTTATAGAAGTGAGTTTAAACCTTTTGCAGATTTTTGGGATTAATGAAATACAGCCGTTATGCTGCCCAATTTTTTGAAAAAAATAAAAAATAATAAGAATTGGTTAAAAGATGAATTATGGGATATGTATGAATGTATAAGACAAATTTTATGATTTGGGTTTTTGATTGTGGTAATGAAATTGATGAATTCCAAATTGAAGAAGTGTATTGCATTGTATGAGAATAAGTCAAATGAAAATGAATGAAAAAAAAATTATACCAGAATTGATCGGCTTAGATTAAATGTCTTATGGTTTCCAAAGCGATAGTTATCTACGCTATTCATTTTCGGATGTCGGAGTAAGTTTTTGTTCTTAAACGATTTGCTTTCGTTTTGGAAATCCGATTCTTCGATTTTGCTTATGTTTTTGCTTTCGCTTTATGATTTTCAATCCGATCTTCGTTGATTCGATTCGCTTTCGTTTCTTTCGCCTTTGATCCGATTTGTGTTGTGCTTTTGCTTTGGCTCAATTTCGTTTGCGAGATCCGTTCTTTAGCTTCCGTTCTTTTTGTTTCCGCCACTTTGTTTTTCCGGTTTATGTATTCGTTTTCGATTTCGCTTTCACCTTTCGTTTCGCTTTGTTATGATCCGATGTTCTTTTGTTTTCCGATTTGTGTTTCCATTTTTCGTTTTTCCGGTTGGGGTCCGGTTCCGAGATCAGGTCCCAACATGTGGTTTGTTTGTGTTGAAAATTTATTTGGAAAGTATATTTATTAATTTAGAATTTTTGGTAAATTTTAGAAAAAATTTTAAAAATTTGGGGTAATTTTTGGACTAAAAAAATACTAAGTGGCAAGGAAAATGATAAATGGTAGTAGAATTTACTGTCAAATGGCAATGAAAAATTTGATAAATGACTTTAGGATTTATTGACAAGTTTCATTGAAAATTGGGAGACAATTAGAATAGAAATTGGATTTAAGTTATAAGAATTGGATATGTGGCAATTAACAAATGTCACTTGCCAAACAATGTCTTAAGTCAACTAAGCATTTAATCCCCTTGTTTTGGTCTCCCACGGTGCTTGTTATTTAAAAGACCATTAGGTCTTGTTCTTGCTCTCCCATCTTCCTCTTCATGGCTTCTCTTCTCTTATTTTTCTTCATTTTTCGTTTTCTTCAATCACTACCACATTAACTTTAAAGATCACACTTTCCTCTATTTGCTACTCACATTTTGCTATCCTTCTTCCTCATTGTCACTAAAAAACTATCTCTACCACCTTTAGAAGATGATGAACATGTGATTCTTGGGAGCTAGGGCTAGTGTTGTTTTTGAAGAATTTGAAGTGAAACCAAGTAAGTTATGCTTTAAATGTCATGGGTATTGTTAAATGAAACTAGAATGATGAGAAATGTGAGATTGATGACTTGATTATATGAGTTGTATATGTGTGACGTGGATGGTGAAAAATCTATGTAAATGTCTTGTTTTTGTAATTGTGAACGATCATTAATGACCTATGATTTGTTATAGAGATGTTTTGGAAGTTGGATGATCCATGTAATGGTGTTAGGATGAGTGTAGAAAATCAATTATGAATGGGTTAATGATCGAATATAGATCATGATTTGGTTTATGGATGTTATTGAGTTGAAATGGAGTTGAGAATGAGGAGTAGATAATGTGACCTTGGTATGAGTTGTGTTAGGGTAAGATTTGGAAACAAAATTTGGTAGTTGAGCTGGAAAATGTTGCAGCAACATGATCTCTAAGTATGCTTCTATGTTTTATCCATAACTTGCTCTGTAGTTATTTAATTGAGATGATTCTTAGTTTGGATTAAATTAGAGACATATGGATACATTTCTTATGAAGACAATTAATTTAAATTATGTCTTTAAGAGTCTCAAATTTTGACATGAAATTAGGAATTGGGTGTAGAAAAATTTGTGGATGAATATTTACGTTGTGTTATGTTTTGAGTGTATGAGAATGTGTTATATTTTGGGTGTTTATGATCAAGTGGGGAATATGAAATGTGTATGGATGATGTTGAGTTGAAATTGGGTATATTTGAAGGAGTCATCTACTTGAGATGATGAATCAAATGAGTTGAGAATTGAGAGTGAATGAAACCTAATTGTTATTTGAATGGTTATGAAGTGATAATTGCATTAGAAGAAATGAATTTGGGAAGATTCTGAGTGGAAGTGATGTTAGAAGGGGTTTAGGATCCATTGGAGGGGTCTTGGAAAAGGACAATTGAGCAAACCCGAAGGATACATGGTCAGCCCATGTAAATTGACATGATCGTGTGTTTTTGATGCAAAAACACCACCAAATCCGAAAGAAACACGAGCTGACCGTATAAATTCTAACGTCTGTGTGTTTTGACCAACCAAATGGCAAAATCTCTTTTTAGTATCTTCATAAAAGTTGTAGATCTAGAAGTCCTCTTCGAAACCGTCTAAATATGACATTAATCCAAGATCTACAGCAAAAGTTATGGTATTTTTCCCAAGATATGTTTGTTTATGAATGATTGACTTATCAATGTTGTTCAATGAGATGTTTAGGCTTTTTAGTGATATTAAATGAGCCTAATTGAAGTAGGATTGAGTTATTAACGTAAGAAGTGTATCCTAGGTGTTAGGGAATGATTCAAAGATCTTGGTAATTGATTATGGGACATATATTAAGGATATACACTTGGGAATGTCATTGAACATACATTGTACGTATTTAATATACATATGTGTGCATCAATAGGCACTTATATAATTGTTCAAAAATGTGATATGTGTATGTTTTGAATGATATAGAGGAACATATTGAGCACCATCTTCCAGACGTTGCCAAGATTTCGAGGCAATAGCTTCTGGAGCAAACTGTAAGTAACCTAGATGATTTCTCTCGATTGATTGATTATTTTTTATTTTGTTTGAATTATTGAATGAATATGATTGGGTTGTGTTGATTTTCGAACAGAAGGTTCGATGATTGCGATATGAGAATGAGATATTGAAGTGTTACTTTTATGTGAATATGATGAACTAAATGTTTCATGACATGATTGATATTGATAGATGCATTCCATACATTAATGCATAATCGGATAATAGGATTTGTGACCTGAGTAGCCACTAAAACCGAGCTTAAAGCTCCAAATGTGAATAAGAGCCAAAGGCTCATTATGTAAAATGAGCCATGTATCTCCAACAGATAAGGGACGGTATAAATGAGCCTGGTATTCACAATGGATACGGGACAGTTTAAACACTCGGTCATAATAACATAATAATTGGAAAAGAGTCATATGAGCATTTCATATGCATTTTATTAAGCATCTTAGATTAATTGAGATGCTAAATTTTCTACTATTGAGTGAGAATGTGAATTGTGATGAATTATGCAAATTTGTGAAATATATGTTGTATGTATTGATGTGAAGCATGAATTGAGTGGACCATCGATGATGGTTACCTCATTGAGTTCACAAAACTGAGAGACGACTCTAGCTACTGAGAGACGCTACAAGCAGTGTAGACTTGTGATTTGGGAAGAGAAGTCATGACTCAAAGGTCGGTCAGCTGGATATAGACAAATTAGATACATTTTGTGTATTTTCCTCTTTCATGTAGTAAATTTTTGTATTAGGTTATGATGTTGTACATATAGGGAATGTTGAAAGACATATTGTAGATCTTCGATTTTTATGAAATAAAATGAGGAAATTTTAGGTTTTAAAATATTGTGAATTTCTTAATAATGTTCATAAGAGAATAAGATAATTGATGCCAAGTAAAGTGAATGTTGTGATTGATCGTAGCGCGTCATTATCATAGGTTATGTACTGGCTCAGGGCGTCCCGGCATGTACTCTAGGGTAAGGGGGCGCTACACTTTCCCTTTCATTTCTCCACTAAGTGATTTATATGCCTTATACACATCCTATGTATAGGAAAGGGCAATATATCATTCCTGGCTCGTATGAGTCCTTACAAATTAAGAACAACTAGTTAAAAGTGTTCATATATGCAAATGTGTATAAATAAATTTTAGATGATGAATTACCTTTTACATATCAGGAATCATTGTTATTCCTTCACTATCTCCAAGATCTAAGTCAATGGTTAATTACTCTATAAACCATGTCTAAGTCTTATTATTTTGCAAAGTGATAAAATTATTTTAACCTTATCCTTTGGTCAATCAACCCCATAACATAACCTTTCTAGCTAACTACAAATATCTATTATCAATATACTAAATTAGAAATGAACGTATTTTTAGTATTAAATTTATTTTTTGGATATACACAGGCACCAAAGTTATAAAAGGATATACATAAGAATATTTTCCTTTTAAATCTCTCTTCTTGAAAAAAGAAGGAAAAAGAAACATCATTGCTTAAATAGTGATATGTGATTGGTTGATGAAGTAGAAATGTTAAAGAAGTTGATTCTAACAAGGAATCAGTACCATTTTGGTGTTGATAGTTAATCAGGATCCTAGATGTTCAATTTTCCTGTTCCATCCTCTCAATAAGTGCTTAATTTTCCTCTTCACCTCTCTTAACAACAAAAGTGTTCTTTATCAATGACCATCCCCTTGTAAAGGTACCTAAGTTCTTACTGAGATGGGTAGGTCAAGAAAGAGGAGACTAAAGTGGCTATCAATCCTTTTAAGATATGGTTGCAAATAACACAATATGTAATCCTTAAATTTTTAGAAATGTGTAGAACTGTATAGTTATTCATTTATTCATAGGAAAATTAAAAGGAAACTCCAAAAATGAAAAACTTAGTAGTGGATGCATTATGGTAAAATACATGGACAAAATAAGCTTATAAACTCAAGGGTTAGAAGAAGGAGGATAAACCTATATTTAAGCTATTTTTTATTTGGTTTGTACAATTTGGAATATGCATGGACACTCAATTTTAAGGGTTGTAACACCAACAAACAATTATAAAAATGATAATTATGACAAAAAATTGCTAAAGGATTATACTTCTATTAATTTTAGATAGTGATATAGTATTTTCTGAAGTCCTAAACCAATATTAAAAATCAAAATTTTAACAATGAATTGACATAAATTGATTTGTTATAATTTTCCTTTAACGTGGTTTCATTCTCATAATACATTTCTAACTAGAAGAGCTATGAGCTTAAACTATGGGATTGTATAACAATCCCCTATTATAATTTCACATAAATAAGTTCAAAATAGGAATTGATAATGTGCTTTTTTAATAACATGTGAACTTGCAATTGCTACTTTTGGATATATTTGCACACGTACATTTTCTAGTAAATGCTTCTACTTTTTAAAATTATAGTGGTAATTTGTAATCCGATAAATATATTGCTAAATTGTTAAAGAGAGAATTTGTTTACTAGTAGAGTTTAATCATAACATTGTTTCTTTTTACATATTGATACATGACATAAAAATGAAGACAATAAAAGAGTTGGACAAACCTATAAGATGAATAATTGTAAACTAATGCACAAAGTGAAAATGTTGGACCACTAACCTTTAATTTTGTAATATGAAATATGAGAGACCACAAGGGGGACCACCTTCCTCCACTATCTTTGCCTGTAGAGACAAGAATTTCAGCCTTATAAATAATAAATACTCTTTATTCTTAAGCAAGAACAACAAATACTAAACATATAGAAAGAAGTGAGATTATTATACTTAGAGTGGAGAATGAAGCCACGATTAGAGTGGATAACAAAGATGCTAGAAAATTACTAAAAATTGACAAAGATAGACGGAGAAGAAGTAAGAAGAATAAATGATTATTAGGGAGTTGCTACAATTGTAGAAAATATAGGAAGCTTGAAGATTTTAGGGATTTACTGCAAATTTGGGATAAAAAATGCAATCGAGGTTAGTTAATAAAAAAATGAGGGAAATTATGTTTTAGGGGAAAATAGGTTTTTGGGTTTTAATTTTTTCCAATTAATTAAAACATTAATTAGTTTCAAAATCTGAAATTAATTTTGTTAGCATGCCCGGATGGTCCAACTTAATAGGACATAATGTATATTTAACAGAGGTATGATAAAGTGAGCATTTTTAGGCTACTTGCTTCATTTTGGAAATGTTAGGAGGTGAACTGATATTAGAGATAATAGAAAGGTTCATCTTGGAATTTTTTTTTTTGCAAAAAACATTAAGAGACAAATTAGACCTTTTGCCTATAAAGTACTTAAAATATTAAAATATAATAGAATAAAACATCATGTAATAAGAATAATATATGTCCATAAACATAATAATTTGGATTGTTAATTAAGCTTAGGCTTAGCTTACTCGGGCTTGGCCTGAAGTCAACGATGTTAGCTTAAATTGATTAGGCTTTAAATTGGACTTGAATTTTTTAAAATTCTTTTAAGAATCTAATTAGACTTAGGCTCTATAACCCAATCTGACTGAAGCCCCTACATATATAAAAACCTAACCCTAATTATTCTTGTCCCTCTTCTTCTTTCATCTCTCAAGTTTAATTGCTCGCCTATCCAATTGCTCTAATTCTCCTCTCCTTCCTTTTTCCTTCGTCAAACTTAAATCTTTAAAGCTACTTTATGGATTTATTTATTTTATGCAATTTTTGTACCAAAAAATATAAAAATTGATGCATTATTGAGTCTTGGCGATCTGGTTTGAGAGATTAAAAAACTTAGGAAAAATTACATCTATGGCTAAGAGATATAATTTTTCTCCTTTTTTCTTTCTCTTCTAATTCTTTATTTAAGTTGGATAATAAATGAGCTTTAAAAATTCATTTATTTTGTTATGAATATATCGTTGTTGAGTTTTGGAAATTTGGAGAGACTTGCACAATAAAGAGAAGGGGATGGATAATGGATCGGGTCAATTTTGGGCTAAGCTTTAAGTAAGCTTTAGGTACTTTAGACTTTACCAGGCTTTAAGAAGCCCAAAGCTCAGTCAAGCTTAAGCTCAAGCAGAATGAGCTTAGTCACACATTAAGAAGCTTGAGTCCACGATGACCTGACCTAACCTAGTTTATTGCTATGCCAGTTACAATAAGAATTCATAACAAGGAACATAATAAAGTAAAAATGAAACCTAAAACATATATACTTACACTTAAAAGTTTTATATTTATATTATAGTTGTATAATTTAACATTTTGCATCAAATACAAGTGGAATAACAAGAAAAGAGAAAAATTGAAACTTCATTCCATGACATATTCGTTGTACAAAGTCCTTATCATTAAAGGAAGTCTCATCATGACCACCATTTAAGTTCAATACACCAAATAATATGTTAAGTCTTTCCCATCAAGGATTATCTTCCAAGTCATTCTCATTTATGAAACTTGATTCCTTAGAAACTTGATATGTTAAAAGATCGAGGCAAATTGGGTCTATAGAACTATGTGTTCTATTAAGAGTCCTATTAAACAATAAATTTAAATTATTAATAAATTATCTTGAACTTAATAATAAAAATAATATACCTTTTTCAAAGCTTCAAATTGTTCTAAACAAATATTAGATCATTTAATCTCTTATATTCCAATATCTTTTTTGAAATGAATCAATTCAACATACTCTAACTCCTTTCATATCCATTTACACTTATATATTGATTAAGAGTTTAAATTGCAAACTTTTACAATTTTGAAATAGCACTTCTAAATTAATCCTACCAAGACACTATTGGATAATAAAAGCAATCTTGTAAAAATGAAGTGATGATTAATTTTAAACAAATAAAAAAAGTGAAGAAATGTACACTTCAATTAAGTTTGTCTCTTTGACATAATGTAATAAGTGTTTTAAAATCACCACATGCATTATTGTATGCCTCCATTTGTAACCTAAGGAGGTCTAACATCATCTCATATGAAACAATTATCATGATAATTAACAACATTCCTTATTAACTTTAACTTTCTTTGTGAAACTTAGTTTAAAATAGACACTTGGAATTGAAAATGCCCCATTAACAAATAATGAAGAGTATACATGTCTTTCTCATCTTTCATTAATGAATACAAGATAAGGTATGAATAAAAAAGCCCTATTTTTTATATTGGTTTGATTGTTTCCTTTGCCCTCTTTATAGTATTATAAAAGTAACCTATTATTTCCTTTTCATCATTATTAGTCAAATGAAGTACTCTCACTAAAAGCTCACAAACTCAAATGAAAAATTGATATTAAGATCAAAATTTATGCCTTCAAGTATAATATTAGAAATCTCTATTTTAGCATTAGACTTAACATATTAAGATGTAATTCATTTATCCCCCATAAACATTTGTCTTAACTCCTTTTTCATTTGAACAAAATACTAAAGTGATAAAAATTTAGTTAAAAATCTTGTAATGGTAGGACAAAATAATTTCTTATCATTTGTAAAATCTTTTCTCACCAAATTCAACATGTATGATTATAACTTAGTGACTTTTCTTGCTTTATGCACAGTTCCACTCAATGACATAAAATTATTTAATATATCCTATATTTTTCAGCATTAAGCCAATACAATATGCATCACAAGGAGTCAAATAGAAAGAATTATATATGCCTTGTACTCTTTTATTAGCTGCATCATAAGCATCATCATTATTAGTGATAAAATGTATAATATTTTTAGGTTCAACTTTATTTACAACTTTATAAAAAATCTCTAAAGGAGTATAAAATTCCTTACAAGGCTACTTTAAAAACATTGTTCCCTTAACATAATAAACTAAAAAATTCATAACAAGCTCCTATTTTTTATTTGTCCAACCATCAGACATGATTGAACACTTATAGGTTGGCTCTAGTCATTCTTTTTTCACTTAAATAACTTTTTATTTTACTAATAAAGCTGCTCAAAAGATTATCTTTGCAATCAATAATTGAAGGTACTTTATATCTTAGACCATAATAGGCTAGTACTGATAAGACTAGGTAGTATTAAATGACACATCTATATTATACCACTGTCTAATAATTGTCATGTTCACATTATGAGCTACTTCTTTGTATTGTAATGCATTACGAAGTGAAGGTTAAGCTCCATGAGTTGTTCATTAAGAAAAAAGTTAGAAAATTATCATATTCTTTTCTTCATATTAGTTATAACAATTCCTTCTTATTAGTAAGAGTATTAGCTTCAGTATTATCAGTATCATCCTGATCATTGCAAAATGAATTTTCAGTTCCAATTTCATAGTTCAGGCTTTCTTTCTTTCTCATTCTAATACTCTTCAAGTTAAGTTTTAATTTGCTATTTTATATTATAGCTAACCTTCTTGCAAGACTCTTAAATGTTTCTTTAACTTGGTGATTCTCCACCTTTCAAATGTTTGTTATACAAAAAAAGATTGTTAATCTTTATACTTGGAACTAATCTCACGAAAGTTTAAGATGGATTATTGAATCTTTTTTAAAAGGGTGAAATTATTAGGAGTGTTTAAATTTCTCTCCATTTATTTCTAAAACTAAATGCAGTTAAATAATTATCATAAACTTCAAATTCACATGTCATTATACTAAATTAAATCATTCATTACTCGATCATAGTCAAATCATGAAAACAATATAGGTATGTATAAAAGGGAATTGAAAAAAAGCTATCACAAAATATGTATTTATTCAACCCAAAATAAAATTGAAGTACACCATAAATTCTAAGAGCATAAAACAAAAAAATTGAACTTTAAATTCTAAGAGCATTAAACAAAAAAATTGATCATAGACCATGTAAGAATTATTTTGTAGATAACAAAGATTATAGAAAAGTAAACAATGCATATGAGAATATTATAATACAAATTGTAATTTAATGTAATTGGTGCCACATATAATCCAAGCACAAAACTTGAATGTAAATGCAGGAATTAGAATGAATAAGGTATCCGACAATGTTAGTTATAGTAAATTAATAAACAATCTGTACAAGAGACAGTTGCTTCTTAATCGTAAAATACTTGCACAAATAGTTAGTGAGACTAATGAGGATATTTAGAGCATATACACATTATAGTCTTTTTCTCTAGATTTTTTGTCCATATACTTGCATTGTACGTTAGATATAAATGGTTTCAGAAGATATTGTATATTCTAAATCATATACAAAGATGATCCCTCTTTAACTATAAAGATTGCTCTATAGAATTCATTTCGCATAAGATGCAATAGGTTTATTTTAATGATCAAAGACTAATCTACACCAACTAATATACATTGAAAGTTATTTTGTGTACCAAAACTTAATGATTCCTAATAATGAAAATGCAAATTAAGAGGAATGAAGAGAAGCGAGAACCCTAGGCAACGAACCTCAGAAAAGCAAAAGAAAGGAGGAGTTAGTATAAGGTTGACAACAAGGGAGTTGATAGTGACCGGAGGCAATGACAACAAATGGTAGTGGCAAATAGTGATTAGCAATTAACTTATCTAGGTTTGTGATTTTAGGTCTTTAGAGTAAGGGGAGAGGAGGTTGGGAAATAAGGGGTTTGATTGTGTTTTTTAATTTTAATCATCATTTTTAAAATATAAATTCTTACCAATATTCAAGCAAAATTTACAGTAACCAATCATATTATCCAAAGAGAAATCATTTGATTTGGTACTATTTTTCGTTAGGTACAAACCGGTACAATATGATAATCAATACAATAGTATCTACCAAAAGAAGAAATTTTTGTCTTTCTAACCATTGTAAGCGTATTGTATCTATTCCATTATATATGTTTTAGGGACAACAAAGTTTCATTTTTCTCTAGCGAGCACAAAATGCTATTAACCAATAATCTTAAATTGAGTTTCTTCCTTTTTTTTATTTGCTAATTGTTAATAGTTTTATCTAATTCATATTTAAATTTTATTTACATTTTAAACATATGTTTTCGGAATATTAGAAATAAGACATTAAAATATCAAGAATTTATCTGTTATTAGTTAAATGCATACAAACTCAATTTTAGTATGTTTGAATACACTAGCTCATATATTATTTGACACTCTTAATCCATAAGAAAACTAAAAAAATACAGGCACTCTAATCATAGAGTTCTATATAAAAAATAGTCTAAAGAGTAAAAAAGTAAATAATTATTTAGTTAACAAATAAGCAGGGTTGCTGAATCAAATCACACATTTGTTTTTGTTGTTTGTTCTACAATTCATATAAAAAATTTAAAAAAGACAAAGAAAAAAGGAAATAACATATAGTTGAATAATGTTGATAACGAGGTTGGGACATTCCATGCATTGTCTGTGGGAAAGAATCACAAAAGTTGTTGAATTAAATTTTGTGGTACTTAAAAGAGTTCTATTAAAAAGATGTAATGTTTTCAATTAGAACTTATGAATCCACGTTAAAAGTTGATAATTATTGCAAGAATTTATGAAGCTGTTTGTGTTTTTCCTTTTAATTTTCAACGTCTGCATGTCATTCTCTTGCATCGTCGTCCATTCATTCTGATGAAACGAAACAAGCCAAGGACAGGAGATTCCAAAAATATAAACTGACAAAAAGGGATGAGGATTCAGTTGCTGGTTTTCTTAGGTCTTGGTACCTGCGGTTGTTCCAACAAGAGAGATGGAGAGACTCAAGTATAACACTGACATTTCTGTTGCTCTATTTTGCCATGTTCAAGTGGGCGTTTCTTAACTAATCTCCCTAAGGAAAGGCATTAAGCCAAATACAGTGTAGCTATCCTCGCAAGGAAGGTTATATCAGTTATCAGTTACCACTACACGTATTTGTAAAAACAGTAATCTGTTGATCAAAGTTTTGTAGCATTTCCGGTGCAAGTGAAACCCGCGTTTCGTGCCATTCAAATAGGGCTCTTAGTGTAGGGGAAAAGATCTCATACTTGAGATATAGAACTCACTCATTGGAGATAAAATGGTGAAGATAAAGAGTTTTTGAGCGATAAGACAAGGGTGCTTTGCATTTTGTTATTTACAGGGGGAGAGGGAAACAACGTATCACTCTCCTCCTAAGGATCTTCTCTTCTTCACAATCCCACCAACCTCTCTGCTTCCCTTATTGTTCTATTGTATGTTATAATCAATCGGTAGCCTTCCCTTAACCGACCTAATAATGGCCAATACTGCTCTTCTCTAGCTAATCACCATCTACCCTCAACTTTCCATTGCCACCTTCCCTTTATTATTAGGACAGGATGGCCTCTTGGAACCTTCTGCCTCTCTTCCATGGCCTCCTGTCTCTTATCCTTCTCATCGTGCTCCCACCTGCTTCCTCCTCTGGCGGAATCCACGTCGGTGTTGTCCGGAAACCTTTCCGGGAAGCTCCTGCTTTTCGTAACGGAGACTCCTGCGGGCCTCATAGAATACATATCGCGATGACCCTTGACGCCAATTACCTTAGAGGCACAATGGCTGCAGTTTTGTCTATTCTTCAGCACTCAACATGTCCGGAAAGCGTTGAGTTCCATTTCCTATGGGCACGTTACGAGCCTGAGGTGCTCTCCAGCATTAAATCAACATTCCCTTACCTGAACTTTAATATCTACAGGTTTGACTCCAACCGTGTTCGTGGCAAGATATCTAAATCCATCCGTCAGGCGCTGGACCAACCTCTAAACTATGCAAGGATTTACCTTGCAGACATTATCCCCGCTCACGTGAAACGTGTTATATATTTGGACTCTGATCTTGTTGTTGTTGATGATATTACAAAATTATGGGAGGTTGATTTAGAGGACAAAGTCTTGGCTGCACCAGAATATTGCCATGCGAACTTCACCAATTACTTCACGGAGCTGTTCTGGTCTGATCCTGTTTTGTCCAAGACTTTTGACGGACGGACACCTTGTTATTTTAACACCGGGGTTATGGTCGTGGATGTTGAGAAATGGAGGGAAGGAGAATATTCCTTGAAAGTTGAGGAGTGGATGGGAGTGCAAAAGCAGAAGAGGATATATCATTTGGGGTCATTACCACCATTTTTGTTGGTTTTAGCTGGGAACATAAAAGCTGTGGATCATAGATGGAACCAACATGGCTTAGGGGGTGATAACATTGAGGGGAAGTGTAGGAATTTGCATCCTGGGCCTATTAGCTTGCTTCATTGGAGTGGAAAAGGGAAGCCATGGTTAAGGCTTGATTCCAGAAGGCCTTGCGCGGTGGATCATCTATGGGCTCCTTATGATCTCTATCGCTCTTCAGTACATTTTTTGGAAGAATGAGAGATAATGATAAAATTAGACACGGGAAGATAGAACGTGATCATCGTTTGATTAGAGAGAAAAATAACAAAAGAAAAAGAAAGGGGAAGAACAGACGAGTTCTTTGACTGACATTGTCTTTCCTTCGCTGGTGGGTTTGAAGGAAAAGCAAGGAATATGTGCTTCTTACTGGTTCAACTATCATACACGAGAGAGTTTCCTTACCGATTATGATTTCTAAGGACGGAAAAGGACGTGGGGTTGCTTTTGTGTTTGGGGGCTTAATGAACTTGAAGGTCTCTGCATCTGATATCCCTACATTATCGTTATTGCATAGAGCATGGGGGAAGATTCAGAAATCTGTTGGAAATCATTGTTATTGACAATGATGACAACGAAGAAGATGGGATCCTTTCCTTCGTCTACAATGTTCAGTTGATTTTTCGATGTACTGAATGTATATAAATACTATATATTTCTGAGCTCTAGTTTTGATATGTGTTCTTTTAGCATTTTATAGTTTCCAGTTTTGATATGGAATGTTAAGAATTTGCATATTTCTCTTGTATTTATCAGTTTAAGCTGCTAACAACCAAAAGCTGATTTCTTATTCAAAATAAAAAAAGAATGTGTTCCATTCCATCCAGTATGATCTTATTACTTCTAATGTATAATGATTTCAATTGCCACTTTTGAAGTTAAGCTTGACGATCTGCTGACTCCTACGAACCCTTTGCTTTAGCTTGTTACGTCGCCTCACTTGCATGACTCTGCTCCTTTTCTTCACAGCCTTTCCTTCGTCCAATGAAACTGGATTCCATGCAGGCCTGAATCATCTCCTGCCCTTCTCTGAGTTTCATGGAATGTCTTTTCTTCACAGTTAAGACTAGAACTGCTACATGGTTTGCAGCATAAGCTGCAGGTATTTCGTTGGTCCAAGAACTCGAAATGATCTGCGGCAGCCAAGCGGTTGTGAAAAATATCCTCGAGGTAGCAAAGAGTCGCCATTTGATGGAAGGTGTCGAACAAACACAGGTGGACTGTCGGGGACGATCGGATGTAAACACCCTCCCTCCCACTGACCCTTCAGACATACAAGTTGACGGATTGATACCCGACACTGACGTGGAGCAGGGGATGGAAATCCAAAGTAGGGAAAACACGGCTGTAGCTACAGGAAGTTTTACTGTACCCAACGAGGTAAGTAAACACGACCACGTCTTTAGTTCCTAATGTTGATTTTAATTTGGAATTGTCAAAAAAGGCAGGGGGGAGTTGTGTACAAACAATCCTCTGTAATTATATCAAAAATTATAATCCTGACATACTAGTTTTATTGGAAACCCAGATTAGTGGAACTAGGGCTAACGAAATAGTCCACAAATTGGGATTTAAATACTCAGTTAGAATTGAAACCAAAGGTTTTTCTGGAAGAATATGATTGCTATGGACAAACGACTTTGATATATCAGTAGTCATAGCCCACCGTCAATTTATTCATGCCACCGTGAAATATGGTAGTTGCACTTTCGATTTTACTCCAATTTATGCTAGTCCATAATTTTCTACTCAAAAAGTACTCTGGTCGGTTTTAAACTGGATAGGGCGATCTATTTCTAGACCCTGGCTTATTGGTGGAGATTTTAATACTAAACTGGAGACTTCAAACAAAAGGGGTGGAGCAACGACCGTAAGGATAGTGAATAAATTGTTTAAGGAATGGGTGCATAGGTGTAGTCTTCATGATTTGGGTTTTCTGGGATCGAAGTTCACTTAGCGAAGAGGAACGGTACAAGCTCGATTGGATAGAGTGTTTGGTTTGTCGTCTTGACTCAAGGAATTTCCACATTCAGTAAATCATCGCTTACCATTTCTTGGCTCAGACCACCGACCTATGTTAATCCAAATAACAAACCCCTACCCAAGGGTCACAGGAGCTCCAGCATTTCGTTTTCAAAATGCTTGGCTAACACATGCGGGTTTTGGCGAAGTGGTAGCGAAGCATTAGTTACCAACGGAGGAGACGCTAAGTAAATCATTAGCTAAATTCTCTAATAACCTAATGCGATGGAATAAATCTGCTTTGGTACTATCTTCCATCAGAAAAAAAAAGACTCCTCTCCCGGTTAGAGGGTATACAAAGGGCATTAAAGGACGACAATTTGGATTTGCTATTAGAGTTGGAGGAGAAGTTGAGTGAAGGATTATTACGGGTGTTGTGTGAGGAGGAACTTTTCTGGCACCAGCGTGCCAAATGTGAATGGTTATCGAAGGGTGATCGGAATACCAAATATTATCATACTATCACTCTATCTTAAAGGAAGAAAATGAAAATCGATCGATTAATTAATGGCACTGGGTCCGTGATATCTGACCCAGAACAACTGAGACTCTTAGCAAGGACCTTTTTTTGTCCAATTGTATAAAAACGACGATGAGAATCGCTAGCAATTCCCAATTTCAGGTGAGTTTCCTCCGCTCTTCCCAGAAAGGGTTCTGGAGCTAACACTTCTAGTCCATGAAATTGAAGTTAAGAGTGCAATTTTTACCATAATCCTAACAAAGCCCCTGGGATAGATAGGTTCAATGTGTTATTTTTTCAAAATCAATGGGGTAAGGTAGGACACAAAGTGGTGGATTTTATTCAGGCAGTGTTCCGTCTAGAATGCTGGGACCCAGATTTGAATCAAACTATTATAGTATTGATCCCTAAAGTCTCTTCTCTGAACAACCTTTCTCAGTTTCAATCCATTAGCATATGTATGGTGCTGTACAAGGTTATTGCCAAAGTTATTGTGAATCGTTTGAAAGCTCACCTTGATTACCTCATGGAAGAGAACCAATGTAGTTTTATCCCTAGACGGCACATAACTAATAATATTATCATTGCTTAGGAGGTCATAGACTCGATGCATAAGAAGCAAAGAAAGACAGGGTATCTTGCTATCAAGGTAGATTTGGAAAAAGCATATGATCGAATTCGTTGGGATTTTATCCAAAACACATTAACGGATATTGGGATCCCGAATAATCTAGTACGAGTAATTATGTAGTGCATAACGATGGTATCGATGCAAATTGCCTGACAAGGTACTTGTTCTGACCCTTTTACACCCTTAAGAAGTCTTAGGCAAGGTGATCCGCTCTCGTCTTATCTTTTTGTGTTATGCATGAAAAGACTAAGTCACCTTATTTCGCAAGAGGTGGGTCAGGGATGTTAGAAACCGATAAAGTTGAGTCCCACAGGGCCTCCCTTATCTCATCTATTCTTTGTAGATGACATTGTGCTATTTGCAAAAGCTACGGAGTCACAAATGCAAGTGATAGCACAGACCTTGGAAACCTTTTGTAAAGCATCAGGCCAGCGAGTTAGTTCTGCTAAAACTCAAAAAAAATTTCCAAAAATGTTTTTCGAGATAAAGTGTGTCTCATAAGTCAAGCCCTTCAAGTTACCAGTACGAACAACCTTGGAAAATATTTAGGTGTTTCGTTGATTCATGAGCGTACAATGAGAAATACTTATCAATACATTCTCGATAGAGCACAAAAGAAGCTAGCAGGATGGTGTACTAGGATGTTATCACTAGCAGGGTCGGTTACTTTTAACCCAATCAGTGATTTCGTCACTTCCAATTTTCACGATGCAAAAGGTACGACTCTCGCGGCAATTATATGATGATTTGGAAAAAAATTATGAGGGATTTTATATGGGGTTCAAAGGTCGGGCAACAAAAAATGCATCTGGTTAATTGGGTAGCAGTGTGCTAACCAAAAAAAGCTAAGAGCCTAGGCATTAAAAGCATTCAATCTTCCAATGATGCGTTACTTACAAAGCTAAGATGGGAGTTGATTACAAAACCTACGGCCTTATGGGTCCAAACACTGAGGGAAAAATATCATTTTGACGCATATCATCTCCCTCAGACGCTTGATAGGAATGATCGGTGATGAAGGAGGGTATCTGCAACATGACAGTTTGTGCGTCAAGGAGTTAAATGGACTTTGGGAAATGAAAGACGCATTCACTTCTGGCTGGATAATTGGGTGGATGGTTGGGGTCCTTTATTTTTAGTGGCAACCACACACATTCTTGATAGTGTTCTCAACGCTACAATATCTGATTTTACAAATGAGTTTGGTCACTGGCATTGGAATTTATTCCAATAGTATCTCCCTTCCACAGTTTGTATGATTATTGCGTCAATCCATCCTCTCCTAAATACTAGGGAGGGAGATATGTTGGTGTGAGGACAAGCAAATCACAGGGGGTTCACAGTAGCGTCAAACTTATGATTTAATCGAGAATAACACCACGGACAATTCGAGCAAGCTATGGGGGTTAATCTAAAAATGGGCAGGACCATAACGGATTAGGTATTTCCTTCCGCTTCTAGCTAAGAGGAAATTACTGACCAATCAACGGTGAATGGCGCGACATATAACAACGGATAGAAGTTGTCAATACTGTAGATAGGAAGAGTCAACCCTACATGCAATGAGAGATTGTCCTAGGGTGAAATCCTTCTGGTGTAAATTTCCTCTTGAAATAGTGGATATGGGTTTTTTTTTCAACAAGACGAGGGGACATGGGTTTTTTACAACCTTAGGCACCAATCTCAGTGGCAACAAGCAACGTGAGCTACAATTTTTGGAGTCGCATGTTGGTTTTTATGGCAATGACGAAATAGAAGCATTTCTGAGTTCGACTTGTGTGGCCGATAGACAGCAATAAAATAGTGATGAATTACATTGATTAGGTCAAACGGCCCAGAGCGGTGGAAAGTCGTGTGTTTTAAACACAGGGTCTGTTGTTGGATAATTTAGTGGGCTGGACCAAACCAATGGATAGTTGAGTTAAACTAAATACTGATGGAGCGATGAAACACGGGTCTAGCCTTGCTAAAGCTGGAGGCTTGATTCGAGACTGCCAAAGTCGATGGTGTGGTGGATTCCTTTAGAATATTAGAGCAAGCTCACTTTTGGCTGCAGAATTATGGGGAGTTTACTCGAGTATAACGCTGGCATGGGCACTTGGCTACCAACGCGTGGTCATCAAAGTGGATTTTCTGGAGGTTATCAACATTCTTTCTTCTTCAAATATAATTATGACTAACAATAATCATTTAGTGATAGGTATCTGAGGGTTAATTCGTCGAGCATGGGAGGTGCAAATTCAGTATATCTATCGGGAAGAGAATCAATGTGCCAATAAACTAGCTATTTAAGTCTTTTTAGCTAGTCCAGGACTGCATCTTCTCTAGGAGCCCCCGATGATCATTATGAATTACATACACCAAAATATGAAAGGAGCACTCTACCATAAAATTCTAGGTTAGTGGAGTGTGCTGGATAGAGTGGAATGTGTTTTATTTTATCGTTTATCCCTTGTAATTAAAAAAAAAATGAAGAAGTTGGTGACCAACATCAATGGGCTCGTAACGGTTTGCTTTGGATCCTTTGCATCAACTTGGGCTTCCTTGTGGGCTTCTTACCACTTTCTTCGTGCGCACTTCACACCCTGCGCATTGTAGTAGCAACATTCTCCTCAATTCTCACAAAGACCCAACCATTAATCAATATCTTCTCGCCAATGGATTTCTTCAAGTCTGTCTTCTCCGACGAACCCGAATCACCAACATCCGGACCTGATCCAACTTCTACCGATGACCCTGATTCTCCCCCCAGAGATCCGAACCCTAAAACAACAGACGATGGTGACGGCGGTGCGTGGAGTTTTGGAGGTCTCATCAGAACTCTAACAACCAAATCCGAATCCGTCATCGATACGTACCGACGCGATCTCAAGGAATTCGGGTCGGGTCTAAGGAAGGAGATCGAGGTAGCCCACGGATCGCTGGAAAACGTAGGACACGCAATCGACGAGCTTGGAACATCTGTGTTGAAAGGAACAGCCCAGATCATATCTCATGGCAAGGAAGCAATTCTAAGCCTAGATCAGGAATCGGATTCTTCTGATAACAACAATGCTGATAGAAGTATTGGTCAATTGCATTCAAAACGTTACAGTCGTTTCGATGCTCAGTTGCATGCGATTCAGGGGGATGTGAGCACGTACTGTGAGGAGCCGGAGGATTTGGAGGAGTATAAGAAGTGGAAATTAGGGTTTGTGTTGGAGAAGAAGAGGGAAGAGAGTAAGAGCTTGATTGAAGAGAATGGTGCTATGGAGAGTGTCTACAAAAGGGTTGTCCCTAACAGCGTTGATGAGGAGACATTTTGGTGTAGGTATTATTATAGGGTTTATAAGCTCAAGCAAGCTGAGGACTTGAGAGCTAATCTAGTGAAACGAGCAATTTCGGAGGAAGAGGAGGACTTGAGTTGGGATGTTGATGATGAGGAGGAGGAGGAGAGAGAGGATATAAAAGATGAGAAATCTTTGGTGGAAATTGAGGGTTCAAGTCGCGAGAATGCTTCGAAAGATTCGAAATTTGAGGAAACAAACCAAACCAAGGCAATGAATGATCGGGAATCCGAGCCAAGTGTGAAGAGTTCTGAAATGGTTAGTGGAGAGTCTGAGACCGGTGGTGGTGACAATGTAGTTAGTGAGCAGGTGGAGTTGGAGAAGAGTAAGGAAGAGAGCGCGTTGAAGTCTGATGAGAAAGCTGGTTTGGAGGTGAAAGGTGATAATGGAGAGTCTTGTAAGGATAGTGAATTTTCTGTGGTGTCAAGCCATCAATCGATGGTAGAGGAGGAAGATCTTGGATGGGATGAGATTGAGGACCTTAGCAGTTTGGACGAGAAGAGAACAACGGGTCAAAGTGGGAGTCCAAGCAAGATTGATTTGCAAAAGCGGCTAAGTGTGGCAGAAGAAGATGAGGATTTGAGTTGGGATATTGAAGACGATGATGAGCCAGCTAAAGCTTAAAGCTGGGCTTGCTCTCTAGTGTTATGTTTATTGCTCGACTCACTTGATCAGTGTATTGGATTGTCACTTTTCCTCCGTGATAGGTGTCTGCGTTAGTGACTTAGCGCTACAGATATTGGGCAGCAGGGATTTTCATTTTGTTTTCGTTTTACATACCTACCTCTTGAAGTGCAAATATTATTTCTGTGTTACTTGCTTAATGCTGTAATAATATGCTTTCTGTTCATTTATGTATCAAAAAACTTTGAATTTATATATTTTGTTGTTTAACTGCGTAGCTTCTAGTATGCTTTTTTGACTTGTTCTGCAGAAAATAAACGCCTGTCAGCATAGGATGTGACTAGGGGCTTAGGATGATTTTCCCCACGGGGATCTGCCTATGGTTTGATCAGCTATCTTATTCTGCCTAAGCATAGATTTTAGTTACAAAGGGCATGAGCAAAATAATGAGCGTTCTTGTGACTTATGCCTGAACAAAAACTAACGAGGAGCAAAGTGGTTGTCAGAACTAGAATTGGGCTTACTGAATAAATCTGAAAATGATGGCTGTTGGTTGTTCTCTTCGGTCCTTAAAGGAGGTAGGTTATCTAATGGAACGTGTCTCAAGGTTACTATCTACAAGCTGAATCTGATACCTTCAAGGCTCTCAAAGTCTAATTCCTGGCAAGCAGATCCCATGGCAATTGATGTAGCAAATCATGACACTGTTGCATTCTGATGTAAAAACACCTTCATGTCGTTGTTCTAGACAAAGCAGAATATACTCCTTGGCTTGGAATATTCATTCTTCCAAATTTTTATCACAATGAAAGAATGTTGAGGACAAAGAGACCATATGCGATCCTAACAGACATTCAGCTGAAGAACTTCAATTATAAAAATCTTACCTTTCTAGGAAACATTTAAATCTACAATCCAAGAAGTCTTAAGGAGCAAATGGAGAACGTTAAACTATTACCAATGCCTTCATCTTAGCTCTGTTTTCAACCTCGTAGCTTCCTTGACTAAACTATACTAATTGCTATCACATTTTATTGGGAAATAAATGAATTCACACAACTTAAGGCATGTAAAAAAATAAAAAATAAGAGTAAATTCTGAAATTTCATTCTTCTATCCCCAACTTACACAAATTTGTTATATAAATAGGTAAAAGAAATCAACTTCTTATTCTTTTCTATCAATTTGATTAATATTTTTGGTATTTTGAGTTTCTTGTTAAAGATCATTATGCTTTAAGAAAAATTTTAAATTAATTCTTTTGTTAAGTTATGACGTCACTTCTAAATGATATGACAATTTTTAATTTGAATATATGATATTTTACGCAAACATATATATATATATATATATACGGAAATAGTTAAAATTAGTAAACTATACTAATGATATGCATCGAATAATATAAATAAAATGAAAAGTTTATCATCTTATTTGGCAGTATTATCATAAAAATTAAAAATTAAATGAAAAACTTAATTTATCACTATATTAAATTAATAAATATATTATTAAAAATCATTATTTATGATATTTTAATATAAATTACGATATATAATATAATATGTCAATAAATCAATATGTACTACTTATAGAATGTAAAGATACTTACTACTACTTTCATAAATATTTCTTAAGCATGAAAATTCATATTAGATGTAATCCCTATCCGTCTCATCAGTGCCGGCCTTGGGCAGGGGCCCACTATGAGAGGAGGGCCCACTTCAACAGGCCCCTCTACTAACAAACAAAGAAAAGCTGCCTTTGATTGACTCTGTTGCAGGTCAATTAGATGGAAAATTTACGTTAATGGTCTACGATTTGTGTAGAATTATAGGAACTGCAAGATAATGGTCTACGATTTGTGTAGAATTATTAAAGTGGGGCTCCCTCTCATATAACATTACTATGCTTATAACGTTAAAGTGCTTTAAATGACTTTAACGTTAACTTATAACGTTAAGGTCATTTAAACATTTTTTTTTAATGTAAAGGTAACTTTGTGGTCCCATGCTTATAAATAGTCTTAAAATATTTAAGTGTAATCTTATCTTCTAATTTCTTTATTTTCATCAATATATGTATTTAAAGTATTCCAACTCAAAAATTAGATGATAACGAATTTTTATTTGATTCAAAGAAGTTGAGGTTATTAGATGATAACGAATTAAGAGAATATTGTACTAATTTTACGATGCCTTTTTCTCATAATAATGTGTCTAATGTGGATTTAGATGATCTTTTTTTTCTGAATTAAAAGTATTGCAAATGACTTTGCCAAATGAGTTAATGTTATCAGTTGAAATATTAGAATTTGTTCAAGTCGCAGATTGTTATTCAAATGTTTCAATTACTTATCGAATTCTATTGACTATACCTGTGACAGTAGCATCAGCTGAGAGAAGTTTCTCAAAGTTAAAATTATTGAAAACTTACTTGAGGTCATCAATATCACAAGAAAGGTTGAATGGTTTAGCTATGTTATGTATTGAGAAGGATATGTTGGACAATATTGATCTTAATAATATTATTAATGATTTTGCATCTAGAAATGCACGGAGAAATTGTTTTTCACAAATCACAATCCTCTGTGTATTTGTTAGTGTTATGATCATTTAATATTTAGTTGATTATGTAAACTTATAAAATGACTCATTTATGTTTCATACAAATATGTAAACTTAAGTATATTGTCGATTTATTGGGGTCGTTTTTTTAAATTTCGTCCAAGGCCTATAAAACTATAGAAACGCCTGCGTCTCATTTGACCTTTTTTAATGTTAAACTCTTAGGAAGCATAAAGGATGCTCTCTTTTCAACTTTAATGTACATAAATAGATTTCGGAAAATGGTGTAGGCATTGTTTTAGTTGCAGGGTTTCAGCATAGTTATTTCAAGGTAATAAAGAAGATCATGCACAGTGATTTTTCAAGAAACATGGAACTCCAACAATCAGGAAAAAAGGAAGCAGCAGGTCCTAAGCCAATTGTATTATAATTTTCCAAAAAAATAAGAGAGAAAAAACAGTTTTAGTATATATATGATACTCATTTCATAGACAAATTATAAGATGAATAACAAGCAGACTTATGACTTAATCGTTATACTGCAGATTCACAGAAAGAAAAAGAAAAAGAAAATGTCACTCACAGAATTACAACACCAACACAATCCTTATTCCTTCAATTCATTGTCATGCAAATTTGAGGAGCCATCTTCTCCCAGTACATATGGATCTTGTTCTTTACTTAAAAGAGTTGTACTTGCCAACACCGATGCTTGAGGTAGTTCTGAGCTTTTTCTTAGCACGGTTTATGTATTCTGAGAACTTATCTTTCCCAGGAGCGTCACTATCTTTCCCTGATGCATTGACATGATGTTCTGAGCCATTATGATCCTCTCCTGATGCGTTGCATCCATCCCCAACATTCGACGTAGTCCTGAGCTTCATCTTAGCTCGATTAATGAAGTCTGTGAATTTATCTTCAATGTGGATTCCTGTTTTCTTACCTTCTTGTTTGTTGACATGGGATGGTTCCATGTTGGAATTGGCTATGTTTCTCCCGTGTCCAGAACTTCTCCCAACAGTAACTGTTGCCTCAGGATATTTATTCGAAGCAACAGTTTTGCTGTTGTGTTGGGTGGCAGCTGATTTTGGCTTCTCAGTAGCAGGAGGCTGGATGGAGTAGTCGAAGTTGATGGGAACAACTTCAGCTTCATCATTGTTTCTAAGGGTGTTGTGAACTTGATCCTGTTGCATGGTGTTGGTTTGTTTGAACTCTGGTTTGGACTGGGTATCAATAGCTATCACTGGAGGAGTTGGTGAAGCTGTGTGTGTTGAGATGCTACGAATTGCTCTGACAGCAGGAGAGACGATTGCTTTGTAGAGTTCTCGACAGGCATCCCTGGGGCAACTATTGCCCTTCTTTTCCATGATGTGAATGATAAAGCGGAAAGTTTTAGAATCAGTTCGTGTCTGCGGGAAGTATGAAAGGAAATTGTACAAGCCAATTGCATCTTGTAAATGAGCAGAAGAAGTTGAGTTTTATAATGCTAGAATTGGAAGACGGGCGAGAAAGTGTGGCATCCACCAAAACTTTCCCCATAGTCACAATATAATACGAATATAAGCTAACCTCGTGATTGTTGCGTGAATACCTACCGTAATTGGCAGAAAACCTATTGTAGTTGCTGCGTGAATACCTCGTGAATCGTGATTGCTTGGGACTAAAGGTAGCAACTTTCCAAAATTTTCAAAAGGATTTGATGGTTTGGGATCGTATTCCTATTCTTTTCTGTTTTACTTTTTGATAGCCTGAAAGGCACAGCATGGAACTAGAGTGAGAGAGGCTTGGACTCGCTGGCTTTTCAACAAGACGATGTAGAAAGTTGCGGTTGCGTAGATGGAGACTCCAGTGAGCAACACTAGAGACAGACATGTTCGTTTAGCTGTATATACGCGTAAGGGTCCCATCTTCCAGTGCTTGTATGCGTTGATGAGTATATGTGAACAGTTTTTAGCAATCTTGACGTAATCCCAAGGGAATCAGATTCAGGATGATAGTTGAATTAAGGGGTTGCGAAATCTGGCCGCTGGAAATTCTCCTTTCTTGATGCCCTGCATAGTTGCCCTCGTTTGAGTTCTGGAAACCCAATAATTTTCCGTGTGACAGCCAAAATTTTTGACAATGAAAGATTCACAATATGTTGAGTTTATATCTACACAACTGTTTGCCTTGTCCGATAAGGAGTTATTTTGAGATATGCTTTGGTATTTATGGTATTTGTAATGTCTAATTTTGTATTTAATTTAGTGTGGTTGACATTTATATTTTTTTCTCAAGTCTAAAAAAAGGGAAAAAGTTTTTACCATATCATCGTCTCCTCCACAAGAAAGAAAATAATGTATCGGAGACAACATGGAAGGTAAGCAACAAGCATATTAAAATAAATTAATATGAATATGATGTTAAGTTAATTTGATTTAAAACTTGAATTTGTAGGCTGAGGATGATCTTATGGCTGACAATATATGTTAGCATAGTTGTAACATAAGTAACAAGATATAAAATTCTTACCAATTTAAAATAAATTACTAAAGTTTGAATGTATTTTGATGATAACTACGTTATATGAGTTTTTTTTTAGAGTTGTCAAATGTGATATTACTTGGAGAAAGTGTATGAATTGTTATATAACCTAACTCTTCAGCAACTGAAGTGGGCTACAAATATGAGATTTGGTAAAGTCGAAGAGATGGAGTGGATCGGGGTAAAGATTGGACCTTTGCTACTAGTTAGGTCTTTACTTTGATCTATATGAGATTTTGTTAAAAATTAGAGAGGATTAAGCGGAGAATATTTGTAGGGATAGTGGGGGGTTTTAAGCCAAAAAAAAAAAAAGTACTCATAAAATTTGACAAGGCTAAGACGTTGAAACTTCTGGAGGAATACGAAATCAATGATCACCAAATAGTGATTTAGTGTGTACTTGAGAAAGTTAGGGATATGTGGAGAGAGGAAAGTTTTTGGCCAAAATTCCTTCTTTTTTTGTTAGTTGTGTTTTTATACTCAAGCATCAACTATGATATCAACATGCAGATACTATAGTCAATGATGATAACTGTGAACAAATTAGTCAGAGATATTTCATCTCAAACCATCTTTGTAAGTACACTTGCAAATTCTATCAAGCACCTTACATGGTTGGATGCGTAGCCATGTTGATGGTGAATTAAGCTTCCAATAATTTAAAATTATTAATAAATATTTTGACATGTACTAAATGTATAATTCATAATACATTATTGTAACATTTATTTTTTTGCAAATATTTTGCCTAGAAAGGCTACATATGAATCGTCCTTTTAAGTGGGGCATGATGATAAGGATTATATCATGCATCGACAATGTATTGAATGATGATAAGGTATTCGAGCAAGAGCATGAAAAGTTAAAGTTAAGATTGTTGTTGCCAATTTATGGTAACATTTTAAAGACGATGAAACACTTGATCATATCTAAGTGTTGTCATACAAAACAACTATAGAGAAAATTTATTAACTTATTTGAGCTACAGGACTAGAACCTCGGCTGGATGAAATGTTTATCTTAGATAATTGGAGTTTTTATCTCAAGCTAAGGATGACAATTTTGTGAACTTCTCATCAACAATTCATCTCTAATCAAATTAGGCAGCAAATCAGAATATAAGCAGTGCAGCTACAAGAGTTTTCAAATTATGTAGTTAGTTAGTTTGTATAAACTCAAACTGTTGGAGATTATTTTCATTTTTTATTGTAATTTCCACCTTTTTGAATGAATATATTACTTATTTGCCAAAAAAATTTATGGTAACATTTGGCAATACTATTTATAATGAATTAAATGAATTAATTTCTTAACTTATCTTAGTTATGGAGAGTTGATTATAACGAGAATTACTTGATGAAGTATCACGATGGATGGGAGATAGTGAGAAAAATAAGAGGTTTTATGGGAGGCAATAGAGGCAAAGCTAATGAGCTATTAAATTGTTGAAACCCAGTTTGTCTATAATTTTAGGTTTATACATGAATAATTATTGACATTTTAATTATATGAAACTATTGATTTTCGAGAAAATGCATGGAGAATCCTAAATAAAATAAGTTCTAATCTATTTCAAAGTAAGAACATAGTTTGGAAGAATGAAGAACATAGTTTGGAAGAGTGAACATAATGCTTTAAAGTCTAATCAATAATCTCCTCCTCACAAATTACCATTTAATCAGTTGCTCCTTAAATTCGTCCCACTTTTAAGTTGACAGAAGGCACCAAAAATGGAGAATTTAAGTGAATAACAAAACTGATGTATGAAAAGATGCCAATGTTAGTCTTAAGAAAAGAAGATTTTCTAAGGCTTAATGAAGCACCAATGACAGAGAAGGATAAGGTTGATGTTGGGAAAGGAGGTTTCGGTCACGCAGCGGCAACAAACCAGAACCAATAAACCTTTCCCTCTGTGAACAATCATAGCCAATCCAAAAGAAAAACAGCAGCCAACAAACTCACCAATATATGAAATTAAGCAGCAAGAAATAAATAACACAGCCAACTTTTTACGTGGAAAACCTCCCTCAATGTGAGAAAGGAAAAATCACGGGACCTAGTCTAGTAAAGAAAAACTCCACTATAATCAATCAAGTTACAGAGTTTTTCACCTCTAGATACAACT
>JANIJH010000004.1:18188333-18208850 GCA_024520975.1 Erythroxylum areolatum
TATGGGATTTATATGATTGTAAGGAGATTACTATGATTTGGGATGTTTTGAATGAAATTGACTAAAGATGAAAGAAAGGAAAAAGAAAGGAAAAAAAAAAGAAAAAAAATTTATACTGGTTGTGGAATGTCTTAAGGATTTCCAACGCGATCATGTTTCTCTGTTCTTGTTATCGGATGTCGGATCCGTCATCGTTTTGTCTCCGTTTGTAATTTGATTCAATTCGTGTGTTCTTTCATTTTTTTTAATTTTGATTTGCTTTCGACATGTTTATGTTTCCGCTTATGAATTCGATTTGTGTTCGCTTCATTTTTCTGCTTCAGTTTCTTTCACCTTACGATTCGATTTCACGTTTGTTTTTGTTTGCGCTTTCCGCCAGCTTTGCTTCGATTCGTTTGCAATTTGTTCTTCGATTCGCCTTCGGATTGTATTGTCCGATTTGAATTCGCTTTGGTTTCGGCCACTTTCGTTCCATTCTCCGATTGGGATCCGGTCTCCGGATCGGGTCCTAACATATCGTATTTTACAGTGTTCTAAATGACATTAAGATTCCTCTTCATCTTAGAAGAAGATTGTAAAAGAGTTCATGTTTGCTCAAAAAAGATTGTACAAATGTTGTTCTTGGCCTTGAAAGAAGAATTACAACATAATTTCAAAAAAAGGTCCTAGGAGTAGACATAGGCAAAGGTTGCTTATCAAATGACTATAAATTGATTGACATCTTCTTTTTGATATCCTCTTTAAATTTTTGTTCAATTATTTGATTGGTTTATTTTATATATTTTATTCACCCTTACTTATATTGATTCCTATTAATTGAGTACATTAATTAGAAAATTTTATTAAATTTTATAAACACCCACTCTATCCCTCATGGGTACTTTTAAGAACTAAGAATACTTGAAGAAGATCAGTTCTCTCACATGAAGCTCCATCATTCTTAGGTTTATCTCCTCCTTTTTTATGAAATTTAAGCAATTTCCTTAGCATTAGCAAGTTCCCATACATCCATAAGCCCATGCTTTATCATCATACAAACTCAATTCATCTAACATCTTTTAGTATAAACCTTAATCTATCTATTTTGTGATTTTTAGATTCCTTGGATTTTTCTTAAAATTATTAATCAATTAGAGTTATTTGCATGCTTCTGAATCCATTTATGCTTTTAATTTCATGGAATGCTCTTTAGATTGAATCAAATTATTCTTTTTAGAGTGAGTTAAGGTTTCAAAATTGAAGATTTTTCAATTTTTAAGTGTCCTTAGTGAAAGGACCCATCACGAAGTTCCCCTTCCAGAACCTGAGTTGAGCCCTCTCGATGACCCCACAGTATCCCTCCAATCGAAATCTAACTCAACTAAAGGTTCCCGCAAAGCCAGGCCATTCAGCTATTAAAAACCTTTTATAATTCAACTTTTGCAAGCATTGAAAATAGTGGAAACTTTTTTTCAAAACGTTTTATTAAACATTTTGGCAGCATAATGATTGCTTTTCTAAGATTCCCAAATCTCAAAAACGCATAACACATTTTAAAACACTTATATCTTCACACAATTTCTCAAATACAAATTATAGACTTCAAGTCCATTCACAAGCAATCCCAAACAAATAATTTTCAACGTTTTAAAAACATCATTGAGGATCAAAGCCCTCGTAGTTCAATAAGAAAAGATATTGACAATTCCACTAATATTCACAAGATCACACTTTTGAACCCATTTCAAAATAACTTAAAACATATCACATACATAAAAAAAAAACATAAACACAGCAACACCTGACGATACAACTAATCTCAAGGAGGAGTCTCAATTACTGCAACATCTGTACACATACCTAGGGTGGTTTGTCTAAAAACATAAAATAAGGGTGAGCTAAATAAGCCCAGTGAGTGTAATTAGTTTACAAGAAAATTGAACTTTTCATAACAATGTAACTACAATATTCCACATAATCATAAAGCTCATGGTAAAACATTTTCCATTACAATTTACTGGTGCATCATCAAATCTGGTAATAACATAACATTTCGTAAAACATAATTTCAATTTTTTTAAAATACTATTCCTAAAATATTTTTTGACATTAAACTTATAATATACAAGTTTCCATTTTCCTTTCTCCTTTTACCAAACAATAAATAGTGGTGGCAATAAGCTTTTTGAAAACTTTGATACTGAAAATAAGCAACCATTGGAATTGGTACCATACGATACCTCTCAAAGCACTTTTAAAATAAATAGTGGTGACATTATTACTGCATAAATTTTCTTACTCAACATAGCCTACCACTAGTTCCTTTACCATACGGTATACTAGGCATAAAGTCACAGAGTTAGTTTTGCATCACTTACCCACAAATGGTTAATAACTATTTATGGAGCTGGTTCTACATCGCTTACCCGTAATAGGTTAAATGCTATAAACTGGTAGTTACGAAGCTGGTTCTACATCGATTACCCGTAACAAGTCACAAAACTAGTCCTACATTGCTTACCCATAACCTGTTAACTACTATTTACGAAGCTAGTTCTACATCGCTTACTCATAATAGGTTAACCGTTATAATATACCGGTATAATAACATATATAAAGCCTAGTGGTGTACCATAGGCAAAAGCAACTCTTACATTTATGACTCATTTTATTTTCTAAATCAAGTATGGGAAGATTCATAAGTGAATTATTTCAATGTGCTCCCAATCATATAAATTTTAAATTTCAAATTCAAACTTATATATTACCAAAGCATACACTTATGCTAGCAATATCCACTTGTAAAATATCATTTATATAAAACTCAGCATCAATATTCATTTCATGATCAAAAGAAAACTATTAACATAAACTCAATTTAGAGAACATTCACATGTCATTAATTTTTTTGCAAAGAATTTAGTCACATAAAACGATTAAAATACACTCGCAGTTTTGCACACTTATTGCTAAGCACACTCACGTGTTCGGTGACTCTCCTTTACCTACACAAAACACATTTTTCTTAGGCATTTATTTCTAAATTAGCAAATAAGGCTAATAAACTATATATTCGGTTTAACCGAATTCAAGATTTGTATCTAATCGTGTAACACGTATGCTAATCATATTTTTGCTTACTTCCGTAAGCTAACCTATTAGTCACCATTTCAAATATAACTTCAAAAGTCACTTAAATACCATATTTTATCCATTATAACTTACCAATTCCTTCAAAACATAATCTCGCCCAATTTAATTCACCATATCACAATCATGCATGATGAGTCACGGTTATGACCTATGTCTAAAATCCATACCTCCACTTATTCCTTAATTTTCATATAGTAAACATTCAAATTAGGTTTTGAAGTCTCTATACATTTGTTCCTCTATGTCTCTAGTTCCTATATCATGAAAAAACATGTCATTTCAACTTCTAAAACATGAAAAATGTACCAAATATCACAGGTTGTTTCAACACAGGGGCAGTATCAAGTTACCACTTTCGATCTCAAATTCTAATATCATTCATCCCGAATTAGGTCTAGGTCTCTTCTGGATATTTTTCGTAATATGTCTTAGGTTTCAGCTCCAATTAAAATCACTTAATTTGGAGGTCTTTAGGTCGAGTTGGGGCTAAAAACTGGGATTGGTTCAAGTTAACCTAAGACAAAATCTCAACACACATTCCTCTCTTGTCATATTCAACTAATTCTATGCAAAGAAACATCAAAGTAATACCAAGAAAACATTGATCTTAAACATATCCATCTCACTCAAGAAGACCCATAAAAATTATAAATTTAAGCTAGGAAACTTACCACTTTTTCCTTCAATCTTTTGAGTATTTGATGAATACTTCAAGATTTCTCCAAATCACCATCAAATTCCATCAAAAATGACTACACTCTTCTTCCTGTCTCCTTGAATGATGTTCATCCTTGGCGTCTCTTCTTTTCCCTTTATTTTTTTGTCTCTCACATTAGTCTCTCATCAGTCTCATGTTTATATTGAAAGAAAAAAGAAAAATGTTTTAAGTTTTGTTTTTTATACTCATTTAATGAATTACACATGTCACCTTGCCATTTATCATCACTATTGACTCATCAAACACATGTCATCATCTCATTGGTCATCTCTACAATTCACTAATATAATGTAAAAATCAAATTGCCCTTTAATGCATTTAATTGACCAACTAATCGAATTAAATCCCAAAAACATTCTACAACTATCTTATTTACAAATTGACCATGAATTAATCTAATTAGGGTCAATACTTATTAATTAGATGCTTTTAAAAATTTTGAATGAGTTTAAAATCATCAATACCCATTATTTTCCAAAAAGAGCATTTTAGTCCAATAATTTCAGATTACCCGAATTCTATCCAAATAACCTCTATTTTAACCCGTTTTAGTTCCTATAAACTCCAATCCTAATTCTGAAGTTTTTCATCATATTTTGAAATTATTCTGTAACTTTTCAGTTGCCCCATAAAATCTTCAGATTAATTCCTGAAATCACTAAATATTACCGAAATCGTCCGAATGTCATTCAAAAGTATCACCTAAATCTGCAAAGCAAATTTTGTGGCGTTTAAAGCTCGTTCAAACTCATTCTGTAATTTTTCGAAGTTTTCAAAAAAATTGAGAAATTTCCAATCGAGTCTAGAACCATCTCTGGTCTATTTGTGATATCTGTTATAATCTCAATAGTATATTTAAATGTTTAAATTACTCTAGTACACTAGAAGTAGAGCATACTCTATAAAATGCATGTACAATACATTACACAGTATAATAATTAAACTAAGATATTACACTTGGTTATTATTTAATTAAATGTTTATCAGTGAAATTGAAGATGAGGTGTTTTAAGTCTCAATTGCATTGGATTATGCTGAAATTTTTTCTAAATTTAAGTTTTTATATTTTTTATTAATGTAATTTGATAATTTTAAAAATTACTCCATTATGTGCATTCTTCTATGAAATTAATGATTTTGCATTTCTATTAAGAATACTTTTGAGCTACTCATACATTTAATTTCATTGCAACTTATCATTCCATAATCCAATTGAGCAAAGTTTTTGATATTTTTGATTAATGTAATTTGAGAATTTTCAAAATTGCTCCATTATGTGCATTTTTATAAGAAATTAATGACTTTGTATTTCAATTAAGAAAACTTTTGAGTTACTCATACATTCAATTTCATTGCAACTTATCATTCCATAATCCAATTCAGTAAAGTTTTTTTATATTTTGATTAATGTAATTTGAGAATTTTCAAAATTACTCCATTATGTGCGTTCTTCTATGAAATTAATGATTTTGTATTTCAATTAAGAAAACTTTTGAGCTACTCATACATTCAATTTCATTGCAACTTATCATTCTATAATCCAATTGAGTAATTTGAATTTAGACATTCTTAAAGAAATTAGTCCTTTTTTAATTGGGCATAATACTAGGTCACATTCATCAAATTAAGCCTATTATATTTCTTAATTTTGATTTCATAATCAGCATACACCTTCCTATAAATAAACTTAACATTTTTATCATATTTTGCATTTCTTAACTTTAATACTAATCAATTCTGTATATTTCATTGTGTATCTTGCATTATTCTTTGAGATTTCTCACTTCTAATTCTAATGGTTGAGAATTGAAGTTAGTGGGACTAAATTTACTGAAGATTTTTTCTCCTACAAGTGATCATGCACCAATGGTACATATATTCTTTTAGAACCCTTCTTAGTTACCTCCTTAACTCATTGTTTTGTTCCTTTCCTCTACTCTCATAACAAGAACTAAAGGGAACTATAATCCTATACCTAGGACTCTCACTCTAGGTAGAGCTAATCATACACCTTTTAAGATTTAGAGGACTCAAGAGAGATCCCAACTCCACCTCTTATGCCTCCTCCCACTAATAAGGATAAGTATTTTGATACCAACTCTCCTCAATTTCAAGATTATATTTCTATACGGTTATATGAAAAAAACATGTTACCTCTCTTTTTAGTCTAAAATAATTCAAAGTATACAGTGTTGTCCAATTTTTCCAACATATCATATAAGCCCAGCTAATGATAGGTTATATTATAGTAATATGTCTCTCAAAGTGATTCGAGGTGACACCTACATCTTCTCCCAAATATATAGTGATGATATTTAAATCACTTATGATCTTATAAATGAGATCTTCAGCATCCTCATTTATGAATCCAGCCTCTTATAGTTGTTGTACCCAATACAATATCTGACCTTATTTGGTTACTAATATGGTTTAAATAATCTTTAAATTAGGAAATTAGGAAGAGGTCACTAAAAAGCCCAAAAATTTTCATAGCCTTAATATTGTTCCTCAATTTCATCATTTATTCGTTAAGTATAACTTTGTTTTTACTAGTGGTAACTTTACTTTCCTACGTCATAATGACTTTTGACTCCTTTCCACCCTCATGATAGGAGAGCATATTCATCTTTATCTCTTCATTTTACTTAATATGGTGCATTTCCATCAAAAAAAGAAAAATACATAAAACATTCCTTATCCACTTATTGTTAGCCCTATCTTCTAGGATTTTCACATTCCTTTAGTTCACAATGAAAGTGACTTTGATTTCTTTTTTAATTTTGTTACTCTTAATCATATATGTCACCAATTGGTTAATATTTAACTGAATTGGCCACATCAGTAGTAATAACTACAACTTCAATAGCCTTCTCCAGTACATGAGTCTTCCTTGTTTGACGATGGTCTCGATAAGCCTATTTTGAGCACACTATTGAGCTCTTTGTAGATGATGAGGCCACTGTCTCAAGGATACAACATAGGTCTCCACTGATGCTTATTTGGAAGCTATTACAGATTAGTTGACCATAGTGCAAGGTAAACTTGAGTCCTTTTAAGATACCACGATGCACCAATTTTATGATTTTTATAGCTTAATTGAGTCTCAAATTCCTCCTCTAGATAATTTATTTTTTATGTTTCTAAAAAGGGGGAGAGTAATTTTGTGATATTAGATTCAGGGGGAGGGTGATTGTTGTACATATGAAATTTTTGTTTTTGAAATCTCTTTTATGTTTTACTTGTTATTATATACACTTACTTGAAATTAATGATCTTTTTTGTTATTGATATTGATTTATGTCTTATGTATTAATTAACGAGGAGCTATTCATTATCTTGATATGGATAGTTACTTATTTGCTTAATCTTATTATTGATCTCTAATATTAAAAATACTTTTATCATCAAAAAGGGAGACATTATTGAACTAAGGGAGGTTCCAATCAATGTTTTGATAAGAAGAAAAGATAAATCCTACAAATCAGTTTGTTGTCTTAATAAGAAGCCTTGTAAGAACAATATGAGATAATGTATAGCTTAGGAAGATACTTCATGATGATAATAGAAAAGATGAAGTTTAAAACTTACAAAGTGAAGATCATCAAAACATATTAAGGTCGTTTTATAATTTTTAATATTAATTGTAATCTTGTTTTATTATTTTGGTAATCTTAAAGGCTCACGATGCATAAATATTTCGTATCACTCTATTGTTCGAGCCTATGGTATTAAAGTTTTTAGTTTAATCTAAAAGACTCTTAATCTTAAAAATTTAGGGAACATTTTGAATGTTATTTAATCATAATTGCAGGAAACAAATCAAGTGAGCATTTAAAAGTTTTTAAAATCATGCTTTTTGGGAGATTGATTGCGCAATATAGGCTATTGGTCAACCAATGTAAATTGAAAAAGTAATATATGATTTATTGCTTCATTGGTTGACCAACATAATTGTGTGGTCAACAAATGTCTCTCCAAAGGACTCATTGATTAACCAATATGCTTAAACTATCAACCAATGTCTCAATAGATAGTGAATATGTGCATTCAATGCATAACGGTTGATTAATATGCTATACTAATCTCCCATTGATCTACAACTAGCCATTGCAAAGACTAATTTTTAGCTACAACGACTATTTTTTAGCTACGACGACTATTTTTTTAAACCGTATAAATACATGTGTTCTTATTATTTCTTACATCAAGAAGCATTTGGGTGTCTTTTACACATATACCAAAGTGTTTTCCATTTGAACACTCATTGCCTCATTTGGAGTGAGTAGGTCATTTTGATATTATCAAAGTGATAAAGCGAGTAATTTTGAGTTGTAAGTTTCCATTGGGTTTCTTATTGTATTTGAGAGTATTCTAAGTAACATTGAGGATCTTTTTATCTTAGGAAAAGATTGTATAAGGTTTTTCTTTGCCAAACAAAGATTGTACAAAGGTTATTCTTTATCTTAAAAACAAAATTATAGTGGAAATCTAAGTAGAGTATTAGAAGCAAATGTAGGTAAGGATTATTTATCAAACCACTATAAATTGGTTTGCATCTCCTTTTCCTTACTCTTTTAATTTATTACTTAAGAGGATTGTTAAATTTTATATTTTACCTCATACTTTTATCATTTATAAATTATGAGTAGACCAGCTCTAATACATCACCAAAATGGAGGACCAACACCAAAATGGAGGAAAAATCAACTCCAATCCACCAACTATTTTTCCTCCATTTTAGAGAGATGCTATAGTGGCACTATGGCACTATAGCATTTCTCCATTACTGGTCATGTTTTTTCTTTTTTTTCAACTTTCTCTTTTTTCTTTTTTATTTTTTCTTTCTTCCTTTTTTCATTCTTTCATTCTTTTTTAATTCTTTCTTTCTTTATTTGTTATTTAAACAATAATCCAATATTTTCATTATATGTTTATTTAAGTAATTACAACTTTATAATAACATAAAAATATAACAATAATATTGTGAATAAAAATGTACACAAAAAGTAAAGTTGGGTTAATTTTATAAAGTAATTTTAATAATTAAAAATTATAAGTAAAAAAAGAATATGCTGAGAATATGCCTTTTTGTGTGAAAAGTAGAGTTGTGGGTTGGAGTGAAAGTACTCTAGCGTCTCCAAAATGGAGGAAACTGTGCTTCATTTTGGAGGAATGGGTTGGAGATGCCCTTATCTCCGAGAAATAGAGACAAGTTATTTACTCTAAAGGGATTAACTTCTTTATACAAGAATTTTGCTATGCATTGTAGCCAATGTAAGCGGAGTCTGGTGTATCAATTCATTATATCTGAAATCACAAGTCACTATAAAAGCATAAATAAAAATCTTGATCTGACCATTTACAACAATGGTGTGAAGTGGAGATTGGCAGTTATAATCAGTTTGAAGCAAAAGAGATGAGTCTATCTCAAGTATAGCTTTTTGCAATGTCAAAATCACCAAGTTGCATAGTAATGAAGAGTTTAATCTCTTGTGTAACATCACAACTCAACCCTGGTCTGTTTTTGGCATCCGACCCCATCCGGGTGTAAGGGCAAATAATATTATAACTTTATTGTCAAGTTGAAATTCCTCTAAAGCTAGTCATTGTCATTTATCATATCCTTGTAATAAAGTTTTCAACCTTTGGGAAGGAAAACATCTGTTAATTATTATTCCATTCTTATTCTTCCTCTTTATCTATTTAATTTTAGTAATAGCTAGTTGGATATAAATAGTATGAACTTTTTGCAATTCATTTCTTTATTTTTACCTTGCCTTTGTGTTCTTAAATCTCCTCCGTTGTTTTTTGTTTCTCATTTAGCGTTCATCTTTATGATATACTTATTAAGAATATATTTGAAATCAGTTACAATAGTTTAACCTATATCTAATGTAGAACATTGTGTTTCTTGAGATCCAGTGTGAACTTTAATATGTATTACATAGTCTATTGTTATATAGTTCTTCATGAATGTTTCATCTTATTTAACGGCAATCCATTGCTCTTCTACACATTATTAACATAATTATTGAATGCTTATTTAGCTACTACAATTTAATTGTTTAATGTGTAATTCTAGTATTATGCGAATGCCAATAATTCTTTAACCTTTCGATTTGCTTCGAGAATATAATGTGAATTCCTACTCTTGTGTTTAATTTTAGTTTGAATTATTAAATTTATCATTGATTAATTATACCTTGATAAATATTTTGTATATTATTTTTACTTTAATTAAGTATTTCATTTTTATCTTATATTTTTATTTACACTTATAAATTCTACTTCATATTTATTATATACTGTTTTTTCTGACAGTCGTTAGAATTTTAAACCTTAAATCTCTTTTTTTACTGATTTAATTTTTTTTTTAATGTTTAAGATATTGACTACAATTACAAATACAATGACAAACAAGAGAGAAATGCTTATAAAATATATTTCAAATCGAAAATGAGAACTGATAATAACAATCTAACAAATAATAAACTGATTTACCTAATATGACAAGTAAAGGTGTACTTATTATAGTGAAAAAAAAGCATAGTGCTAACCAATATTTTAAAAAGCAAACAAGTTTAATTGATTTAATAACAAAAATCTTAAATTTACCAATTTTTGAATCCAATATTTAACTTCTCAGTTTGATTTAGATTAATAATTTTTTATGTTAAAAATCAATTAATTTATTTATTGATCAACTAGTTTTGTAAATTATTTAATTTTGATAAATTAAAATAAATCAACTAATTTTTTAATTCTTCACTTTTATTCAATCTTTAATTAATTTCGTATAATGCTAAAGTTGTTAACTATTAACTCTTGTCCCAATTTTTAGAACATTAATGCTAAAGTTGTTATATTATTTCTGTTTTAAAAATTCTATCACTTGTAATTCTGAAGGGTGCTTCTTAATTTGACTGAATTGGGATAGGAATTTAACCGCCGAAGGTATACATAAAATGAGGAAGAAGGAAAAGATAAATGTAAGCGTAAAGATATATTGTGTAAGCTATGTGCAAAGTCGTTGTCCGGGTCAGATTGACTTACACTACTAATTCCAGAGATGTGAGCAAATTCCCACTCACGCAAGTATCCTCATCCCAACATCTCTGCACACCTAAAAGTGAACTTGTGTATCAATTTAGGAAGAAAAACTCTTCAATGGCGGAAAGTCTTCACCACTTGCTCTATCCGTCTTCGGCAAAGAGGACAGTTTGTCAATTGTGATGAACAAGTGGTACAGCAGCACATGTGAGCACACCTTAAATCAATCACAAGTGAAAACCACATCAAACACTTTTTTTTGAGCACCTGTAATAGGCTACTGCATTAAGAGAGATAAATTTGGTTGCATGCATTCATTTATAGCCACGTGGAGTTCTGAACTAGAGCTTAATACAAATGAATATCCCCATAATCGATAGTATTAGCAAGACAGATGCCATAACTTTTTTATAAACAATAAACCTTACTTCAAAGCATATGTAGGGGATACATTTCAAATCACGGTATCCAAGGAAGGAAGGAAGGAATGAAGAGTTTGAAAGCAAAGTTAAATGCTACATAGAAAGCATTTCATATGAGCCACTGATTCTGATGAACTATAAGCTTCCCACTTCAATAAACTATTATAATCAAGTAGAGTACCAAGTAAGCAGATCAAAGATTGACGCAAACATGTCCTAACAATGAACGGGTTCCAGCTAGTTTTAGATCACGACGCCAGTCCACTGATACAGCATAACGTTAAGGAAAAACCTTCCAAAGTGCATTACATCTTGCAACTTGGATAAGATCTCTCTCTAGTGAATGCTCACATCTGAGCCTCAACTCTATAGTTATAACTTCCTATAAAGTTTCAATTGCTAAGTTTTGAGAAACTAATAGCGTTCAACAGACGAAACTTCACTTCAGCCTCATATAAGACACTTTTCTATTGAAATCTCGAGAAATCAAGAACACTCTAAGGATTCATGGTTAGGAAAAGATATCATACTCTTATGATCTTGTACCGTTATAATAGAAAAGGAAAGCTTGTCTACTTACGGAAGGAAAACAGCATTGTATTCATGCTCAAGGCATATCACGCATAGATCTGGAACAGGACGCTCTCTCTTAGCATTATCTGATCCATTATCAGCTTGACCATTTGATGCTGCAAACAAGAGCAAACCTCCAATACCTCAAAAAAGTAAATTTTCTGCAAAAACAATAATGTCACGTTTTTTACCTTCATGATCTTGTTCTGACCTCTTCGCAGCAGCAGCAAGTACCCTGCAATAAAGCACTCCTTAGATCCATCTCGTTATAACAGAAAAGGCCATAATGGCAAGACAAGCCTGTTAAATAATTGCGCTTTAATCATAAACTTAAAAACACCAAACAAGGTAAAACCTCAAAGTTTAGGGACTTTGTAAGGTTTAGACTTCTACAAGAAGAAAAGATATGATACAACTGGAGAACTGGTAAGTCCTAATTTAAATAACCTAATTTTAAAAACTTTCATCAGTTTTTCACTGGAAGAGTGACCTTCAAAAAGCTTAATGACAAGTAAGACTACTTCTCCTCTCTGTTCTCTTTCTTCTCAGTTCTGGGACTTCTCGAACCTCCAAGAAAGGTACAGCAGTGACCACGTAGACATCACAACATTATCTAAAGGATTCTCATAAGCAATAATTAATTATCAATTATCCTTAGAAATTCGTTTCAACACACATATTTAACAACCACCCCTACAATCATAGAATTCATCAGTACAAACCTATTTTGCAGTTCCCGGCGACGCTTTCTCTCCATGATATAATGTATAGCATGTTTGGCGATAAAGAATATACCAAAAACTGTCAAGCCCATTGAGGCACACTTGTACCACCTGCATATAAATTCCATTATTCGTGAACTGCTGCAATAGAAGAACTGATTTTGAATTTGTGGATGACTGCATATATACAACCTTGCCCACTTCCCCAAATTTCCAATGAGTTCATCAAGAGTCTTGGGAGATACATAAAAAGGTCCTTTGTGAGGACGCTGAATCCGAACTGTTCCAATGTCATCTTTGACAGCCTGTAAACAAAATGAAGAAGCAAAACAGCTTCAGATGGATAAGTGAAAATTACGATACAGTATACATTCAAAGACATCAACTATCTGGGGCAAGGGAACAACGTCCTGCCAGGATAAGACGTTCTTCTAACGATCAACATTGCCCTCACAAAAAGTGAAAGAAGGCTGGGGAAACTGAAGTAGATGAATGCTCCTCATAGATGAATCAAATCATCAATACCCAAGTTCAAATAAATGTATCAACTAGTATATGACAATAGTCGAATGCTTCCAGACTAAAAATAGGAGAACAATGATCAGTTCAAGTAATTTACCCACAAAGAAAAAATGATTAGGCTAGATGGTGTAAAACTTGGAAACATTATGCTAAATCAAGGAATTATTGACAAAGGGCTAGAAGACTAATCAAAATTGAAAATGACAAAATTAGGAGGAGAGCTGATGCCAAGATTATTGTTAAACAAATGAAAACTGTCATCATTCAAGTTAACATACCTCGCCTACAACAGTCAATGAAGTACCAGTCGGGAGCACCCTTTCGATTCGCTTGACTCCAAGCATCTGAAATTATACTTACAGTTGAACAAGCTTAAACAAAAATTTTTAGTAATGTTGACTGAAGAAACAACCAAAAAGACATACCTTGAGTCCTTGAAGATAGTCCAATGTTCCACGTACAAGCGATCGCCCTGACTCCTCAAAAACTTCACTTGCAACAGTGAACAAAAAGCCTGAAGCACCTCGTGCCCCCACAACATATACTCGATCAGTCTCATCATCCTGATAATTATTTTCAAAAACTCCGTAACAGGGATTTCTCATTCAACCATGATCCCAACAAAAAAACATAAATATTTAAGATGAAATTTCTTAAGAAATGCAAGGAGAAAGTACAATATCAACCAAAGAGTTGCACTTTGAATAAAGACAAATGAACAGAGATTATCACTCACCAAATACCATGGGACTTCTTTACTCATTGATAGCATTAAGGCCGAATCTTGAATCCAAGATCCAGCATCATTGTGCTTCAGGAAATGCTGTTCTGCCTGAAGAGCATTCAGTAAAATAAATTCAAATGTTAATTTGGGAAGGGGGATGCAAATAAAAAGCTACACTCAATAAATTGTTATTACCGTCTCTTCTACAATAACACCTCTAAGACCACTATACTCGCAACTAATTGGAGTATCAGAGCCAACTCTTCCGGAAATTGCAACAACCAATGGCAAGAATTTCCTTTCAATATCAAGTAGTTTTGCTAAAACAGAGAGAACAGAAAATTCATCGTTTAGAAAACACATAATCACATGCATAAGTAGAAATTAGATTAGCTAGTTTCCATGTGTTCAAAATTATTCATCACAAGAACTGGTTTTCTTTTTCCATATTTCTAATAAGTAAGGGGGCTCATCATAAGCATAATGTGTAAAAGGATCTGAGTTTGGAGAGCAAATGGATATTGCCTCGTTCACTGAAAAAATACTGTCAATGATGAAGAAAGCCAGGGCAGATGAAGCCTAAATAAGTGTCTAAGCTGAACTCAACCAGAAAGGTTTCCAAGTTGCTACGGTCCTGAAGATAATGTTACAGATCTATAGACCGGTATCTGCCACAGAATTTCCGCAGATAAAGCCTAAATTATATGTAATCATTCTACAGAACCAAAAAAGAAAGCCTAAGACAAAGTAAGCTCATTCTATCCACCAACGCACAGAAGGAAATACTGAAGTGAAGTCGTTCAAGATCCCCAAGCCACAAGGGAAAAAAATAAACATTAAGAACCTCCACATACCCAAATCTTTCAACTGATTAACTCTGGACACCGATTTAAGAACCTCTGCATCCCTGCAACACCAAGAAACGCACATCAGCACACACCCATCCATTAAACTCTTCAATTTTATCAAATTTAACACATTTTTAATAAATTTATCCAAAGAGTAAAAAGGAAAAGACCTGCCACTACTCCTTCCGAGCAAATACAGAGCAGCTGCACTGAGGCAGCAACTAAGTCCACCCCAGGGAATCATCTCCGGTAACGTTCAGTTAAATATGACAAACCCTAATCAGGAATTCTCACTTTACTGCCATAACTTGTATTACTCGTCCATAACCAAAACAACAAGGGAACACATGCAAATCTGAAACATTTTAAACCCAATGCAGGACTAAGTGAAACCGAGATTAAAGACAGGAGCTTTAACGAAACTAATGATGGAAAAGGGTACAGTTAGGATCTGCGACAAAGAAATTGACTTGAGGAGGGAGAGTAAAAATTCTCTAATCGAAGAAAGATTAGAGAGAAAGAGAGAATCTGGTGCGAGGAGTGAAGCGGAGGGACACAAAGGCTAACTTCGAGAGAGTAGAAGAGAAAAGGAATGTTTTGGACAGAGAAAGATCCAAAACCAATTAATTTTTATATTCTAAATTTAAATTGCTTATTATCACAAAAGAACATATTTCATTTTCCTCTATATATTTGTTCCCCTGGAAAATCATTAATTTTAATTAAAAATTATTAGGAACTTATCTTCTTTACGTGGATAAAGTCGGCTGTGTTTGAGTTTGAGGTTAAATGAAAAACAAAATGCCTAATTGGTGGCATTTTCATGCTTATAATCTGGATTTGCACACAGCAGAAAAAGGCTTGAAGAACAGTGGTAGCGGCATTTTACTGAGTTCAATTTACCATAAAACTCTACAACTTGGATTTGACTTGCCAAAGAATGCTCTTTTACTTTTCTTAGTGGGAGGATTATGTCATTGTAATTTCTGGTAGTACTTGTTCTGAAACGACTTTGTTAGCTGCTTCTGTATAATGGTTCCCATCCCAATTTATGTATTCAGCTGTATTGTTGCAAGGACTTCCCGTAACTTTGCTCCCATTCAGTATCTTGGTTTCTCCACAAGCAATCCGACTGTCGAAATTCAATGGCGGTCCTCCGTGACCACAGCAAGCTGCCAATGGCTGTTTGAAACCTGAAAATCACTGTTCATCAGAAAAATTAAAGAAGACAACAGGAACTTTATCAGGATCAGGGATAATTACCGTATGAAGCGAAATTTGAGATTAGATCCCACTTCACTGAAAATATGTCGACGTAAGTAACGTTAGCATCAGCAAATTGATCCCGGAAGCTGGCGCAAAGACCATGTAATTGTGTATTGAAAAGCCCTGCAGCGCGGTTGTGTGAATCAACACAACCAAGCTGGTCCAGCTTTGATTCATTTTTTCCAAAAGTTGCAATGATCCTAGGCAAGCAGCCAAATGGTCCTGTATTGTGAATCCAGAAATTCCTGGCACCTTCACCGTATGGTCTCTGCCGAAATTTGAAACAGGAAAGAGCAATTAGGGTTTATAATCTAAGATATTGTTACAATCATCATCTTCAAAAACAAATAAATAACAACCTTAATTCCAATCTCAAATTCTGACAAAATTTTTGGGATAGAGTCCAGTACTTGGTCCTCTGATTTAAAGTAGAATGCACCATCAAGGTCATTCTGACCCATGTTAACCACATAAAGGCCCTGCTTGAAATAGTTTTCTAAAGGGAGATACTTCTGAAGTTTTGTCCCTAGAATCAATCCCAAGTCAGTTACTTCGGTTAAACATATCATGATCATCTTTAGGTAATAATCATCTTAACTCATGAAGGGATATCTGATCATTACCATTTGTTAGTAATTCAAGAACCCGAGCCTTAAACCTGATGAACTGAGCCACCTGAATTCCAATCGAAAATGGAGTTCTTGGAGCTGTACTAGGCAGTATGGTAGATCCTCCAGCAGCAAAATTACAACCTCTTCGGAAGCTAGGTGCACCAACAGAATCTAGATAGGGGTTCAGGAATGGTAGGTCCATTGCATTCACTGCAACATCCATATCGTCAGACGACTGGCCAGGACTATCAGCAATTAAGTTTACTATTTCATAGACAAACTAGTGTACTTCACTTTATGAGTTTTGAACTAAAAAAGGTACAGAAGAAGGAAAGATGAGCTCTCTTTAAGGCTGATATAAATGTAAGATGATTCGATGAGTAACTCAGAAAATCAATGAGCAAACGGCCGTTGCAAAACCGTCCAGATGGTTTTTGGAAGTAGTTTTGCCCATTAGGAGGTCCTACAGGAAAAGCAACACCAGCAACTAGACCACCAGTGTCGGAATTCGAGTCACCGAAGTTGAACACCGCAGGGTAGGTGAGGTTGAAGGCGCTACAAGAAGGCAGAGACGTGGAAATCGCTGCAACTACGAAGATCATGAACATTTTTCCAATAGATACTTTTAAGAGCAATGAACAGCGAACAAAGAAATTCATGAGGGCTAAGGGAAAGTATATGGTCCTTGAACAAAGTAGCACAGGTGCCTGGAAAACAAAGAAGGGAGCTTTTCAGTGAAATGAGAGCGCTTTACTTGGAATAAGGCAACGAAAGAACAGATGTCATGGTCGGTCTATGTTTTTTGTTTTTTCCGGTGGCTTTTATTGCTAAACAGTTTGCAATGAAAAAGGAAAAGGGAATGGTAGTGAACAGGGTCAACGGTTCATGTCACCAAAGTCTAGAAGATTGAGTTTCGGGAATCGAATCTCGAGTGAGTAAATAATGAATAATATAACCGGTAAAAATGGAATGGAACTCGGAACATGGCACAATTTGAGAAGGAAAGATATTAAAAAGTAAAGGCTTCAAATCCTCCAAGTACGTGCAGAAAGTTCACCGAAGTTGACATTAAATATCATTGTAGAAGGGCCAAGGAACGCAGATTCGGATCTCTGTCACAAGAGGTGTTCTTGCTTGACCTGAACATCAGCAGCGGTCACATAAACGACCAAATCTTTGGACTTGGACTTGTTTCTAAGGAATTTGTAGCACTAGTATGATTGTGAACAATTGTTTTTGCAGTTGTAGTTATCAACAAACTGAAGCCTTTTCGTTGTCCTCTGACAGATTAGAACCTAAGCTAATTCCAGTACCAAACCAAGCTGGGACTCTTTGTACTTGTCATAACTGTTCTGTGCTGAAGTTCAATTAAATAATACAAGTTCAAGTTGGTAGCAGAAAATTAATCGCAGATGCTGAAAAGCAACTTTGTTTTTGTGGAACAAAAGGGCAAGCAACAATTTTCTCGAATTACATTTAACTTAAAACATGGTCTAATTGTTACTATTTCGTACCCTTCTGAGCCTCAAGAGACACGAGTTACGTTTTCAGAGCCTTGGAGAACAACTTCTGTAAACATGTTAATACAGCATTAACCATAAACTTCATTCTTGTCCTTTTCATTTCATTCCCATAATTTCCAGTCAAACCTGAACTGTTCAGCTTATTAAAACACTATACATTTAGCAATGATGATAACAAGTCCATGAAGCCAGAACTAGCGTATTACGTTTGGGGGTAAATAGAAAGGGATTTGAACATGGTAAATAATGACTTCTTTATTGCAAGGAATGTATCAGACTAGTTTCCTGTTAGTATTTGCTTTGTAACAAACTGATTTGCCGCTTCTGTGTAATGATTGCCATCCCAATTAATGTATTCAGCAGTATTGTTACAAGGATCTGCTGTCACCGTGGTGCCATTCAGTACCTTGGTTACCCCACAAGCAATCCGATTATCGAAATTCAATGGCGGTCCACCATATCCACAGCAAGAAGCCAATGGTTTTTTGAAACCTGAATGATTGTAAATTAGAACTCGCCAATTACAGGGGAAACAACGAAGCTTTTGAGGGATAAATACCATATGTTGAAAAGTTTGAGATGAGATTCCACTTTATTGAAAAAATGTCGACATAAGTTACATTAGCATCCGGACAATGGTCCAGGAATTTGCTGCAAAGATCATGTAGTTGTGTGTTGAAAAGCCTAGCAGCACGGTTGTGTGAATCAACACAACCAAGCTGGTCCAGCTTTGATTCATTTTTCCCAAAAGTTGCAATGATCCTAGGCAAGCAACCAAGTGGTCCTGTATTATGAATCCAAAAATTCCTGGCTCCTTCACTGTATAATCTCTGCAGAATTTTCACAGAGGACAGAGCCCTTCGTGTTTATAACAAAATATAATAATAATAATAACAATGAACAAGGAGATAAACACCTTAATTCCAGTCTCAAACTCTGACAAAATTGTTGGAAGAAAAGCCAGCACTTGGTCTTCCGATTTTGAATAAAATGCACCATCGACATCATTCTGACCAATATCGAACACGTAAAGACCTTGCTCGAAATAGGCTTCTAAGGGAAGGTACTTCTCATGTTTTCTATCTGAAACCAATCTCAAGGTATCAGTTGCTTCTTCTACAAATATCATTTCGATATCTAGGCGACATCTTAGTCCATGAAAACACGTAGTATTGTTACCTTTTGTGATTAGTTCAAGAACTAGAGCCTTGAACCTGGCGAACTGAGCCACTTGTATCCCAAACGAAAAAGGACTTAGTGCAGCTGCACTTGCTGGAAGTATCGTAGATCCTCCAGTTGCAAAGTTACAACCTTTCTGAAAACTTGGCGCACCAACAGAATCCAAATACGGATTCAAGAATGGTAGGTCCAATGCATTCACTATAAGACCAATATGGCTAGAATTAGATGATCGAAAACGACACGCAACAAGCAACCGAGTGTGCTGTACTTGAGAAGCAGTTTAGTGCTGAAACAAGTTTTTCACGGAATACTGTGATTAGCTTTCTTACTGACAGATAAGACACCTAACTCAGAAAATCAATGATCAAACGGCCATTGCAGAACCGACCGGACGGCTTCAGAAAATATGTTTCCCCATTTGGAGGTCCTAGAGGAAAAGCAACACCAGCAACCACGCCACCGGTGTCAGAGTTTGAGTCACCGAAGTTAAAAACCGCAGGATAGTTGAAGTCCAACGAGCTGATAGAAGGCACAAGCGTGAAGATTACAGAAAGTGAGAGAATAGCAAACAGCTTTTGAAGAGTGACAGGTTTAAGAGCCATGAACAATTAACGAAGAAGCTTAGGAAGGGCCAAGAAAAAGGATCAGATGGGTATAAACAAAGTCGCCGAATTGGCAGGAAAGCAGAAGACGGAAACTTTTGTCGTAAAATGTGGGTTCCTTGCGGCACTTGTAGATTCGGAGTAAAGAAATAGTAGATGCCATACGTTGCTTTTCTACATGGTATAGTTTGTCTAATCCAGTTACCGTGTCCTACATCAAGCAAAACGTTCATTGGAATTCACGTTAAAAATCATTGTCAAGGAGCACAATATGATGAACACTTGAATCATGTAGGTACTCATAGCCACATGCTACGTGGGAGGAGTTAAAATCAAGATATCCGCGACCTTCTTTCTTTGAGATGAGAGGTCTGAACCACTAGGATTTATGCCTGGTGAACCCTATGCACCAGAAATAGATATGCCTGGTCCTAACAGTCCTGAATATGATACAGAACCTGAAGCTATCACACATATTGCTTCAGAAGAAGCAGGCCCATCTCATCAATATCTTTTTCAAGATGCTCAAGATCCTTTTGATCAATCTAATATTTCAGCCTCTGAAATTGATAATCTCCTGCTTAAATTCCATGAAGCAGAATTCAGTAAGAGAAAACGCTCT
>JANIJH010000004.1:18208950-18228459 GCA_024520975.1 Erythroxylum areolatum
AGATTCCACCTGTCATCACTTTTGTTAAAGTAGTGGGTGTGTACTGTAGAACTTTAGACTTTTGCTAAAGTTGTTGTCGTATTATTTTAGTAGGATATCACAAAACTAAATGTTAAAAATCATAATTTGCTAACAAGCTTTCAGAAACTATATTTTAAGATTTTTTTTAATGGTGTCACCTCAAATTTTTATAAAACAATACTATTTAGAGGGTAATAAGTATGTTTTTACTAACATTAAAGTGTAAAATAATATAAAAAATAACGATAGACATTTAGATCAATTTGTAAAAAATTAAAGTGTAAATCACTTTATCTCTAATTTATCATAGGTAAATATTGATAATGATAAATACTTGAATGACTAAATAAACAATTATTATTATTATAAATTTTGAAGAAAATAAGAATTGAGAAACTAACTAGAAAATAAAACTAATGAAATAGAGAAAAATAAAAAAAATTAATTTATTTTTCTTATAATGTATATCAAAATAAACCATCTAATGTTCCATGAGAAGGCGGTAGTTATAATTAAATAATTCTTTTGTTTTACATATTAGGTAATTTTATCAATTAGGACATTCATTCTATATAATTATCTTAATTGCATACTATGTAACTTTAATGCAGGGCAATTCATAATGTTTTATAGGTTCGGGACAAAGCAAAAAGAAGGGCCCTAATAAATCGATAACATACAAATATGCAAACTTTAAAAGTATATTTTATTATTAAAATTTAATATCGATACATACCCAACTCAAGTTATAAACTCACATACTCAACAAAATACTAAATGATCATAATAACAATTAGAGATATCTTGCAAATATCAGCATCAATAAAATTACTAAAAATAATAACAATAATAACAAAACAGTAATAGTCACAATTAAACAATAATATTTGATTGCAAAATCTCGAGAGAATTGCACTAACAAGTTGACAGGTGATCATGAAAAACAATTTCTTCGTACATTTCTAGATACCAAATTATTAACAATATTATCAAGATCAATATATCGTTGTTAATTTTAATAAAATATGTCGTTGATATTAATAAAATATTATATTAATCAATATAAAATAAAAATTAGCATATATATCTAACAAATGGATCTCAAAATTTCTTTTTTTATGACTAATGTATATGTGTGTATATTTATCATCCTTTAACTTGCATAAATGTGAACATCCGAAACAAATGCAAATAAAAAAATACAAAAGAGGAATATAAAAAAATTATTCTTTTCTTTTCCTTAACAAGATTGAAACATCATCATTAGACATCCCAATTGATAGATGGGATCAAACTCTTCTTTAGCTCTATTCAATAAAATTTGAAATTTAAAATAAGAAACTCAACCACAATCTTTTTCTTTTGGTTTCTACAAGGTAAAGTGTCAAGAAACTTTTTGATATATATAAACATCTTGAAGCAAATTATTGACTTTCAATTTCTACCCCTTTTAATGAATATTTTTTTAGCTTTTAAATTTTTAACTCTTTTAATAAATAGACTTATTAACTTTTTTAATGAATGGGTTATTATAAATCTAAGCCCTGGGTAAGTAATGAGTAGACCCTCCGGCCGACACTGCTTTAATGATTAGGACATTTATTTTATATAATAATTTTGCAAACTATGTAATTCACTTAATTAGGACATTTATTTTATAACCCTTCCCTTGAATATCATATACATAAAATATGTCTCATTAAAAAGTTAACTAATAAAATCTAGTGTGACAAAAACTTAGTTAGAAGAAGAGTATATTTATTTTTGTGTAATGATATATTTTCTTGATAACATTATTACATAAAATTCAAATTGAACAAAAATCATAGTAAAAAGATAATATTCCCCCTCAAGAAGAAATCCCCTTTTAGCATAAATATTTGCATCATTGCATCCTAATTTTGCATACCAACTTCTTAAATGTTGATGTTGAAAAAGCTTTTATAACTAAGTTAGCTATAATCCCAATTGAGCGCATTTTTTGTACTCTAATTTCTCCATTGTGCTAAAATTCTTACATTTAAAAGAATTTTAATAATATATTTCTAGTTGTATCATCCTTAATAAATGCTACTTTAATTTGAGCAATGCATTTTACATTGTCTTCATAGATCACTACAGGCGAACCTTTGATTGAAGGTAATCCACAAGGTTCATATATATATTAAGCATTTAAAGATGTATTAGCCTCATTAACCTCTTTTGGTCCAAATTCCACTTGTGCAATATTTACATGAAATATTTATTATAAATGCAAATACATCTTTAGAGATAACTTTTTTTTAATCTTAATTTTATCTTAGATGTATAAAGAATAGAATTGTCCATGTTCTTAAGGATCTTAACCTATATATGGATCTCAAATGAAGTATTCTCATTCATACGTGGTACGCTCTCTCTTGAAAATGATTGCTTTACTTGGGTTGCTTCTTCTGGGGCATTAATTTCATGATGCATTTTCTTTTTAATTTTCTCAAAAGGTTATTCCTTACTCCTAAAGATCTTCCTCGATTTTAAGCATGGTGCATGCATGTTGATCCAATATAAATCTTAATTATTCGTTGGGGACCCATCTTTAATCTCCATGGGAACATAAATATTAATGGTATCTAGCTATGTTAAAATTGTAGCATTTAGAATAGCATGATCCAAATTGTGACAGATAACTACATTGTCATAAATGGTGGCCTAGCTACTAGACTATTTGAGTATGAACATGAGCCATATGATGTTCAACATATATCCCACAGACATACAACAGTCATCATATAGTTTAAAAGTAAATTCAATAGAATTGTCAAATCTAGTATAGTTTAATGGAATAGTCAAACAATTATGGATGAAATCTAATTATTTGAGAAAAAAAGCAATATTACATGTTCAAGCATCTACTAAAACTATAAAATAGTGAAATGGACCATAAGGAAGATTAATAGGACCACATAAAATAATAATTTAATTACTTTGCAAGATTAGTGTAAAGAAAATTTTAATAACAACATGCAATTAATTTGACATTGTAATCCTTAGATTTATACATGCAAAAAATAATAATAGAAAATTTTATTATTCTAAAACGACATCCAAATGTTTTTTCACGAGTTTTGAAGATTAAGAAAAATTTTTAAAACTATATATAAATTATGTGCCTTTCATTCTGAAAATTATGTTTAGATTTATAAATGTAATTATTTATGAAAAATTTACCTTAAGTTTTATAAAATATATTAACTTGGAGTTTTAAAATATACCGTCAAACTTATGTTATGTTTTAAAAACATTATTTTGAATAGATATATGTGTTAAGTCTTGTATAAATTGCATAAATTTAAAAATAAAAGAACACAAAATTTCAAAATGATTGAATTACATGTATATATGTATTAATTTTACAAAACTATTTATTTATCTATTTATAATTATTAAATATATAAAATAGTGTTGTATAATCATATTTAATGTGCATAAATTTCAAAATCATTAAAGTTTGTTGATGATAAACTACTTTTAATATTATTTACCAAAAAAAGATAAGCTACTTTTAATATTTATAAATTTAATAATTATTATATTAAAGCTAACGGTAATCTGATATATATTTTTAAAATTGAATTTAGTTTTGTGAGAACTGGTGACATTAGAACAAAATCAAAGCCCAAAGCCATGTTTTGCCCATTTCCGTCCATCCCAGATGCTGAACCCCGAATCAATTTTTTCAGCTGGACCAAAAACACCCTCACTAAACCCAACCCTTTTAGAAGCATAGAACTCTTAAACCCTCCACCTCTCCCCTGTCTCCGATTCAGCTACGCTTCTCGCTTCATCAACTTCAAATCTTCAATGGCTTCGGTGGCCCTAAGAAACCCTAATTTAAGACGACTTAATAAATTATCCTCCCGGATAGCCTGTTGCTGTCGGGGATCGCCCGCTAGTCCTCTGTCAATATCAGATTGTGTCTCTGAAAATGTCACAGCTTCTGTTTCCGTTGGACCTTGGTGGAGATCTATGGCCACCTTCACTCGAACGTAGGTCCATCTTCTCTTATATAATGAGGGTTTTGTTCTTTTGCCTTTTTAATGTCTCGTGTTTTGAAAGATTGCTTTTTGGTTTAGGTGATAGTTAAAGTCATACGCATTCTTTACATGATTAAAGTAGGAATCATTTTAGTAGCTTCCATTTTGGAGGAATGTGTTGAAATAATTTGGTTTAGTGAGTAATTGAGTTATAAAAGTTGGAACTTTCCAAGCATCTTACGTTCCGTTACCCCTAAGAGTGATAGAAAAACGATCTTATCTAATTATATGTTTTTTCTAATGCCAGTAAACCTCATGTAAATGTGGGTACAATTGGGCATGTGGATCATGGGAAGACTACACTTACTGCTGCAATAACAAAGGTTTGACTTGGTTATTTGGCATTTATTTGTACTTGGTATACTCCAATCATGTACTACTGTATTCGTTTAATAGTTTGAGACCTTGAATGGTGGTTTGTAGGTCCTAGCAGATGAAGGTAAAGCCAAGGCTGTTGCCTTTGATGAGATCGATAAAGCACCTGAAGAGAAGAAGAGGGGAATAACAATTGCAACGGTTGGGATCTTGCTCCTCATATTTGTTCTGTTTAGATATATGTGCCTGATAGTTCCCATCCATCTTTTCCATTTTTATGAACAAATTGCTGGTTCAAACAACATGTAGGCCCATGTGGAGTACGAAACTGGTAAACGTCACTATGCTCATGTTGATTGCCCTGGACATGCAGATTACGTGAAAGTAAGCTTTTCCATTATTGCTTTAAAAGTGATTAACTTCTGGATTCTTTGGCAGCATACTGTTCCTTTTCTAATTTGAATAATAATTTAAAATACAGAAAGAAGTAAACCATGCTCCAGAAATATGTTGCGGTAATAACACTGCTATGAATATAGTATTATCTCATGCCTTTTTAATTAATGATGTAATTTATTATAATCTACTTGCATAACTGCATATAGAGGCATATTTAAAACTTGATGCAGCAAGTAACTAAGTAAATTAAAAGGTGTGTTCTGGTTGACCTAACATCAAGCCATATCGATATCTCAACTTGAAAACCATTTGATTAGTTATCTTCTAAATGTATTATGTGCTAATGTTTCTAAAAGGTTTACTCTATACCCAGAATATGATTACTGGAGCAGCCCAGATGGACGGTGGTATTCTAGTTGTATCAGCTCCTGACGGTCCTATGCCACAGACCAAGGAACATATTTTACTTGCTCGTCAGGTAGATATCTCTCCCATAAAGTTTGTAACTTTATCAGTATCTTATTTCCTTTGCTTTTGGGCCTGTTGTTAAAATTACTTTTCTAAATGCGATTAACAGGTAGGCGTGCCATCACTTGTGTGTTTCCTGAATAAAGTTGACGCAGTTGATGATCCAGAGTTGTTAGAGCTTGTGGAAATGGAGCTTCGTGGTAGGCAGTCTTTTAAGGTTACTCTATTAACAGGAACTGGTTCTTGTTTTTTATTTCATTTGTTCAATACAAGTTCTTCACTCAAATATTTATGGCAGAACTACTTAGCTTCTACCAATTTCCTGGGGATGAAATTCCTATTGTCCGTGGATCAGCGTTGTCTGCCTTACAGGGAACAAATGATGAAACTGGCAGGAAGGCTATTCTAAAGTTGATGAATGCTGTGGATGAGTACATTCCTGACCCAGTGCGCCAACTTGACAAGCCTTTTCTCCTGCCTATAGAAGATGTCTTCTCAATTCAGGTAAAGAAGACACATGTTGCTGATATAGCCATTCTTTAGCAGCAAACTTCACTTAACAAAGAAGTTTCTTCACTTTTCTCTCTCTTTCATCTCACTTCAGTTTTCTGCATTGTTTTGAGGTAGTGTTACTTTTTTATTTTGAACGGAGACCCATCCCTTATTCTGTGCTAGGAAAGAAATAACTTTGGTTCTGCCACATGGATATGGCTAATTCCTTATTTGGCTGTTATGTTCTTGTCACTGCTGAAGAAGTAGGGATGCTCTATTGTAAGATGGGAATTTTCTGTTCATTATAGCTAGTCTCTTTTGCTCATATCTTTGTATCTGCATAAATTCTTTGGCTAATATGATTGAAGAAGGTTGGTTTTATACTAGAGTTAGTTGAGCTTCGGTCTGTTTATGCTTCTGTTTGTTGAAGGGGCGTGGAACAGTTGCAACTGGTCGTGTTGAGCAAGGAACTATAAAAGTTGGTGAAGAAGTTGAAATTTTGGGTTTAATGTCGGTAAGGTCATGAAACTGAGGCCCTTTTCTAATTTTCGTAGGTTTTATTACATTGGAAATGCTATGATATTGCTCACTTATATATGAGGTTCCTTGAGCTTATTATTCACTTTGTAAGCCATTTCAATGATATCATTGCTGATAGTTGACTGGGGAATTCTGTTAGTAATTTGCCTTTTCATGCAGGGTGCTCCTTTGAAAACTACAGTAACTGGGGTTGAGATGTTCAAGAAAATATTGGATCAAGGACAAGTAAGTTAGCAGTGTAATCTTGTTTTGGTTATTAAGGTAGCTTCATGGAGATATTAAAGTATTAATCGGTCTGCACACATTTGATTAGGCTGGTGACAATGTTGGTCTACTCCTACGTGGTCTGAAAAGGGAGGATATCGAACGAGGAATGGTAAGTGATGACAAATAAGATAGAATGGTTAGCTTGCTTATTTGGCCTCTACTTGAACTCAGATGTTGAGAGGTGGTCACTGCATTTTCTACATTTTGATCTTTTTGACAAATGCATACAGTGTAAATTGAATTAGATGGAACTGCATGATTGAAATAGGTAGTCTCGTAAGTATTCCTTTGTTGTTTTCTTCATATTGTAGGTCATTGCAAAACCTGGATCTTTGAAAACCTACAAGAAATTCGAGGCAGAGATTTATGTTCTCACAAAGGATGAGGGCGGCCGTCATACTGCCTTTTTCTCAAATTACAGACCCCAGTTTTACATGAGGACTGCAGATATCACTGGAAAAGTGGAGTTACCAGAAAATGTCAAGATGGTTATGCCAGGTGACAATGTCACTGCAACTTTCGAACTCATCTATCCAGTTCCCCTTGAAGCAGGTAATGCCTGTTTTTCATATTGACCATTGTCTTGTAGCGTAAAGTGTTTTTGTCAATTACCTTTGCATGCGATTTTGATATCACATATTAAAACTTAACATAGAAGTCATAACATACTATTTTAAGGGATCCTGTTAATTGGGAAATACTTGATTAGTTGGAAATAACACCAAATACCCATCTCATATTTTCTAACTAGATACCTTTTGACAGATTTTCACTGTTTGATTACTTTTGAAATTGATTTTGGAAATAATACTAAATACCCATTTCATATTTTCTAACTAGATATCTTTTGGGAGATTTTAAAATATCTTTTGGGAGATTTTAAGTATTCGATTACTTTTGAAATTGATTCTTGTTTGTTTTAAAGGTGTAATAATATAGTTCTTGCTCTTGTTATGAGCAGGATGATGCAGTTTTGATGTCATCTTACTCGAGTTTAGGCATATTAATTCATTCTACTGCACAAAGATTCATGAATACTATTTTACTAACTTGCAAGCTTTTTAAGTTTTGTTTTACTCCTTGTCCTATATTCTAACAACTGATTCTATCATGGTGGAATGGTTACTTGCAAGCTTTTTAAGTTTTGTTTTACTCTTTGTCCTATATTCTAACAACTGATTCTATCATGGTGGAATGGTTATATCAATCTGACTCAGTTTCAGTCCGGACTTATGTACGTTTTGTACTTGGAATACAGGACAAAGATTTGCTCTGAGGGAGGGAGGGAGAACGGTTGGAGCAGGTGTAGTTTCTAAAGCAATTAGCTGAAGCCTTTTGTAGATGAATTATAGATAGGAATGCGATGTGATCAGTTCACACCTGCTCTATGCCAAGTTCTCTAATTTAGTTAATTTGATAGGATTATAGGTTCCTTTCTGGCGTGATCATTTCTCTTTCGTTCCCTATTATTTCAGTGGAATAATTCACTGTTAGATATTCCTTATATTGGACAAGTACCTTAACATTCAATTCTTTCATTTTGTACACTTAATTCAAACGATGGAATAAGATTGCAGTTACAGATTGCGCACGTCGACCACGCAAGAACCATCATCTGATAACTTGCGGGCATGCAACATTAACAATTTCTCAACGATAGGTGATGATTGCACTAAGCAAAACATAAAAAACACTCATCATTTGTTGCAGTTCATATTATGATAAAAGTTGCAAAAATTGATCTCAAACGCGGTACTAATTCAAGCAAGGCATCTAATAATCAAAATTGCTATAAATATACTGACTAGTAGCTTCGTTTCAGGACACAAAATTGCTGTTATTTCTAGACACTATTTTCCTAATCAAATTATGATATCTACATACCAACTCACCGTGTTGCTCCGAGGAAGTTGAATGATGATGACCGAATCCTTACATGACTTTTGAAACTCCAACCGGAGACACAGATCAATTACAATTAGGGCTTCAATCTTGTCATCTCAGACCTCTTCATCCATCATCAATCATTAGCTATGGTGAAAGCATATACATCTATAGCCACCTGTCTGTTCTCCTTTCCTAACCAGTAGCATCACATGATATATAAGCATTCTCACTTAAATGCAAGCTGCCAAGAGTGCCACTGTAATTGTTGTCAAGCCTCTGACGTATATAACTTTCAGAATGATTTCCACATTTCTCATAATTTCCCCATCTTTCAAATGCGATTTGGTTGCATTCCTGTTGATGCTAACAATTATGTTCGTTAATCTGTTCACGGCCAATGAGAGCCAGACCAGACCAAACCCGAATCCAGTGCTCAGGAATTTAGATGCAGAAAATGGCTTCATGCTTCCAGAAGAAACTTTGCAGAGAACCGAGAGAAGAACAGCGAGGCCAGTCCCAGCAATGCCAACAGAAATCTTGGTAAGAAAGTCAGGAAGCTCAGGGCCAGAATTCTTTATTGAAAGCACTGCTGCTTTCCCAGATGGCTTGTCCACAATGAAAGACAGGAGACACTCGCATGCATATAAGTAGCTCCTCCTGTTGAGATCCCTCTCTCTAACTTCCCTCCTATTGTTCTTCTTCTTTGGAGATGACTTCAGCTTAGTTTTCTCATTTCTGCTTAGAAGAAAATGCATCGGTAAAAAGAAAAATGAAAATGAGGATGGTAATAAATAAATAATGAAATAAATATATAAGGCATATGCAAGGGGTATGGATGCACACAGCTTTGTAAGCATGCTGGTTGAGATGATAGATAAGTTCAGTAACAAACATAAACTTTGTGAGCAACACTTATCAGCCGATGTAACTTATTGTTTGCGATCTTGAACTTGCACTGTTACATAACCCTGAAGTTAACCTACTGATAGCAAAGATGTACCAACCCTCGTGTACTCTCATTAAACTAAATGAAGTGCTCCAGCACCAGATAAGCCAAATACCTCTTCAAAGTTGCAGATGCCACACATTTGGCCTTTAAAGAATCCCCAAAATTATCAGCTTGTTCTTCACTGGTATCAAGTCTGCTCAATAAGAGGATAACAGCATGAAAATCATGACAAATCAATTAAAATGGGCCAAAGAAAGAATTAATCAAAGTTAGTCAACGTAAAACAGCAATGCTTAGAAAGAAGCTCTATCTTCACTAGCAGCTTGACAATTTCAATTTCAGAGTAGAATTTAAATGTTAATGTTACATAGAGAAGATGAACAACGATATCTGAACAATAAAACAAAAGGTAAAAACAAGTTCATCTCACAATTATGATAAACTTCATTGGTTATGGCACTATACAACACTTTATACACAACAAGAAAATTAAACAACATTGAAATGTCAACGTTTTATAATCAGATAAGGTAAAGGGTCTAGACCCAACTTAGCCAGAATTGGAAACTGGAGAACCATACAAAAACACGAACTAGGATATGAGCCAAGGAAAAGAAAGGATTCCTCGAGAAACATAACTTTTTCTAGAAGTCAGTGACCTCCAAGATAAATTAACTAACATAGAGGCATAATTTACAATGTTGTAATTCTCACTCTGGTAATGTTGTAATTCTCACTTTGGTAATCAATACCGTTAAGTAAGGTCGTTCATTTTAGTCACCCTTGAAATCTCCAAAAATCTTAGTTTTGAATGATGCTGGAAAGTGTAAATTCTACTTGTCGTTTGGAACTTATAAAAGAAAAAAGAATGACATGGGATGCAAGGATGTCCAAGACATAGCCTTCTGGAATCAAAATTTGGGGTATTGAACAGACCAAAACCTTCCTTCCAATAAATAAGGACATGAAAAGGACACAGAAAAAGTTAGTCAAGTTTAATCTTCAAAAATTTTGACTCCAGAATATTATAATACTTACAAGCTGCAAGTATTCTGATTAAAGTCCATTATGTCTTAAAATCCATACCTGCTAAATTGGGGAACAAGCATTGGTTGCTTGTGCCACTTTGTTGTGGTTAAGTTGTTTGACAAGTAATACTCAGCAAGAATAGGGTCAATGTTTCCAGCTGGTGTGGCACTTCCAGTGAGTAAAACTGGAGAATGTAGGTAATTTTTTATCTTGGAACAAGAGACAGCATCTCCTACAAAGTCAATTACTGACTTTGGGACATCAAATCTACCACTTGGATAAACAACAGGAACATAATACTGCAAATCCATCGCATAATTTAGTTCTTGACTTCCTGCCAAGTCTGAGAGTAAAGATAGATCATGTCTGCGTCTTTGTAAGTCACTTGATCTGGACAGAAGATATTGAACGATTTTCTCATGTCTCCTACACCAATCAGTCATTCCAGGGCTCAATTGTACCGAGCCACAGAAACTCTCTGCTACAGGGAAAAGGAAATTAGTAAAGATACTATCACAATTGCTATGAGTTATGCTTCATTAATTCACAAAGAAGAAGTAGATGACTCAAATCATTATGCCACATCATCCCATCAGACATCACCACAAAAACTCGTACTAAAGTGATCCCACCATGTGCCTATTATAACAATGTACTGATGGTCTCTGATAACAAGTTTTTGTCTGAAAGGGGCTATGCCCCTAAACCTGTTAGATATGAATATTTCTTAAGCTTTTCATAAAGCATAATTATAATCCATTCTGCAATTATGCACCATGGGGTGGTAGATAGTATATTCTAAAATGATATTGAGACTAGGTTATCCTACAAGCATCCAGTGAGCTGTAAACCTTGGAGATCAAGGAGAACAGGCCTTCTAATAGCTAAGTCAATCTTGGGAAGCTGGTTGACATCACAGAATCTATGCTCTTGAATCCTTGGTTCCTCCTGTGGATGCAATCTCGACATAGCAGAGTTCAATTGTGAAATATTCTGGTTCACATCCTGAGTTGATGGATAGCATTGACAATCCTGCATCAACCATACATGAGATTATCCATCATTAAACTATGATAAGTAAAAATGGGATTCAATTAAAACCAAAATAGGATGACATGGAGAACAATTTTAGCATTGACATGGTAGATTATCCATCATTAAACTATGATAAGTAAAAATGAGATTCAATAAAAACGAAAATAGGATGACATGGAGAACAATTTTAGCATGGACATGGTTAACTGGTGAGGAGAAATGAATTAGAATTTTCAACTAACGAATACAATTTAATGAATAGCATGCCCGATAAGTGCACAAAAAACTACCGAATCAATAACTTAATCCATACTAGAAAGCACAAAGATATGAATCGTTTAATTAAAAAAATTAATGATAACCAACACGGGCGTTGCTTAAACACTCTTGATGACGAAGATTCAAAGAAAGTCTTACATCAATTTCATATCAAGTGGCTTCTCTTAGGTCTTGAACCAGCAATAACTTGGTTATCGGCCCAAGATCAGTCCACTGCACTCGGCAGAGCCCTTTCAGAAGTAACGGCATATTGGTCGACTTTTTTTATAAACAAAATTTTGCCAAGTGATCTAAGACAGACCATCCACATGAACAACACAACAAATAACCGGTAAGTTAATGAGGTAGGACATAATTCAAACACTAGAACAACCAAGCAAGATATGTAGCTTGGTAGACTGCGGACAATTATTAAATTCAAATAGACTTTCCTCCAATACCCAGATAACCAAACAAAGAAAACCAAATTCTCAACAAACACATACAACGACAAATCATTATCCCTCATCAATCTATATATGATCGTTACATAGATACCTTGAGAACCCTGTTCTGGTCTCGGAGAAACATGAGTCCAGGACCAGGAGGGCAGGCATGAGAAGCCATCAAACAAAACTTAAGCATCACCCCAGGGTGGGAGAAAGAACCCAGTTTCGAAATCAAATCACCACCCAAATCTCTATTCTTCCTATGCCTTCCTATGTGTCATTAAACCACATGAACTTGTCTACGTAAATGACTCAAGATCCACGATTTTGAGTCCACCATATTATGAGTGGCAGTGACCAAAGGAAAAGAAGATTGGGAAAACAAGGTCGGATTGTTGCGACCCAATTTGATGATCGAGAATCTTCTTCTGGGGTACACCTTATGTGCCCACTTGTGGCTGAGAACACTTCATCGATGGTAGCGGACAAAAAAGGCCGCTGTTCTTGTTAATCCGGAGTTCGAGATTTTTTTGTTCCTGCGCGTCGCGATTCAGTTTTCTGTTTATGCACTTGGTTTCTTGTTTGCGTTTGATTTGTATGAACCGTTGATGGTCCTGACATATGAAATTTGGGGGGCCACTTGATGGAGAGATGAAGTCAAGTGTAGATGGGAGAGATGAAGATGCACTAGACAAAAGGATCGGTGGAGGCCCACCAGCGATGCGCACTCATGGCTTGACTTTGGAGTAGGTTTTTGATTTGTTGCTTTCGATAATACTTATAACCACTAAATAAGTTTCAAAGTATCGAGATTAAAAAATATTATTATTTTTAATTATTTAATATAAATTTAACATAAATGAATACAATAATTAAATAATCGAAATTTTTCCTAATAATTTAAATTTGTAAAAATAAAACAACCTTGTCTTACTAAGATTAGAAGACCTTAATAAAATGTAAATTAAGAATTAAAATGAAATTAATTGAGGTCATATCTCTAATAAAATAAACTATTTATATAATCATTGTTATATTTAATATAAATTATTTAGCCATCAAATATTTTATAAACTTACATTTTCAGTCTTTAAAGGATTTTTAAAATATCCTTTGGTTTCAAGTATACTTTTTAAAAGTAATTATTAATGTTACTTTTTTAAATCAAAATGACATGAATTTCAATTTCAATTTTCTTGTAAAATGTAAAAGGAAGGTTGTGTATGATTAATGTCCCTCTCCTGAGTCATTTGCTATAAAGTTGTTGTTGTTGTTTTATTTTTGTTTTCTAAATTTTTATTAATAATACTAAATTATTAAAATTTTATGAATTGATCAAATAATTAGTATTATTTTTAATTTTTATAATATTTATGAATAAAATAATTAATATTACTAATAAACTCATCATAATTTAAATTTTTATTGCTATTTGTTTGTTGAAATATATTTTAACACCATATAATGATTTTAAAAATCAATATCAATATATAGAATTAAATAATTAATTCTTAAAATATTTTTGGAATATTATTCAAATCTAAAATATACTTATTAAATAAGTTTTGTATTTAAAGATATTTTTGTTTTCAAAAAAGTTTTATTTAACTTACTGTTAGAACGGCCTAACTCGCCCCAAAAAATTAGCTTAAGAGGGAGAGGTTTGTACACTATTATAAATTGTTGAATGCTTTCATACTTGCTCGATGTGGAATTCTTGACACACCCCCTTAGTCCAGAGCAAGACTGGATGTCTGATGGACATATTGGGTAAAGAGACATAACCAAATACTACCCCAAACTATCAAGACAACCTGACTCTGATACCATGTTAGAAGGCCTAACTCATCCCCAAAAGCTAGCTCAAGAGGAGGAGGTTTGTATACTATTATAAATTGTTGAATACTTTTATAGTTGTACGATGTGGGATTCCTGACACACACCCCTCAGTCCAAAGCAGGACTGGACATCTGATAGATATATTGGAGAAAGAGATATCACCGAGCACTGCCCCAAACCATCGAGACAAACAAGCTCTAATACTATATTAGAAGGGCCTAATTCACCTTAAAAAGCTAGCTCAAGAGAGGGAGGTTTACACACTATTATAAATTGTTGAATACTTTCATACTTGTCCGATGTGAGATTCCTGACATTTACAATAAAATTAGATTATAAAAATTGAAATCAAAGCTAATATTTATAATTTACATAAAGTTACCAAAACAAAAGATTAAAATAAAAAATTAAGCAAACAAAATTTTTTATTAAATAGTAAAATAAAAATAAATTCAGAAAATTAGTACTCTTACCAATTACGTATTCAACATTGCTAAAATTGCAACATTTATTTAGCATTATGCATAAGAATAAAAATCATTATTAATTCATAATTATTTGTCACAACTTCAACATCTCTGATCGGTTCTTTACTCCAAAATTACAGCTCAACAACACCAAATATAGCAAAATGAGGGGAAAAAAAAAAAACGCCGTCTCTCATGACGTCGGTTTCGGCCACAAAGCGCACGATCTCAATGTGATGTACCAAATATTCTTCTTACTAACGAAGTGTAGAGTGTAATAATAAAAATCCAAATATTCTATATATATATATATCTTTTTTTTTTTCTCTTTACTCATCTAAACCATTTCTACCATTTCCGTCTCCCTTTCGTTTCCCCCAATTTGTCCTTCCAAACCCTAAACCAATAACCACACCAATCAACAAACATTCAGTCCATCAATTTGTCCATCTCCTCTCAAATTTCCCTCGAAAAAGTCCTCTGCTTTCACAGACATCCAATTAGGGCATGGGAATGATTGTTCGGGAAGCCGCGAGGCCCTCATCGGCGTCGAATTCTACCACCACGTCTACGTCGGTCACCGAGACGATTAACGGGTCCCACCAATTTAAGATAAAGGGGTATTCTTTGTCGAAAGGAAGAGGAATCGGAAAGTACAATGCTTCCGATACGTTCAACGTCGGCGGATATTCTTGGGCGATTTATTTTTATCCGGATGGCAAGAGCGTGGAGGATAATGAAGAGTACGTGTCGTTGTTCATTGCGTTGGCGAGCGAAGGGACCGATGTTAGAGCGCTTTTTGAGCTGACGCTGTTGGATCAGAGTGGGAAAGAGAGGCATAAGGTTCATAGCCATTTCGGGAGGACGCTTGAGAGTGGCCCTTATACGCTTAAGTATCGAGGCAGCATGTGGTAAAGATCGTATCCTTTGGGTTTTCCCAGTTTCTGTTTTTGTTTACTGGTTTTGGGTTTTTGATGAATTGGTTGATTGGGTGGGTTTAGGTGGTGTAACGACATAATTGGAACTTGATTTGTAATGGGTATCCGGCCTGAGTGCCAAAGTGCGAGATACATGAATGGATTGATGAAAATGGGTAATGAGATGGATTTTATCCCTAAGAAGAGTTGGCAATTTGAATATGACGGTTGCGTTGGACCAAGAAACCTGTGACATTGATCTCGTCATCAATTGATAGAAGTTATCTTTCTGCTGTTGTGCCTTATATCAATTTTATTCTTGAACTTGTTGAACCTATGGTTGCTCACTGTGAAAAACAAGAATTACGTTGTTTTTCTGCCCTGTTTAAACATCGTGTACGATAGTTTTAAGCGACTATTAATAGAGGAAGCATGGTGATAACTAATTGTTAGACTCAGGCCTATATGCTTCACCACGTGTTGGTCTTGTTGCAATTTGATTTACGTAGAACCTTCACCTCTTCTTTATTTTGTGACACATGTTTTTGTTCATCTCTGAAGCTTTCTCCGTTCTCATCAGCTAATTGCTAAATCTTAAAGATGTTGTGATCTGTTGCATGTTCGAGTATACCCAGTTTTTCGTTGTCTCTGAATGTCTTGTATTCTTTTTACATATTTTACTGCAGGGGTTACAAGCGGTTTTTCAAAAGAACTCTTCTGGAGATGTCGGACTACCTTAAAGATGATTGCCTCCAAGTTCACTGTAGTGTAGGAGTTGTGAGGTCACACACAGAGGGCCCCAAGACTTACTCTATTGCTGTTCCTCCATCTAACATGGGTCAACAATTTGGAGAGCTCCTGGAGAGTGGAAAGGGAAATGATGTAAATTTTGAAGTCAATGGTGAAGTATTTCCTGCTCACAGATTAGTACTGGCTGCTCGATCCCCAGTGTTTAGAGCCCAACTTTTTGGCCCGATGAGGGATCAGAATACTCAATTGATAAAAGTTGAAGACATGGAGGCACCTGTTTTTAAGGTTCTGTAGAATCCTTTTTGGTCTAAGTGCTTTATGGTTAGATATTGGCCAACATTTCATTATTTATGAAATTCACATGTTTATTTCCCAAAAAACTGATTTTAAATGTAACTTCTCATGTCTGGAGAAAAATTGTTTTCCCTCACAACGTTGATCTGAACTAATTTTAGGTTGGGGAAGAGTTTATTTATCTTGGAGTCAGTGATGTATTATCTTGTTACTCTCCTGGACTGCTGTTGAAGAAAGTCCTTCAGACAGTCCTTTTGGTTCCTTGTAGGTTTTGGTGCATTCAGCTTTGGTTCTTTATATTACTGGATGGTGACAAGCCATTAGTGGAACCACAACAGTTTATGCCTGTTCTGCTGTAGTACCAGGAAAGTGGCTGTTTAAAGGAACTAATATTATCTAAAGAGGAAACAGAACTCTGGTTCATTTCAGACTGCGCAACTCTTGTTATCAATTATACTGTTTGTTTATGTAACACTACTTGTAGTCATCAATTTAGTTTGTCAATAAAAGGAAATGATCATAATCTATGTATTTAGCTTGAAGCATAGTGCTCTATATTTTATATTTTAAAGGATTACGAATTTTCCTTTTCATGTTCTTGAATATGTAGGTGCATTTTCTGTTTGAATTCTGATTGCATTAACTCAGTGAAAGCATATGCTTCTCCTTTCCCATATTGGATAGAAACATGAGTTGCTCCGTTTAATCTTCCATTGCACCTTGCAGGCTTTACTCCACTTTATATATTGGGATTCACTACCTGATATGGAAGACCTTACTGGTTTGAACTCAAAGTGGGCCTCTACTTTGATGTCTCAGCATTTGCTTGCAGCAGCTGATAGATATGCTTTAGACAGGCTCAGGCTACTTTGTGAATCTAACCTCTGTGAGGATGTGGCCATAAACACAGTGGCAACTACACTAGCATTGGCAGAGCAGCACCACTGTTTCCAGTTAAAGTCTGTGTGTCTCAAGTTCATTGCCATGCCTGAAAACCTCAGAGGTTAGTTGCTTCCACAGCATACTCCTTGCATTATTGGCCAATATGACTTTCCATTGAATTAGCTGCTTGAAGCTGGAAATATCTGCATTTACATCAACTGGCCTTTCATATTTGAAGTTAAAATATGATTCCAGAGTTGACCAAAGGCTTTCTTTCTGAAGTCCTCCAAGGACCATCTACTTTTGGTCTTGCCAGGAATAGAATAGGCACTGTGTTGCACTGGATTTGGACTGGTTGAAGTTCCCACATTCGTTATATAATCAGTCCTCTTTGTGCTGCTCCCTTATGAATTGCAATTGTTCATCTGTGCCTTTGGCACTGAGTCAGGGGAGTTTGTATTATTGTGTGATGTTATGCTGGGTTGGAAGATGAGGAGCCAACTAAGTTTGGTAGACATAGTGTAGAATTTAGTTGGCATGGAGAGACATCAAACGATTAGGCACAATCCATCTATGTATTCTGTGCTATTTGTATTTATATGGTTTTCTAATTTGGAGCTATTGCTGAAGCTTGTTACATTTATGTTTCTTCAGCTGTAATGCAAACAGATGGTTTTGAATATTTGAAGGAAAGTTGCCCCTCTGTCCTTACGGAGCTCCTAGAGTACGTGGCTAGAGTTAGTGAGCACTCTGTAATTGTGTGTAGGCATGGGAATGAAGTTGTACTGGATGGTAGTGATGCAAATGGTAGACGGGTGAAGCAAAGGCTATGAGGAAAAGGGCTTCCAAGATGGATATCTGTAGTGAAGATGGAGGTTTTTATCTTAGGATCATTAGAAAAGGAGATTTCCACTTGTTAATTTGTACCGTGCCAGATGTAAATCTAGCTGTACATTCAGGTTTGATTGATGACTTGGTATGATTGTGGCCTCCCTCGTTCGTGTAGGTAGTGTTGCCTGCTTCTGTCTCTCTCTCTGTAATTTTCCTTCAATGCAAGACCCGCATGTGTTCCCTTGTGAGCGACATTACGTTTGAATTCTATTCTATTGGGCCGACAATGAGCGGCTAATCTGGTCTTATGAACTTCCCAACGCAGCTAAGGACAAAGTTTATGTTATCATTTTTCCCTTGCATGTTACTGCCTCTCGTGAACTTTGATGGGTTGAATTGAAAACAAATGCCCAATCAGGATCGTTGTTACTATTAGTTTATGTTGGATACAGAAGACAAATTGGAATGAATGTGAGGATGTTGTTGAACACTTTCTGTTGATGTCATCAACCCTTTTTCGCTCTGTGGGTATGTTTATAGATTTGTTTTGTAATATTAAGGGTAATATCGATATAAACTTTCTTTCTTATTTTACTTATTTTAGAAAAATTACTTTTTATGAGTTAAATTTATTAAAACGATATTTTGTGATACTGTAAATACTAAAAAGAGATATTTTATCAAGGCTTTTTTTTTAGATTTTATTATTGAAGTTGGGTCAATTGTATAGACTGGTCATATTTTTAATGGTCAGTCACGACGTGAATTTTGTAACGTATTAGTCTATATTAATGAGAAATGGAAACAAAGTTATTTTGTCAAAAATTAGAAGATTCAATTAAAAATGTTTTTTTTTATATTTTATCTTAATGTTAATAAATAAAATTATTTAAGTCACAACTAAAAATATTTTTTAATTTTAATTGTAATAGAAGACTAAAATTTAATTACAGTTATGATAATTTGATATGAAATAGGTGAAAGGTCCTGTTTTAATACTTTTAAACCATAAAATATTTATTTGGCAATTTTAAATTATAAGAATATTCTAAACATTATGTAAAATTAGGAGGAGACTCATAGTAGATAAAAGGTCTTGTTTAAATATTTTTAATATTATAAAATATATTTTTTAAAAATTTTGTAATTATAATTGAATTATGTAATTATACAAATTGAGTTATGACCAATGTTATGAATACCGTACCGAGCTCGGTACCGGATTGGGCTCTGGAACGGAACTGTACCGGTATCGGTCGGTACCGGGTATCGTTTCGGGATATTTTTTAAATTTATAAAATAGTCCCTAAACTTTTTAAAAATTGCAAAATAGTCCATATTGATATA
>JANIJH010000004.1:18228559-18248286 GCA_024520975.1 Erythroxylum areolatum
ATTTATTTCCAATCTCAACATTTCGGAAAATTCCAACCAACACCAGTACACCACCGTGCATAATCCAACCATTCCAATCATGAACCAACATCGTGCATCATCCATGAAAATTCCTAAACCCACCAGCACCAATCTAACACTGTCCAACATTTTCACAACACCGATCCAATCAAAATACCAAATTCACCGGAAAATCACATTTTCAAAAATCCAACAATCCAAGATCTATCCAACAATCCAATCCAACACAACAACAAACAAGCAAATGGCATGAAAATTTAGAAATCAGAAACAAAATTTATAGAACCGACTTCGGGTCTCTTGACGGGTCTTCGGGTTTTGTCACGGGTCAGGGGGTCGAACCGTCTCCGGTGGCTTCGGTTGCGTCTCCGGTGGCTTCGGTTGTGTCTCCGGTGGCTTCCCTTCGGTGTCATGGTGTTGTGGTACGGCAGCGAGGATCGGAGAAGGTCGTGGTGGCGTCGGATCTGCGTGGAGAAACCGACGAATGACGAAGCAGACCCAACGAGAATCGGAGAAGGAAGCGACCATCGAGGAGGCAAGTGTCGACGAGGAGGAGACCGATGGCGACGGTGGGAAGAGCAGAGGCGACCGGCGGCGGCAGTGAGGAGTGGCGCGGCAGAGAGATCAAAGAGAGAGAAGGTCGGCTACGAGAGTTGAGAGACCGAGCTTTGGGGGGAGGGGTTAAAATTTTAGGTTAGATTTTTTAAATTTTGCAATCTAGTCCCTGCACTTTGAAATTTTTCGGTACCGGCCTGAAATTTTTCGGTACTGTCCGAACCAGCCGGTATTTTTGGCCGGTACGACCACTGCTGGTTTCGTTCCAGATTACGGCCGGAACAGTACGTTCCGGCCAGATCCGTCCGGAACGGAACGGATCTCGTAACACTGGTTATGACTTTATGGTTGAATAATGTAATAATACAAATTGAGATACAGTTGTGATTTTATGTTTGAATTATATAATCACATAAAGTGGGTTAAGGTTGAATTATGTAATCATATAAAACGAGTTATAGTTGTGAATTTATGGTTGAATTTGTAATCATACAAATTGAGTTATAGCTATGATTTTATGGTTGAATTATATAATTTTAGAGTTATATTTATTATCTTATGGTTGAATTCTACTCACATAAAATGAATTATAGTTGTGAACTTCTATAGTAACCCAACATGAAAATTTCTTGGATAGAATGTGCTTAAGCATCAAATTCTATTAAGGAATCATTTTTATAAGTTCATGAAGTTCACTTGCCTGTGTATCCCATATGATTATTGAGAAATTGTCCTTACTATATTTTTTCTTGTTATTTTACAAAACTTTATTTTGATATGAAGTTATTAAGTTCATTTATTTTTATAGATAAATAGAAAGAAATTCAAATACTTCTAATGATTTAGTTGCTTCAAGAAGATTTGATGATCCAATTTGGGTACGTACTAGATTGGTTCATGGAATGAAGAACCATATTATTTGTTTATATTGAATCAAGCATTAGAAAAGTGGGGGAATCACAAGACTAATGAAACATTTAGCTACGATAAAAGGTGATATAGATTATTTTGAGAAATTGTTGAGAAATTGAGTTATGAAGTAAAATGGAAAGCGAAAACTTTACTTGAAGAGTATCGATATGAGAAAGATAGAAGGCAAAGATTAAACTACAAAATTGACAATGAAAGATCCTTTTACGATGGTCAGGTTGATAGTGGGAATATTAAAGGTGGTGGTATTCCTACCTAATAAGAAAGGAATGTTGTACCTAATGTTATGAAAAGAAAAAGACATGTATCTAACTCTCCTACACTACGAAAAACTCCTGGACCTCAACCTTCAATCTATAGTGCCTTACAATTTAGAGAAACAAATTATAATGTGGATATGGTAATGGCTAGATGGTGGTATGATTCAGGTATAACATTCAATAATGTCCAGTCTTATTATTATCAGCTTATGGTTGATGTCATTGCCTCTTATCGTCTAAGATACAAAGTTCCTTCAATTAATGACTACAAAGGAAAACTTTTGAGTAGCTTTATTTATAAAATAAGTAGCTATTTGAATGAAAGAAGAATGACTTGGGTTATGTATGAGTGTTTAATCATGTGTGATAGTTGGACAAATAGATGATATGATTCTATCATCAATTTTTTGGTTGTTTATGCAAAGGAAATAATGTTTTTGAAGTTTGTTGATGTATTTAGCCTTATTAGAAATGTTGATAATCTGTTTTATATATTTGATGAAGATGTGAATGAAGTTGGGTCAGAAAATATTATTCAGTTTATTATTGACAATGATTTTGCTTACAAAGTAGTTAGAATAAGATTGCAAAGTAGGTATAATTCTTTTTATTGAATTTTTTTGTGCTACACATTGTATTAACCTGATGTTGAAAAATATAAGAAATGTTAGATTTTTCCTATAATTGAAGCAACTATGCAGAAAGTATAAAAAAGTGACTAAATTCATCTACAATCATGCATAGGTCCTTAATTTAATGAGAAAGGATTTCATTAATAATAGAAATTTGTGTCCTCCTGATATTATAAGATTTGCAACTTATTTCTTGTTACTTTGGTATTTTATTCTAATGAAGAAGTTGAGACAAATGTTTACAAGTAATAAGTGTTAGGTCAAGGTTCATTTTTTAATAATTTTGATGATAACTATAGATTATTTCAAAATTCAAATTAGATTTATTTCCTTGTATAGGCATCCATATAATTCCTAAAAGGAAATAAAATCATAGGATAATTGCTTCCTTTTTTGCAGGAACCTTCTTTATGAACTTGCCTAATTAAAAATAATTCCATGACATCCGGAAGCATCTTACTAATTCGAATAATTAGATTCAAAAGAATTGACAGGATGATTATCTTAACGTCTGAATATTGAAAATTTCAGCAGAGATAATGTCAAAGATTTAGCAACAGCTAGTTGAAGAAAATATCTACTTTAGGAAGAGCCATTACATTTGTGAAATATACAAACTTGTGAAATACTTTAGCAGTATCAATATTCTTGAAAGTCATATCTATATCGAACTCTTTGTGCTTAGAAAGTGAAATCACTCTATTAAGAGAGACTGTTAAACCCTTAGGAAATCTCCTTACTGACTGTGTCTTTTTTTTTTTTCATTTTTTCAATGGCTGTCTTTTTCTTTTTGATAATGAAAAAGGGGGAGAGTTTATATGATATACTTTTGCATATTTTTATATGATGATATATTTTGCATATATGATGATGTATTTCTAAATGCATATTTCTCAATACTGCTTGAATATATATATGATTGATTATTTTGTTGAAATTGTGAAAATTTATGATATATAAATGATAGGTTCCTTTCTTAAGAGATAGGCTCCTGCTAATTATAAATGAACATATAAGAGCCGCATGTATCTTTTAAAATCATTATCTCTTTGAATTTTGAAAAATATATCTATTATTGATTGTCATCATCAAAAAAAGGGAGATTGTTAGTTTAAGATTTTTTAAACGATTTTGATGATAACTATATAATATTTCAAAATTTAAATTGGATTATTTCCTTGTATAATTAACGGTCTTATTCTCAAAAGGAAATAAAATCATAATAAATACGTTTTCTCTTGGAGGAACTTTCTTTATGATCTTATCTTATTAGAAATGGATTATCCGAAAGGATGCTACTAATTATGAAAGTCATATATTAGTTGCGTGATTACTGGAAGATTTTTAGCAAAGATGACATCGAAGTTATTCAGAGTTAAATCCATCCAATTGACTAAAGATGCGAGTGAAGCAATAACTAGTTAAAGAATTTGACTATTTAAGGAAGAACAATAACACTTATGAAATAGAACGAACATGTTCAGATGCTCAAAACATTTTGAGCAACATCTATACTCTTGAAAATCATATCATTAATATTGTGCTTTAGAAATTGAAATCACTTTATCAAGAGAGAAATTGTTATTTAGTTTTTCAGTGAGCTTTTTAGAAGATTGTTATACACTTCAAGTGTGGAAGGTTGGAGAACTTTAAAAAGTATGTACTTGTGAGCTTGGAGAGGCTCATCAAATTTAATAATTCGGTTTTCATACTGAAATACTCAAGTTGAACATTTAGGGACTAGACGTAGGCTTGGGTTGTAAGCCGAATCAGCATAAATTAATTACACCTTTCTTCTCTCTCTTCTCTTAAATTTTATATTTCCGCATTATATTGTATGTGTGTTCATTTAAACAAGAGGCTTCTTCACTGTTATAGTAGGCTCTTTCTATTTTCAACTTGCTAAAGGTTCATTTCATTTTAACTAATGTCTTCTGTTTTAAATTATTTTTAACAGGACTTTTTGTTTAGCAAGCTCCTGTCATTTAAAAGGTTTTATCATTTAACATGCTCTTTTCATTTAGACAAGATCCTATCGCACAATAGGCTCCTATTGTATTAATTATAGACAGACTCTTGACATTTCTTTTTGAACTGAAACAACTTACGAAAAATTTTTATACACACAATTCACCCCCCTTTTGCGTTTGTTTGTTTTATCATAAATGAGATCTGATAGAAGGCTACATCCAATCCAAACTTAAAAGAAGATCCAATAGAATAGAAAGGGAGATTTAGAATTATGAGCTCTTTGTTTTCTATTAATTTTTCTATATGTTTATGATTGATTTCATTTTCTATTATTTATAATTAGACATTTTTTAGTGTCTAAGTGTGATGAACCCTAGTTTTGATACAATATGTCCTAATCTTTTATTCAATGCAATTATTTTGATTGATCTATTGTGATTTAATTATGTGTTTTATGCTTGTTTTAATATAGCTAGAATATTAGTGCATGATTTGATTTTATATAATTGAAATTGAAAAATCCTTTATTTGAATAGATCTACTATAATTGAAAGGAGTTGAATACAAACCTAGAGATAGGTTGACAAAAATCCTCTAGATTATGGTCAAACCTAATAGTGGAATTCATAAATCGATAATACAATCCTAGGTATTTTAATTAGAAAGTTTTATATTAATCAACCAATAAATTAGTTGTTAGTAGTATCGAGAGAGTTATTAACATAAGATAGGAATTTTCAGTCTAATATTCAATGAAATAATTGTATGATAAATGGTTAATTATTTAATGATTTTTAAGGGGATTCATCACCTAAACAATAATATTTGATATTGATTTTTCTAAGTAATTTCCTTAGTTTTCTGCATTCATTATTTTTTCCAATTTTAGTTTATTTGCTTAAGTTTTATTTTTTTTAATCAAAAACCAAATATACAATACTTACTATCTTATTGGGATCAACTTGTACTTGCATATATTAGCTACAACTACGTCTTGCACTTATAATTAATTTTATTATTGATATAACATAAAAATATCAATCAAATACTATCAACACAATAAAACATTAGGAAACAATGACTAATGTTGAGCAACATCGAGAAATCATCAGAAGATGGCAAGACATCGATAAATGGTAGTAAGTGGCTTGGTGGTTGCCTCCTCTCTGTCATTTTTTCGCCGATTGAAAGTTTTTAGGTTCCAACACAACTATAGGCTAAGAGTAGATGGGTGATCTTATTGAGTATGGGATAAGCATCAAACGATGATCCTATGGAGAGACTTTGGGTGATGAACTCATGGATATAAACAATAAGGATTAAATGTGCCAATTGATTTTTGGATTTAGGTTGTGAAAACAAATATAGAATTATAGAGAAGTTATTCATATATACATTATACATTAGTTAATAACTTAATATGATTAGTTAAATAATATAAGTTATATATACATTATGCATTGGTTAATATGATTAGTTAAACAATATAATGTACTTGGAAACAAGTTTCTCATTGACATGGATTATGAATTTGAATGAATTTATTAGCATTTAAAAATAAAATTTAAAATGTATTATAAATTATAATTGTTGAGATTAATTACTTCAATCATAATTAAAATAAGTGTCTAATTGAATTTAAATTATTAAGTTTATAAGTTTGATAAAAATTAGAAACAAGCTTTTAATTCAATTGGAATTACTATTGTTATTAGTTTAATAATCTAGTTGAATCAAATTCATAATTTAATTTAGTTAGTTCTATAATAATTAAAAATGAGTTTCCACTTAAAATGAATTAACTATAATTTAATATAATTAGTTCAATAAAAATTAAAAATGTTATTTAAAGTAAATTATAATATTTATAAATTTATTATGAGCATGAGTTAATTATTCTATTAATCAAATTATTTATTTGTAATTTTTAAGTTTTGTGAGTAGAATCTATTTCTTGAAATTTTGTTTACAAGAAAAATGTTCATTTTGATAAAGACGCCCAAATTTCTACATGTGTTATCACCATATTAGTATAGTTATTCAAGATTTGATACTTCCTTGGAGAAGATATAATACATGTTATTAATGTTAATAACTTAATACAATATATGTATTTTGAAGATTGTTTGGTTATCACAGATGTTGAAATGAAGTACACGATTGTACTCTCAACATTGCCACAACTAGAAAGTGAACATTTAAGCATGCTTTGGAATTTAGATTTTCCTAGCTTGAAACATGTTGGTGATAATATTTATAAGAGAAATTAGAAAGAGTGGATTAATTAAGACTTTATATCCTATCGATTTTGCAATTGAAATAATTGGAACTTATTGCATATTAAATTTCAAGGACATTATCACATGAATTAGTTAACTCTATTCTATGTATGGTAAGTAACATTTAGGCGATGTTTATGTTATGTAATTATTTTATGTTGAACTAAGTTATACTGAACTATATTAATTGTGTTCATTTATGTATACTAAGCTTGATATTGTTAAATTTATCAATATATATATTTTACTTAATAATTCTACCCAAGTATGATTACTAATTTTCAATTGCTATACGAATGATGATTGAGAATATACATAATATTTTAATTTTGTAAGAAATTAAAATTTTGATTATGAACTCAGTTTATATTAACATGACATTGACATGCATGTAAAATATTTATTTTTTCCTGTAGAAATTTAGTATTTTATGACTACTGTATCAAATAATATTGTTACTGAACTTAGATAGAGTGAGAAATTAAATGATGACAATTATGAAATCTAGAATAGAGCATGAACACTTGATTAAGGCAAATAGCCCAGCATAAAAGGGATTGTGATGTTTATAAAATATGTAATAAGTACTCATGCACTCATATTATATTGTTAAACAATATAGATAATGACATAATACGTGAATCATAGAAATATAACCTTACTAAGGACATGTGATATACTTTAGTTACAAGTTCTAAAGGATTCTTAATGTCCAAAGTAAGGTCACTTATTATCAAGTTTGACATATATAATAAGCAAATAGATGAAACAATGCAAAAGCATTTAAGGCACATACAGTGTTGGTCATAAATTATCATATGAGTAATAAGTGCAAGTTGTGATTTGATTTTTACCTTATAATTAGGAGCATAAGATGCATTCAACCCACAATAAGAGCATCAAAATAATGGAAAATGCTACACGATATCTTATATTAGAAGAAAAACATCTTTAAGATATCCTCTAAGGTATATGCAGTTGGTTATATCATATATACTATTATGAACATGAAACGTAAGCCTTATACTGGACCTAATTAAAAAAAAAGGGTAAGAAAAATACATATTATATTGAGTACTCAAAGAATGCAAAAAAAAACTAATATGAAAAAGGGAAACATCCTTTCAAAAACCAGAACATAAAAAAGTTAAGTGCTTTAAATGTGGCATTAAGGTTCACTTCACTCACGATTATAATGGGCCCAAAAAGTATAATCTTATTGTATAGACATTTTTCTATAAATATTTTTGTTCTATTTTTTTAACTAAATCATATCCTTTACGGATTGTAGACTCATAAGCATCTAACTATATAGTGAAGGATAAAGATGCCTTCACAGAATTCCAGAATATCCCATGCGGATCACAATGGATTTATGTGGGAGACAACGTAAGAGTTATTGTACAAGGTATTGAAATATATAAATTAGACATATGTGGTGGTTAAGCCCTAATCCTATATGAAGTATTGTTTGCTAGAAAGATTCAGTGGAATCTCATTTTTTAGTTGGTATTAAGGCATGGATTTATATCTTATAACCATTTATTATAGTTATGGATTTATGTTAGATGATTTTATTATTCTAAATGTTATTAATGCAAATAATAACATTTGTTTTCCTTCTTCACATCATCTAGTAATTCTAATGATGATACTTTTTTGACATGCTAGATTATGTCACATTGGTCTCAATCGAATAAGTCGATTAGCTAAAGAAGGCTTCTTAAGTGATTTACATCAAGTAGATTTACCTATTTGTGAACATTTTCTAGCCGCTAAAATGACAAGAAAGTCATTTGGAAAAGGAACATGAGCTTCTTGTCCATTGCAGTTGACTCATTTTAATCTTTGTAATCTAATTTATATATTTCATCACTTTTACAGATGAATATACTCGATATAGTTACTTCTATTTAATTTCCTATAAATCAAACATAAAATGATTTCATTTTGTATATGAATTTGATTGAGAATCAAATAGACAAGAAAATAAAAGCATTAAGAACTGATTAAAGACAAGAATACTTGTCAGATAAGTTCAAGATGCTATGTGATAAAAAACTGGTAGGAAGGTAGTTGACTATTTATTAAATCTCACAATAAAATGGCATTGTGGAAAGATGTAATAGTATGTTACTAAAATGGTTAGGTTAATAATGGCACATGCAAACTTACTAATCATGTATTGGGATGAAACATTACTTATAACCACTTATATAGTAATTGAGTGCCATAATATCAATTATGAACAATCTGTATAAGTTATAAATAGGTTAAAAAAAACATAATATGAAAAGTTCAAGATTAAGAGGGTATGTTACCTACATTCATAACCTCTCACAAATTTACGAAACTAAGCCTAAGAGGGAAGAAAAATATCTTTATTAGATACTCTACAAAAGCAAAAGGTTATATGTTCATAGGTAAACTAAGTAATGAAGGAGTAACTGAATATGAATAATGAGATCTCATATTTTTAGAAAATGGATTTCCAAAATAGGATGAAGTAGGAAAAGACCTTTTTTTAATATAAAAATCTTAATCAAAATGATTATATTATGAGGAATCATGAAGAGAGACTTTATCTAAGGAGGCGGTTGGTTCACATAGGAGATTAATAAGAATGAGAATGAATATAGTGAAGAATGAGAATAGATATAATCATTATGATTATGATGGTTGGTTAAGAGAAAGGAATGATTAACGTTACCATTTATAGTGGTTGGTTTGTTAAAAATATTGAGAAATAAAAATTTGTTATATTTTAATTAATAAATAAATTCTATGTTAATTAATAACATTTTAATTAACTAATTAATTATATGTTAATCAATTAATTATATTTTAATCAATTTTATTTTAAATAATTTTATTTTATATTTTAATTAATTATAGTTTAATTATTAAAAAATATCAGTGTTTGTGGGAATCAAAACCATTCCTCCCACACATGGGGGGTATGGACTATTACCTAAAACTGGGGTATGAAAAAACTATTCAATCAACCATAACAAATAACCAACCATTACCATTCATTCCTTCCCCATTGATTTATTCTTATACTCCTTAACCAAGCACCCCTTAAGTGAAAGTAGTCTAGAATTTGAACGATTAACTCAAGGTCAATTAAGATTACAACTATTGAATGTTTACCTGTTGTATCTTATCTGAGTGGAAGTAACTAGGATGCTTATAAGTCTGGTTCTTATAAATCCTTTTTACATCAAAGTAATCATGGAATAATTCCTTGGTGTCATTTTGAAATAAAAGGGGAAATCGATATTGTTATCCCATAAGAAGAAGATAAACAAAGGTATGTATATGAAGCTTTTACTGGTTCTGCCAAAAAAGAATGGATGAAAGCAATTAAATAACAAATTACTTCTTTAAGCTTAAATCAAGTATGGGACTTAGTTGATCTCCTTAATAGGTGTAAAGCTATTAGGAACAAATGGATTCTCAAAATAAATTGAAAAGTTGATGGTAGTAAGGAAAGATACAAGTTACACTTAGTGGTTAAATGATACACATAATGAGAGACAATCAATTATGATGAAACATTTTTACCTATTGTGAGGTTTACTTCAATTCATCTAGTCTTGGATATGGTAACTGGTTTGGATCTTGAATTACATTATTTGGATACAAAAACTACCTTTCTAAATGGAGAATTAAAAGAAGAAATTTAAATGGAACAATATGTAGGTTCCATTGATGCAGACTAAGAAAATAAGGTGTGTCGGTTATTAAAATTGATTTATGGTATAAAGCAATCCTTAAGGAAGTGGTGCATTCATTTTCATAACATAATTATTTTATATGATTTTCATATGCTTGATGTAGAACATTATGTATATAGTAAGAGATCAAAAGATAAATTTTCAATTTGGATGATATTTTGATTGCTTATAATGACTATGAGTTTGTTAAGCAAATCAAAGAATATTTGCTATCTAAATTTGAAATGAAAGACATGGGTGAAGTTGCATATATTCTTAGAATTAAGATTTTAAGAGATGATTCAAAAAGATTACTATCAGTTTCTAAAGTAACTTGTATTCAAAATATTCTAGAACAATTTTACATGTAAGATTGCAAACTAATTGATAATCTTATTATTAAAAGCAGATGTCTCAACAAAATGTTTTCCCTATTAACACCACAAGAAAGGAAAAATGAAGAAAGTTCTATATTCCAATGCTATTGGAAGTCTTATATATTTACGATGTATATAAGGCCATAAATTCGTGACATTGTTGGAATGGAAATAAAACATTAGTTAAATTCAAGATAAGCACATTAAGAAGCAGTAAAGAGAATATTGAGGTATCTAAAAGTTACCATTGATTGTACATTATGTTGTTAAGGCAACAACTTATGTATATAAGGGTATACATGTACAGATTTAAAAAAAGATTTAAATGAGAGAAAATCTACCTTTGTATATATTTTTTTACTTAATAATAGTGTTATATCATATAAAGGTAAGAAACAATTATATGTTGTCCTATCCACAATGGAAGGTAAATTTATAGCATTTTTAGCAGTAGTATAAGAAGTTATGTGGCTTAGATAATTCTTGATTAACTTGAGATTCATTAACAATAAGATTGATTGAATAATAATCAATTGTGATAGTCAAGTATCAATCACTTATATTAAAAACCCCAAATTTGATTGTAAAACTAAATATAAATACCAAGTACAACTATGTGAAAGATATTGTTGCACAGGAAGAAGCGAGTATTAAGTATATATCTACACAAAATAAAACGATAGAATTAATCACAAAACTAATTTTCTAAGATACATACATTGAGTATATGAAGTCACTAAAATACTAAAATATTATTGATTAACATTTCTTCATATATGTCCATTCAATGTATTGTCATTTCTAAATGCAAATATGAGTTAGACATTGTTTATTAGAAATTTTTTATTAAAGAATAAGCATTGCATAGTACTTGATTCTATAATATGTTTACTTTTTAAGACTTATTTTACGTATGAATCAAAAAGTATATCAAACAAAGAAAAGATTGACCCTGTCACTTAGGCAACCACCTCTAATATTTGTGATGACTAAAGAAGAGGTAGGTTTTAATCTTGTTATCGAGATGATAATAGGAAATGAGAGCAAGAAACTTAAACCACAAATGTTGACCTAGATAATAAGTCAAAAGGAAATTGGTTTAAAGTCATCATATGGTCACAATATTTGTTTTGGGTAATAGATGAGTAAACTTGTGAACTCAAGTTAAACATTAAATATGTAACCAACATCTGTATGATATTGCATTCATAAAAGATATATGCTCCAAATAAAAAAGAAGTCGATACTATAGGACATGACTTTTATCATGTGTATAAAAATGATCGTGAAAAAGGATTGATATAAGTTATAAGATCTTAACTTATAATAAGTGAGACCCTGAAGGCTAAATGAGCCTCGTAATATACCATTATGACTTTTATATAATTCTTAATAATTAAATTTAAGATTGGTTACTTTAGAATGATACCAAAGATCATATATGATATAATTTTATGGAACAACTCTAGGAAATCAAATAAAATTCAATTCAAGAGAATATAAAATAAAGTAAGCTCATTTTGATTGGGAACTCATATAAAAAAATGTTTTTAAAGGTGGCCACTAACTTTTAGTAAGATAATTGAATACATTTGTAACACGATAGAGTTAATAAGATCAAAGGAGATCAAAATACAAAATATAACCTAGGGTAGCATCCTAAAATCTACTCGATGATCGATTTATTAATCACGATGTCATATATTTCTAATAGATATATAACCAAGAATTCTTGTTGTATACTAGTCACAAAAGTTATTGGATAAGTATAGAAAATGTAGAATTCCAATTAACTAAATCTATCTTATGTAAAGAGAGATGATAGTTATAATATACATTTATAAATAGGTTATCATTGTTATGTTATCACTAATTTATGTTTCAACTAATAAAGTGCAACTACAATCTTGAATTAAACTATATAAAGCCTCATTTTAAATTAAAAAAGTATCAAAATATAATAACATTAAGTTTAAATAAAGAAAAAAAAAAACAACTTTTCTCTATAATTAAAATTTCTTTACCCTATGAAAATAAGTTAACATCGTGATATTAATCAATAATACATATCCAATCCTAGAATTTTTAAAAAAGTTTTGAAAGCATTAAATTTTAAAGGCAAAATGTCACAACTTACAAACAAACTTAACTTCTCAAAATAGTGAAAATCACTTAATTTGAACTACTAACAGAAAAATCTCGTGTGATTCAAATTCCAACAGCTAACAATAGCCTTAAAACCCAGCTCACCGTGTCACATTTGCCATGGCTTATGCATCCCACCACGTGCATTGTTAGAAACTCAACTTGTATGTCAACAATATAAAACGTAATTGGGATGGATATTATTTCATCAAATAATCTGTAGCTACCTATGGTGCGTCAAAAAATGCTTCTATGGAACCCTTCATTAACAAACACATTCTGTCTTGACTTTAACATTAAACTAATTCACCATAGTTCTAAACATTTCACACACTCCAATATGTGAATAGGTATTGTCCATGTTGGAGCTTCTATCTTTATAAGATGATTTGGAGTCGGATATGTTGTATCAATTAGTTATAAAACTGCTATTGAGTAGTGCTTTTGTCTTGAAATGTTCTAAATTTTTTCTTGTCCCATGTAGCTGTGATTATTGAGGATAAGGCTATCCAAAAACATTTACAAGCGGTGTTGTTTTTATAGTTCACCCGTCAGGTTTGGATGTCATCTAGGTTGTCGATTGCAACATTTAACGTGCATTTATTATGAAGCTCCCTCTATATGTTCCTAATTTAGCCACATTTGAAGAAAATGATCACTAGTTTCTTCTGCTTCTCTATATAAAAAAACACCAATTGGTGCGCTTTGCGTATTTGGCTATTTTATCCACTTTTTTTTTAATCTGCCTTTCATTGCAATCCACAAAGTGAATGCTGCATGAGGTAGAAGATGACTGGACCATGTATCTTTAGTCCATGCCAGCTTAGGAAGTTGATTGAAAAATAACTCCTTAAAAGAGGAGTTTGAATATCTGCCATCAAGCTTATGTCTCCAATTGTATTTATCTGTTCAGTGTTGCAATAAGTGCCACATATCTCATCAACTAGGGAGGTGGGGATTGTAGAGCTCCGAACTTTATCTTTGCTTTGTAATGCTATAACAACTAACACTTCTAAAGGGATTGAACTCTTTAGGGAATCAGCCACATTGGAGTCAATCAAAGGTCCACAGAAAGCCAATTATCATACCAAAAGTTAATGGACTTCCCATTACCTATGAGTGCAATGAAGTCTGTTTTATACTGGTTCCTCATCTTTAAAATGGATTTAAAAGTGTTAGAGGGAATGTGTGGACAGTCTATTGACCATATGCTTCTATTCTTGATGAAGTAGTTATGTATCCATCTGCACTATAGAGATTTTATGTCCTCTATTAATCTCCAAAGCTTTTTTTGTGAGTAGGTTGAGTTTATAGTTTTGATGGAATCAATCTCCAAATCACCTTGATTTCTAAGAGTGCAAATTTCTTTCCATTTCACCATAATTTTGTTATTTTTATCCTTTCTACATGTTCATTAGAAGTTGTTGAATAAACTAGCTATAACTTTCAAAAATGACCTTGAAAAATACAAGTGGGCAACCCAATAGGTGTTGATAGAATTAAGGACCAAGTTAATAAGTTAGACCCTCCTTGCGCGCGAAAGATGTTTAGACCTCAAAGATGAGATTTTGGCATGTATTCTGTAAAGTTAATCAGTATAATCCCTTGCTTTTCATCTGTGGAGAGATTGGGATGCCTAAATATTTCATTAGGAACTCTTGAGACTGAAATCCATAAAGCAGTGATTAGTTTTTGTAGATTCGAGGCACTCTTAGATAAAAATATGTTGCTTTTGGAACAATATACTTGTAGTTTTGAAGCACTGTGAAAAATCTTTAAAGCTTTAGTCAAGGTAGAGATAGAAGTGGCACCAGCTTTTGAAAGCAGGATCATATAATTTTTAAAACAAAGGTTGGTTAGTCTAATTTACCACACTTAAAGTACTTAGAGTGGTATTTGAAATCCTTTGTCTATGCCACAACATGCTCAATTATTTTATGGAGAGTTTGCATCACCAAGGCGAAGATGTATCAAGACAAGGGAACTTTTTGCTTGATCCCTTTACTACTTTGAAAAAATTGGTAGGTTATCCATTTATCAAGATGCTATGAAAAGAAGTTGTCAACTATTGTTCAATCCACCTTATGAATATTCCTGAAAATTCTATAGCCTACAACATAATTGTGATAAAGCTACAATCATCATTATCATAGGCTTTCCTGAGATCAAGTTTGATACAACAATTGGGTTTGCTTTTCTTCTTGGAATAATTGGGAATGAGCTCTTAAAGTAGCAAGATGTTAACACTAATTAGTTTTCCAGGTATATAAGCACCTTGAGTGTGACTAATGTGCTTATAAAGAATTCTTGAGTCTTTATGCTATAAGCTTGATAATGATTTTATATAGGGAGCTGGAACAAGAAATTGGTCTAAAGCCAGCGAAACTATTCAATTCTCCATTCGTTGGTACAGGAGTGATGAAAGTCTTATTGATCTCTTTAAGAACTTCACTAAAGAATTCCATCACAACTTTTGAAACCAAGTTACCAGTGAGAGAAGTTTCCTTGAAAATTTTGACATTGAAACCGTTTGGTCCAGGGGATTTGTGAGGGTGAAGAGATGTAATTGCATCATTGATTTCCTATATTGATACAAATATGTCTAATTGGATTGCATCTTCTGAAGAAATAGATTCATTTATAATATGTTTGAGAAATTGTGTGGAAGTGTGCATCTGGAGGCTTACACATAAGCTCACTAAAGTGCTTATAAGTTCCTTATATAAGTTGTATTTGAAAATCAAGAACAATATTGTTGTGAGGGAGTAAGATAATCATGTTTCTATCCTTTCTTGAAACAATGGCCTAGTGAAATACATAGGTGTTTTTATCACCATGTTTTATCCATTCTACGTATTATTGCTCTTTGTTTGGATAAGGAATAATCGAATAACAATGCTTAAGAGTAATTTTGCAGTGATTCCCTTTCCATTGTTTCAAGCCTCTAATTCCTAGGATTAGTGTACTGCAACTGTTAAATAGATTCTAACTCTCCTCTTACAATGTTTACAAGATGGTGGGTGTTGCTAATATTAACGCTGCAAAGAGTCTTCATTTCTTGCTTGATTAATTACATCTTCTTCGAATAAATAAATTGCTTAGTTCCATGGATGTCAGACCTCAATATAGTCCATAAGTCTTCCTCAAACCCATCTAGTTGTATCCTAAATTCATTGAATCTGAATGGGTGGATAATTATCTCTACATTTAGAAAAGTGAGAATGGGGGTATGATTTGATAAATGTTTACTAGCAATCTTCGAGAAGCAACTAGGAAATAGATTCATCCATCTTAGATTTTCCACGTTTCTTTCCAATTTCTTCTTTATCAAGTTAGGACCCGCTTATTTATTTGTCCATATATAGAAGTGTCCTCCTATTGATGCAAGGAATAGAACCTGACCTTAGTCCTTCAACCTCCTCCGTTCTCAAAATGGAATTGAAATCACCTGATAGCATCCAGGGGTCTGTATTGGAAGTGGTAATTTGTTTAATGTGATTCTATAAGAAATTTCTCTGGTAAGCACTATCATGTGCATATATGAAGGAGATACATAATTTTTGATTGAGATGTCCAATAGTAACCTCTAAGTGAATCATTTGATTGGTTATGCTAGATGAGCTAATAGATAGAGCGTTAGAGTTGTACAAGACAAAAATCCCACCATTCAGTTGATAGGAGATGTTGGATATGCTTCTCCACTTTGCTAGAAATAGTTCAGTTTATTGTTGCTTTGTCTTTTTATTCTTGTTTCCAAAATACCAACCAAGATAACTTTGTTTTACAAAATGATCTCTCTGATCATTAGTTGTGTATTAAGGGTATTAGCCCTCTTACATTCCAAGTAAGAAAATTCATGTTGATGTCTACCTTAGTGAGAGTTTTTTTTCCTATTTAATCTTTGCCTCATGATTGTTTCAAATTATAGTGCTATATCTGTCTAAAGTACCTACAATTTATTCCTATTAGATTCATTGATTTTGTTCTCGAAATTTCTAGCATTATGCTCGTCTATATCATTAAGCACCATCTTCTAAGCCACTGTTTACGATTCTTCATCAATTTTAGCACTGTTCATATGCTGCTCAATGACTTGCACCATTTCTTCCATTACATGGATATTAGCTGGTACAAGGTGTATGAATAAATGCAATCTTTGCATTAATTTTCTCCCCCATATGTCTATGATGAGTAATTGATATACTTGTGTTTAGAATTCCTAATTCAATAACGCCATTGGCTGGACCTTGATGAGTATGTGGGGATATAAATTTCCATTAGTTTTATCCAACATATGTGTATTATGAGTTGTCACTGTGCTTGCTTCTGCTACTCTAGTTTCGACAACTTCATTGGCAACATATTTCTCATCATCAACGAGTAGTAATTTTTCGTTCTTTACCAAGTTATGGTCGCCATGCATATGTTACTCAGCAATTGGTCCTCAATGGGTTATAGGCCTTCATTCAACCTAATGAATGAAATAGTATTAGGTAGATCAGTTAAAGAAGTCACAAGGACAGATACGTGAGCATAATTGACGTGTCTTGTTTCAGTCGTTGCTTGATCATGAGCTATAAGTTTGCCAATAAAACTTGCAAGGTGGCTTAACTCACTCGTCATCTAATATTCAAGCGTTATGTTGTTCATTTTCAAAATTTCTAATTTAAGGCTGGGTCTCCACACTTGTAGCAGTAAGGGCTTGTTTTGCACATGCCAAAGTCCAGATTACAGAACTAGTTTAGCTTCCTCCAAGCTAGAAAATTTGAACAAGAGCATATCGTCATTATTCACTAGGACCTCCAATAAACCGTATGGCTTCCATGCATTGAATGTCCAATACTTCATTACTGGAAATGCAATTCTATTATCTATAAAGAAACCGTCTAGTGTAGTTCTCCATCTGTCCACACCTACCCTCAAGATATCCAACGGAGGAGCAATTATTCTCTATTCAAGTGATTCACTAGGTAGATAATATGTTAGTTTCAGCTCAAGTTTCGTGTCACCAAACTAATTGTGTCCATGTCTTGTAGGTTGGAGGTTTATCTTGGCTAGTGGTACGAGGATTATCTAGGTTTGTTGAAGGGATTTGTTAAAATTAGAAGAAACTAAAACTAAAAAAATTATAAACTTAAATAAACATATTTTTTAATTTTAAAAAAAAATTTCTACAAGCCAAGAAATAAAAGCAAAAAAATTATAAATTCAAGTAAACATATTATTTTTCTTAATTTAAAAATATAAATAAATACAAACAACCCTAAGCACTTGTTTGGTTCAGTTTTTTTAGGCTCTAAAAGTACTTTTTTCTATCGCAAAAAGCTATTTTAAGGAAAAAATTAGTGTTAGGTTGTAAACTTCAAAAGTACATTTGAAGTAGAAATAACTTTTTTAAAAGCTAAAATACAGCTTTTTCAAAAGCTAAAATTTGGAGCTTTTCAGAAAAGCCCCAAAATTTAACTTTTCGGATAGACCAATTTACATCATTTACTCATATCAAAAGTGACTCTTCTATTTCTTCAAACTGTTCTATTTGATGCCTGTTTTATTTTTTTTTTCTGGTATACTTTTTCTGGAATTTCACAGTGCAGATGTTGTGAAGGTCTGCGTTGTTAACGCATTTGCGACCAATTTTTGAGAAGAATTTCAGTCTCTTGGGCATTGGAGAAGGAGACGACTCGCCGTCGTTCTTAAAGGAAGGACAAAACGTGTTCACATTCTACAGGAGTGGGCGTAGGTATTGTCAGGGGTTGTTAGCGACGATAGAGTTGAAGAGCAGGCACGATATGATTTCGAGGATCTATAATATGATTGTTCCGTGTAGAGATGAAATTAGTTTTGAGGTGTATATGAATGAGGACTCGATGGATCATGTGGTGTTTGCTTTGGCCAAGGAGAAGATTGCTAAAGTTATGCACAAGGAGGTTAGGGATTTGCAGAGGTTTGTTGGTTTTGTGGGGCAACCAGTTGGTGGAAGGAAATGAGTTGTCGATGAATTAAGTGTTGTTTCTGAATCTAAGGAGGTTGCTGGGGATTTGATCATCGAGGCTATGCTTGATCAAGTTTCTATTTGACACTTGTTTTTTCTTCAATTTTGATGTCAGTTTGAGTTTTATCATGTTTATAATGTCCTTATGGTCAAATGGATGATATTAACACATTCCTAGTTGAGTGAAACTAGCTTCAATTATCAAGCTATTGTGCCATAGAAAGGTTCCCATTCGGTTGATACTTGTGACTTATGATAGTGAGAATATTTTATTGGCCTCAAGTTTTTGAATTATATGTACTATTTGATGTGGATGATGGTGCTTAAAAGGCAGTAGTTAGGAGAATGAAACTTTAAGTTTTTGTTCTTCTTTCTCTTTTTATGGCCATTCATAATTTTATAAAGTTAAATGCTTAAAAGAATGAAGAGTTTTCTCCCTATAATGAAGATGATGAATTACTTCCTACAAATAAAGAAATCAATAAAAATGAAGACGTTAAAGTAAATCATTTAGACGAGTCATAAAATAGCGAGATGAATGATGCGAGGGAACATATTGCAAATCTTCTTATATTACGATAAAATACATAGTTTATTATGTATTTAACTATTTATTCAGTTTGAATATTTATTTTGGGATTATAATATTTTTTTTCACGTTTTAATATTTATTTTTTATATTAATTTTATTTCCTACAAGAAAATGAGACTTCTCTTTAAATTATTTCCTACAAGATGGTTATTTAAAATTTTCTACAAGATGATTATTCAAGAAATAGGTAACCGTAAATATAATATATTGTACTTTGCATATTGTTTAGTATACTTTAAATATTATTTAGCATA
>JANIJH010000004.1:18252334-18275638 GCA_024520975.1 Erythroxylum areolatum
CAATAATTCAACAATTCAATATTAATACAATAATAAATCACAAGCCAATTTTCACCATTCAATAATCAATAAATCACTATTTCAATTTTAACTTCTAATTCACTTCCAAATCCAAATCCAATTCAATTTTCAAATCCAATTTCCAATTCCAAATTTCAAATTTTAATTTCTAATTCACTTCTAATTCCAAATTCCAAATCCAATTTCCAATCCCAATTCAAAATTTTATTTCCAATCCAATGCAAAAATTCAATTACAATTCCAATTCCAAATTTAATTTTCAATCCAATTCCAAAATTCAATTCCAATTTCAATTCTAATTCTAAATTTAATTTCCAATCCACTTCCAATTTCTAATTCCAAAATGCAATTTGCTAAAATTCATTTCCAAAATCTAATTTCAAACTTCCACTTTCGGTTTAATTTAATAACTCACAAAACAAATCACAAAAATTACAACTCCAACCGAAATCAACAACATCCAAACCCCAACAATTTCCAATCCAACCGAAATCCACTTCCTTATTTTTGCCCAAATCCATTCGGTGACAGTGCCCACCGAAAGCCACTATCAAACTTTCCTCCAAATCTAACACAGTAATACCATTTTTTCACCTCAAATCCACTATAATCAACAACCAACACAATTAAACAATCATAACTTTCAAAATGCCATGAAAAATTAAACAAATTTCAAATATCAATCGGTCTTCACCGATGGAGGAAGGAGAAGGCCGGATGGTGTGCGGTGGAGAACACCGGATGGCGAGCGCGAGGAGGACGAAGACTGTGTGCAGTCTGCGCGAGAAGGCTGGACGGTGTGCCCGAGGAGGCGAAGACGACGTGCGGTGTACGATCACGGTGAGGCAAAGACGGTGTGCGGTGGACGTCTTCAGGCATGGACGACGATTGAAGGCTGGAGGCAAGGCAAGGCAGGCCGGAGAAGCCACACGCGGGAGTCCGGACGGCGGAAGGGAGAGACGAAGAGAGAGGGAGAGTCGGCGAGGAGAGAAGAAGACGATGAGAGAGTGAGAGTCGGGGTAGGTTAGATAAAATTAGGGTTGATTTTTTTAATTTGCAAATTGGTCCCTAGATTTTGTTTTTGCGGAACGGTCCCAAAAATTTCGGTATTGACGGTACCGGCTAGTACAGACCGAAATCGGCCGGTACCCACCGAAATTCAGACCCGAAATCTTTAAGCCCGTTCCGGTACCGGTTTCCGGCCAGTATGGAGCGTTCCGGCCGGAACGGTATGAAATTCACTACATTAGTTTCTAGGTTCATAAAATATCTTTTAGAGTGGATTTCGTCTTATATAAAATGATTTTCATAGCTATATTTTTAGCAACTATTTTTGATAGAATTTATTTTATGTGGATATTTATCGAGAGAATTTTTCAGAGCTATTAATAATTTTGGGACAGCTGCTAGATTGTGTAACCACTCTTGAATGTTAATTTTGGAAGATGAGGATGTAGATGCTTGTTGCTTTAATAGAGATGAATATGTTTTTACTGGTTGGATAACCAATTGTGTTTTAAATTGGGATTTGGAAGGGCTTTATTATAGTTATGGAGAAGATCTTTGCGGAGTTTTTAGTTGTTTGTTTCTTGTGATCATGATTTGGATTGCAAGAAATTCGAGAGTTAAAAAATTTAGAATAAAATTTGTTTCACTTTAATAAATTCAATGTTAAAATAAAAAGGCAAAATTCTTTTATAGATTTATAATCAAATAAGAAATTTTTAGTTTAATAAATCACTTCGAAAATTAGTAATAAATGACATAAAAACATTAGTGAGAGAGAGATATGAGAGAGAGAGAGTAGCTGGGCATCCTTTACTTCTTAGATCGTTGTTGTGTTTTGACCCCTCTTCCATGGCTACTTCTTCTCTCCCATCACCATCTCTAGTGTTCCTAGCCTAAATCCCTATTCCATCTCCTAGACATCTCCTTACAACTCCTTCCTTAAACCCTAATTCTCAAAACATTGACCCAAACTGTCCAAACCTTTCCCTTGTTAAGATAACCGCAGGATTGCAAAACTAATATGAATCGATTAATTAGCCAACTAGTCTAGAGATTTCCTTAAATACTCAAGACTGTAGAGCATCGGTGAAATCCCTACCAAACACTTAGAAATCTGTTGTCTCCAACTTAGTGGAGGAACCCTTGAATGTTAAGACATTGGCTTACTATCCTCCAGAGATTAAGAATGACCAAATTTTTGTCATCTCGCCGTCAGAGTTAACGCAGAAAGGAGCAACAAAATTTCGTCATGCTTTGATAGGCTTCTTCATTGGTAAGCGCCCTGCCTTTTTAGTGGTTCAGAGAGTCCTTTCTAAATCTTAGTTAGCATGCGGTTTACTTGAAATTTTTGTGAATAGTTTGAATAAATTTTTATTCAAGTTTGATTCAAAATGTGATTTAAATGAGGTACTAGAGAAGGGCCCTTTGCATATCCAAGGGAAGTCCTTGTTCTTACGTAAATAGAGCTTAAATGCGGGGGAGCAAGAGGATATTAGGTATGCCCCTGTCTGGATAAGATTTCATAATATTCCTTATGAATATTGGAACAACGAGGGGTTAGGTAGGATTGCAAGTGTAGTGGGATAACCTCTGCTTATGGATTCCCACACAACAAGAATGTCTAGAATCCTATATGCTAGAATGTGTGTAGAATTAGATTTGGAGAAGAGTTGGCCTTCATCTTTTCAGTTGGCTACCTATAATGATGAGGGACAAGTGACATTTAAGGAGATTGCGATAGAATATGAATGGAAGCCTGAGAAGTTTACACAAAAGAAGGAATGGAAACCCACAGGTCGTATGTTTGAGACTGGAACTCAACAAGAGTTGGAAAAGGAGAATATTTCAATACCTATATGTGAAAAACAATAGAAGGAGTGTGGTTAGCAGCAAGGTCCTAAGAAGGAATAAGTCAGTCCTAAGGAGAGCAAAATTGCTGAAACTCTTAATGAGCAAAGTAAAGACAAAGAAGTTCAACAGAAGCGGGATGATCTAATGGATGCCTTGAAGATGCTGACTGCCCTAGTGTGAGCAAAGTAGGTAATTCTATTGCCTCTTCTAAATCTGATGTGGTTCCAAATAATTATAGTGATTCTCAGAGTCCGGATTTGTTGGAAGGGGTAGGGGGATTTTACTGTTAGGAAAAGCAGAAAATCTAGAAGAAAACAAAAGCAGTAGGCTTTTTCTTTATGTATAGTGTTATGGATTTAGGTTTTTGGAATATTAGAGGTCTTGATAACCCAACAAAAAAAAAAAAACAGTTAGTTGTGAAATCCTTCCTTAAGATGTTTGTTTCTTTTGTGTGTTTGATAGAATTTAGGATCAAGTCTTATTTCCTTTTGAATAATATATGCTCTGCTATGTTTCCTAGATGGCATTACTGTAGTAATTTAGATCAAGGTTCATGTGCGACATTAGTGGTAGCCTGGAACTCTGATCGATTCTTGTGTTCTCCTCTTATTACTACTGATCAACTGATTCATTTGGAGGTGTCCCTTATGAATTGTGATTCTGTTTTTTTGTTACATGTATTTATGGGTCGAATAATTATAAAATATCAAACTCATTATTGGGAATCAACTGTGGATTAGAATTGCGAACTTTAATGCTATTTTGTTTCTCATGAAGCTGAACCTCTTAGTTCCTCGGCTATTAGTAGGATGAGTGACTTTAGGAAGTGTGTAGAGGAATGTGGTGTATACGATCTAAACTCCAGTGGTCCAAATTTTACATGGTTTAATAAGCAATCTGGTGAACTCCACATAGCTAGAAAATTAGATAGAGCTCTTATTTCGTAGTGTTTTCAGTTTCCTAGATCCTATGGAAAGATCCATAATCCTAATATTTCAAACCACTCTCCTGTAGTTATAAGGACTTTAACTTTCCAAAAAAAGAGATCTTCTTCTTTTAGGTTTTCAAACTTCCTAGTCTCACAGCTAAATTTCCTTCAAACAGTAAAAGAGGCTTGGAAATCTCAAGTCCGAGGGACTCCTATATTCTGTGTAGTGTCTAAGCTCAAATTAGTCAAAAATGCTCTCAAATCCCTAAACTCAGATTAGGTAGGTGATATTAATGTCAAAGTTGAGACTTGTGAAGCTGTTTTTAATAACATCTAAGACCAAATGAGACTTTTGCCTAATAGGACTCAACTAGCTACCGAAGAACATGAGGTTATGACCAATTTGTTTAAAGCCTTAAATGATCAAGAATATTTCTACAAACAATCATCCTGCATTAAGTGGCTAAGGGAGGGGGATAAGATCACCAAGTTCTTCCATAATTCCATCTTGTCAAATAGGAACAGGGACAATATCCACTTTTTATTGGTGACAAATGTTCATAGGATTACTGACTTAGAAGAAATTTAAAAAAACTTTCTAGGTTTTTTCAAAACTCTCTTGGAAATAAGAAAGACTAGCCTTTTCAAAGGAGAATGTGACAACTTTTTTTCCTCATCCAATTCCAAAAAACCTTAGAAACAATCTTGTAGCTGAAGTTACATCGCAGGAGATTAGGGAAGTATTCTTTTCTTTCATCCCGAATAAGGCTCCTGGTCCGGATGGTTTTAATGGTTTTTTTCTTTAAACAAACTTGGCATATTATCAAGAATGATATCACTAAGAAAATCCAACATTTTTTCCAACACGGGAGGCTTCTCATAGAGCTTAATTCAACTTTTATTTCCCTTGTTCCTAAGAAGAATAAGCCATCCACTGTGTTGGATTATAGACCTATCCCCTATTGTAACATGATTTATAAGGTGATCACAAAAATAATGTCTAATAGACTTAGAGAGATGTTGCCCCTCATTATCAGCCCAAACTAAAGTGCTTTTATAAAGAACCGCTGTATAGGGGACAACATCCTTTTAGTTCAAGAAATTTTTAAGAACTACCACCCTTCAAATAAGCATAGGAGATGTGCTTTTAAAGTAGATTTGGAGAAAACCTATGATTCTATTCAATGGGATTTCCTCCTTAATGTGCACCTAGCTGTAGGGCTCCCTCCTATGTTTATTAAGTGGATTGAAGAGTGTATAATCTCGTCATCATACTCTATCCTATTAATGGTTCTCCTACTAAATTTTTCGTCGGAAATCAGGTTTAAGATAAGGAGATCCTCTCTCTGTGTACCTGTTTATTATCTATATAGAAGTTCTTTTTAGGAGTCTAAATGCTTCAGTAGTAGAAAATGCTACTTTTAAATTCCATTAGAGATGTAAAACTCTTAAACTGACCCATCTTTTGTTTGCTGATGATCTGTTATTGTTTTGTCATGCTGATTTGACTTTGGTGAAAACCTTGCTTAATTGCATGCACACTTTCTCAAATTTCTCTGGTTTGGATATGAACCTTAGCAAAAGTCAATTCTTTTTATCTCCTGATGTAGATCATATGGCCATTCAGATGGAAACAATTTTGGGCCTTAAAAGAGGTAATCTCCTTATGAGATATCTAGGCGTATCTATTTTAATAGGTAGATTGACTAGGATCCGTTGTTGGATAAAATTGATTCCAGAGTCAACAAATGGACCCATAAAGCTCTGTCCTATGCTAGTAGACTTCAGTTTGTAATTTCTATCCTCTATACTTTTTAGGTCTATTGGTCCAACTATTTCATACTTCCCTCCTCCATCATTAAAGAGATAAAGTCTAAACTTAGGAACTTCTTGTGGTTTGGGAAGGTTGTGTCTAAAACTCATGCAAAGGTCAAGTGAAATGACCTATGTAGACCTAAAAATGAGGATGATTTGGGGATTAAACATATGTCTACCTAGAATAATGTTTTGTTAGGAAAAAGGATCTGGGTTCTTTTTAATGATAGTGAAGCTTTATAGGTAAAATGGGTACATACCATTATTCTTATAAGGAAAAACTTCTAAAGTGCTCAACTGACAAATAATAGTTTTTGGAGTTGGAGGAAACTTATTCAGGTTAGGAATATTATTAGGAATCAATTCAGATTTAAGATAGGAAATGGTATTTCTACTTTCTTATGGCAGGACCCTTAATATCTTAGAGGTATCCTAAAGAATCTCTCAAGTCTTAAAGTTATCAATGGATCAGAATTTCCAATGAATGCAAAAGTAGTTGATGTTATCAGAGACAATATATGGTGCTGGCAAGGTGCCACAATTAAGACTATTCGTATGCTAGAGTCATTAATGTATCAACCCGATTAGTCTAAACCTGATAGATTAGAATGGACTGCAAGCCCCACAAAACTTACACAAATGCTTCTGCATACATTTTGATGAGACCTCTTCATCCTAGAGTACCTTGGCATAAATTAGTGTTTCATAAAGGTACTAACCCAAGGTATGGCTTTATCTTGTGGTTACCCTTCCTAAATAAGCTACAAACAAAGGATCAGTTCCTAACTGTTGCTCCCTATGTTCCTTGGATAATGACTCTACCAACTACCTCTTTTTTTAATGTTCTTTTTCAAAATCAGTGTGGTTACATTGCCTCAACCATTTTTAGATAAACATTCCAAACCTGCTAAACCTTCAATCCATTCTAAATTGGTTCAACCAACCTCAAAACTTCAGAAACATTAACCTCGACACCTTTATCATCCTTACATCTGTTATTGTGTATAACTTATAGTCCGAGAGAAACTTCAGAATCTTCAAAAACACAGTCATGAAAGTGGGGAACATTAACATTAAAATGAGCTTTCAAGTAATGGAACAACTCTGCTCAAACTCTGAGAGAAGGTAAATTGTGGTTTCTAGCTTGTTTTCTTCTAAAGTTTGTTTTGCAGGTTTGCTGATTGGTTTGAGAAATCATAATTCCATTTGCCTCATTGGCAATCTATATCAATAGTGATCCCAAGTACCTTCTAAAAGGTAGGATGTTTATCAAAAAACATAGAGCAGAAGATGTAAAGTCTTGGAAACATGGTATAGGGATAGACTGAATGCAAGCATCAGGGGTTAAGGCTGCAATTTCTGCACAGGAAAATTATTTTCCAGACAAAGAGATGTCTTAATGAAGGAGCTCAAGAGAATGGATCTATCAAGGAACATTGGTATCCTTCGTGAATGCGATTCTATAGGAGTTCAGTGACCAGACCTTTGAGCAATTCTTGTCCTCAAAATAATAGTACTATAATTCTATTAGATCGCTTTAGAAGACAAATCTCCCTTGAACCTAAAAATCAATGTTGGAATTTTGTTGAGTTTGCGAATTCAGTGAATGAACCATCATTGATGTGCTTACTTAAGTCAGAATATAAAGACAAGTATATAACCCAATTCACCAAGTATAACACATCATCCAGCATTGAATACCATATCACATTATATCATATTTCAACAAGTACAACATGTATATAAAAATTTCATATCACTATTTCATAACAATCCAATAATTTATCTCAATCATTCATATACTATATGTAAAGTTAAATATGCAAATGCACATGTGACTCCATTCTTATTTTGCTTTATTGTGATCAAGCACCTATCAACCTAATTTACTGTCTCATATCTGTTGTGAATATCGAGTTCATTTCTAACCCAAATTTGTTGTGGATTTCGAGTTCATATTATCTGAGCCTGAGGCTATTTATCACAATCATGAGCTTAAAGCTCTTTTCACACATTGGTCACTCCGGTCACAACTCCTTTATTTGATCATGTATATCAATGAAATGCATCGATCCATACGTTATGCCTTCATACTTTTCATTCGATGTGCTCATATCATATATCAAATTCCTCGGAGCTAAGTCCGACATTCATCATTCAGTTTGTTCACACATTCCATACTGCACATACAATTAAAATAGAAGCACATATAGTTGAGTTTACACATGTAGGTTAACTCACAGTATGCTCCAGATAAGTTATTGCCTTGATGATCCAGCAACGTCTAGACGTTGGTGATCAACTTGTGCATCTGTAGTCATGCAATACACACATAATTCACAAATCACTAACTTGTTTAATCAAAAGAATATGCAATCATGCACATGTATATGTGTCATGTTCAATCCATGCTCAATTAACTTTTTGGTTATGTATTCTTATTCACAAATCTTGACCATTCAAGCATCATAGCTTGTATACGACTAGTTTGTAATTAGGTTTATACCTTAAGGAAACTTGATTTACTTCAAATTCATCAATCATGCATTCACCAAGTTTTCCTAGCAATATATGTTCATACAATTTCCCAACCCTCATTCATTCATACCTAATACATATTACTCATATCCTTAGGATCATATTTGCATTCATAAGAACATCTTCATTCCCTTGACAACTTATAATTTCCAGATTTAGATACATTATTATCTAAACAATCTATTCCTTAAGTTATGACATCAATTAACAACCTAAACTTCTCAAACCCTTAACCAATTAATCAAGCAATAATCTAAGTTCATTTCAATCTTTAATTAAGTCCAAATACACTAATGCAAAATGATTTATCCTTTTTCAACAAATACCCAAAAATGAAATTGTCATTTCAAAGCCTCACCTATGAACATGGAGGACCTTCCCATGATCGTGACAGAAGCTAGTACAACTGACCACAGTCGTGGGATGAGTGCCACAATCATGCACTATCCTTTTTCCATTAATTCTCCACGAATTTCACCTACTTAGAAACATTACTAACACTTCAAGTTTTCCATAATTCATGTCCTTTTATGCAACTTCAGTTCATGCTAATCTAACTACCATATTAGTTACATAAATCTCACAAAGCCTTACTCATTTGTTTCTTTACCATTCATTTTATAACATCATACATGTAGTACTAATTTTTCCAAATTCGAGAACACTTCAATAACACCTATCTTTAGCATGAATTCACTTTCATTTATACTTCAAACCTCAACCTAATTCATCTATATAATAACCTATAACCTACTGTTTTCATTCATTAAAAACAAAACAGAAACTACCATTCATGTATCATTTTTTAGCACTCATTTAACACCGATATCATAATCAATCCATCCCTAACTCAGTCATTATTAAGTTCTATTAACATATATCAGAAGAGATCAGTCTTTCACTTACTTGATCAGCTCAATTGCCTCCTTAATTATCAAGCTAACCTAGTCTTCCATGCATGCAAGCACAATTCCAAGAACAAGGTGGAAGTAGAATGGTTTTTCAGCAACAAGAAGAAATCAGCAGAATATAGCTTTTTTGATGCACAATTTTGTAAAGATTTTGAGTGGTGAAGAAAAGAATTGAAGCAAAAATTAGAAGCTGTGAAGGTGTGTGTGTTTTGGTGGTAAGAGGGAAAGACAATAAAGAAGGTAACAGAAACAATTTCTGTATTAGTTTAATTCAGCTAGGTGTCACTATTTTACAATGACGTTTGTCACATATGCATGCAATCCACTTGTCCTCTATATAAGCTGCAAAATGTTGCCAAAATCCTAGGCCATTTGTCACTCGGTTCTCCAAGCCATTTTTCATTAAATTCTACTGCCATGTGTCACTTATTTTATAGGCCTAGTAATCCTAAATTTTCATGTGTCAACTTGTCTTACCACTTGACATTTTTCCTTGATTAAATGTACATATTAATTCATCAAATTTTCAATTGTAACAATTAACTCTAAATTACTAATTATAATTCATTAAACCAAAATTCAAGACATAAACAATACACAATTATATCATAATTATTTTAAACCTTTCATACTTCGGAATATGTCAATTGAGTGTACATACAATCTTCGCAATGTTTTTTTCGAAATCATAAATCATGTGTATACGGTATTATTATACATATGAATGAAATTATAAAATCATATTCTAAATGTACCAAGTTTACTCTATGATCATGTAACTCATAAGACTTAGTAATATAATATTTTATTCCCTTAATATGGAAATCAGTTATTACATAATTAGTTTATAAAAGTAGTTCTAATATAATGATATGATGGATATCTTATACTATAATGAAAGATGCTTTTATTGTGAATTTATTAGTACGTATGTAAGCATTACTTTTATAATTTATTTTTACTTTTAAATTATTAGCAGCTTTTAAACTTTCTTAATTTTTGTGATAATTTTATGAAATGTACTCCTTGTTTTGTTAAATTTAAATTTGCTCCTATGATAAATGAGGAAATAGTATTAATTATGAAAATTTTTATTTATTTTATAAGTTTTCCTTCTGGAAAGTTATTTGATTAAGGATGAATAGAAAATCTTCTAGCAACTTTTCACTTCTATTTAACTCGAGATTTTCATTTACTTATTCATCTGAAATTAGTTCTTCGCTTTAGTAATTTTTGATTGTTTTACTTTCCTTTTTCTATTTCTATGTAAGAGTTTTTAGCTTTTATTTTATCATAGAAATTTCTTGATAAATTATTTTCTTATCTTTATTTAAAATATTTGTTAAATTATAAGAAGACGAAGAAGAAATGTTATAAGTTTTGACGAAGTTTTCCAAATGAAAGTTACAATTTTATAAGATAGTGTTTTTGTAGTTGGGGATCTTAAATATGATTTATAACTTTTTTTCCGAGTGCTATTTTCAAAACTGTTTGTTTCTTCTAATGATAGAGCTTCATTTCTTGATAAATTTTCAACCTTTTTACATTTAATATTTGTGATATGGAAATCATAAGTAATTTTTTAATATTTGTGATATAGCTAGGAGAAATTATTCATTATCCTTTTTTAAAACATGGGGTTTGAATATTTTAATAGACTATTGTTTTTTTTAACTTTTTTCTATTCTAGAGAGTTGGGCGTTTATGGTCTCAAGGTAGTTGGTTCTTTTAGAAAAAAAAGTTTTGTTTAGAAATAAATTTGATATTTTTGTATTTTATAAAATTTCCAATTATCAATAAATTCTTCAAAATTATTATTATTTCTTCGTTATTAACGATTTTCTCATTAATATATTAGAAGTCGAATTTTTAATAGACCTCATATTTTCTCATTAATTTTAGTTTAATATTAAAATTTTTAATAACATTTCAAATATTGTTGATATAAATTAAATTAAAATATCATTTTGTTGATATAACTAATAGATAGATTAAAATTTTTTTTAATTTAGTTTATACAAAATTTTAAAATATAATTTGATTAAATTGACATTCTTCAATTTGTTATCCTTTCAATAATCATAAAATACAGGGGGCAAAACTGCAATAACACAAATCTTCGAGGGCTACTAATGCAAAACTATCACCCCTTCCCCGCAACGCAATCTAATTACAAAGGTCCGCCTTTTATGGTCTCTTGGAAACACACTCTGTATTATTATGTACAGGCGATGATAAAGAAATGGAGGCAAGCTTGCTCCCTCTAACGTCCCCACTTACTCTAACACGGGCAGCTTTATTGCGTCCTCAAGTTTGCGTCTTTCACTTTAGGCCCAAACCCCTGACTCACGTTGGTTAGTCCTCTGCCACTCTCACATTTTCTCCTTGTTAAACACGTCTCAGTAAATGCTCCTACTTCTGCTAGATTTTTCAGTTTTTTATTCTTCTCCCTCTCCTCATCTCTGTAGTGTATGTAGTTTATGTTTGAATTAAAGTGGTGTTGTTTAGACTTGGCAGTTTTGCGGAGGAGCAAAGAATTGGAAGATGAACCACTGCTTGAAGGAATGCCACCCGAGTATTACGATGACGTACTCTATTCTCCTAGCTTTCCTTCTTTTCTTTTTCTAGTTTTTTTTTAATTACTGATTCGGGTTTATCATAATGGTAATGATTTCTCTTATTGGGATATAAATTTGTCATCTTTAATCATATCATGTGTTATGTGGGTTTAGTTTCATCACTAAAGGAGTTTTGTTGAAATTAATGGTAGTGCTTGCTTGCTTTCAAGTTGATGTCTAAGAAACTAATGAATGTTTAGTAATCTTACGCTCAACTATTGATGTAAGAAGGGTAGATATTGATAAATCTTTTTGTGGGACGTGTATTTGAATATTTATTCTGGGATCTAAAAGTAAAGGTACTTGTGTACTGTTGCTTTCTAAATTTGGCGTTAACAATCTGCTGCTCAGGAATGGCAAGCTGAGCAACGAAGAAAGGATAAGGAGTTGCAACGGTTACGTCGACTGGAAGACGAAGAGGAAGAAAGAAAGATTGAAGAGTACCGAGAAATTGGCTTGCGATTAAAGGGGTATCCTGAAGAGGATGTTAGAAAAGCCCGAAGGTTGGTTTCAAGCTTCATCAGAGCAGCTGAAGAAGTGGAGGAGGTAATCAGGCATGAAACCAATTTACTAATTTTTTTACTTACTGATTCAACTTTGAAATTCAACTTGATATGATTTTCTCAATTACTGTTGTCTTTCCTATATGATGATTATTCCTTGTTTTGGGTATCTTAATAACCTAGATGCTTCACTTGGTAGTTTGAGGTTGTTCGGCTGAGTACTTGTTTGGAAACCTGGTTATAAGGTACATGGGAAAATGCTTAGGAAGCTGAGAGTTATCAAATGTAGAAATTGTTGTGTTTGCAGTTGGAAGGCTATGGGGACAAACTATTCTTAGCCTTAACTATTTCTATTGTTATCATCATCTCCTTTTATAGAATATTTGGGTCTAAGGGAGGTCAATCCATATTGTTCCCCTCCTTCATTTTGAATTCTAATAACTTAGTTGATGACTTCTCTGCAGATTAATTTTTCAATTTTTTTCTGCAGAAAATTGAAGAAGCTGCTGACAAAGGGGAACTGACTGAGCTAGTTCTAATGGTCATCTGGAATCGTCTTGATCTTGCCAGGCGTGATGTAAGTAAATTATAAGATTTTCTTTTATAAAAATATATTAGGTCCTATTGAACTACACAAGAGGAAGTAACACTTCCTTTTGTACCAATGTTCACTCCTGACCCTCCCCCAAGATTTGAACATGGGAACTGAAATAATACTATTTCCAATATTCCTGGTGTATTTTTTCTATCCTCTCTCTTAGAGTAATGATGCCCTTGATTAATTATCAAGCATAGTTAACTTTTCAAGTGTAACATGTGAGTTGCCTTAGATGTCCTCCAACTAGATATCAATCATGGTTAGCTTTTCAAGTGTAATATGTGATTTGCCTTTGCAAATCATGCATTTATGAAGTTTATTAAACTTGATTGGCTTCTGTAGTAATTCCTTTTTTATTATTCTCAAAGGAGAGGATTCTTCTTTTTAGCAAACATATGTGGATATGAACATAGGATATGAGCACATATGCACATGTATATGTTCATATATGTCATGATACTAATATAATTATTCTGGATTTTTCCAGGATGAAAAGGATGCTGTAAGAAGTCTTGATCTATTGTATAGAAGGGTTGAGGTATGCACTTTTCTTTTCACGTAGTGTAATGCAATGGAAAGCTACCTATGCTGAAGTGATATCAAATTTTTTTCTGATGGCTATTCTCTATGGAATTCCTTGTCTGTGTTTCCCTTTCTTTTACCATCGAGATAATGCATGAGCTTGGAGATTAATATCTTTTTTGTGAGAAATTCTCGTATAAAATTATATGAGATGAGACCCCTTGAAGTTCAATGCATCACTCAAAGCATGTAGACCCAGCTGATCACAAAATTTCTCCACATAATAAAAGTGATTAGTTTTGCCTGAATGTTACTAATATATGTTAACACCACTTGTGGTATTTATATTCTTATGGCTTCTTTTCTTGATTGCCATCCAAATTTGCGAGGAATTACATGATATGTTTCACTTACATTCCAGACAGAAATTCTGAAACGGGAGGCAAGTCCTGCCATGAGACTACTCAATGAACTTCTGAATTTGCACAAGGGGTTTGATGATGAAGGATGGTTGAAAGAATGCAAAAGGCGTATGATCGATACCTTTCCACGAGAGGATCCATTTAGCATTCTTGTTCCACAAGGTTTTGACATTGATAAGGTACAGTTCATTCCATGCAGTTTTTATGGCACCAAATTTTACCTCTTGAGTGCATATTGCTCACAAACAAGTTGTACTACAAACAATTATCGGGCCATTAAATCAGTTCCATTGACAAATTCTCTTTTAATCAGCACCAAGGGCCACTGCGACCATCACTAGATGCTGATGATACTTTTCTGAGGGTAGATTTTGTTAGAGAAGTAGATTCTTTGCTCCAAGAAGTTCGAGAGGAAGAAAGTGAAGTACAGTATGAAGAAGGGCTAGATGCTGAATCCGTTGCAAGCAAGCTCAAACATCAAGAGAAGCAACGAACAATACGTCAAGTAGAAGCTCTACTAGATTTAGCCATCAATTTGAAATGGTAACCAGATATCTGGTTGCTTTTCATGTTGAAAAATACCTCACGGCAGCTGAGCATTTGGATTATGTGTTACTCGTTTTTTTTTTTTTTTTTCTGAGAGGACCAAAGATCCAAGAACTAGCTACAGAAGACTTGTGTATTATCACCCGCGCTTACAATATGGCTTTTGTGTTGGGAGGGTTGTTTTATATTAGAAAATATACAGTTTCAGAAGTGCTTTATGTACGAGTACTTAGTATGCAAGTATAATTGTTTAGTGGCCTTCTTTTCTGTGAATTCATGTTTATCTTTAATGTATCACTTGGGGCTGACTTGTTTCAGTTTTCCGTAAGTTGCGTAGTTTTGAAGATTAAAGGAGAAAATATGGGGCACTTTGTACTTGAATTTGCCTTTTTCGGCTTCGGCTGCAACCACTTCAGTCCCTGTGCATTCAGTGCCATTTGACAGCATACTGGTAGGCGGACGCTGTGAGTGGGATGCAGTATTCTCCACAATTGAAGCGGACACAATACCTGGAAAAAGGAAAATTGCATTGTGCAACTCGTATCATTACGACATATGAGTTACAATGCTTGTGGCTTCTTGTTCTCATCAAAATGATGTTAATATCACAATAAATACATTCGAACTTCAGGAACTGTTGAAGTTCAACCAAATTCAAGGTTTTCTCTTTTCAGTTCTTGGAAGTTCTTAAGCTTTTTTTCTAATTCACATCAAGAGATTAGGTAGCTAAAACAATTGACTTAGAAATCAAACGCAAGAAAATATGAGTAATCAACTAATCAATCACTTTATTGAAGCGAAGTAGCAGCCAAAACTATGGTGAATATGGTGATAGATTTACATCCTTATCAGTGTTCATATCTCGTACTAGAATTATTTGGCAAAGAAGGGTTCCAATTACCAACTACACAGTCCTTGTAATAACAAAATGACGTAACGGAAAGGTTTTCAATGATCAGAACTGCTGGCTTCAAACAGACTGCAGCTGTAAGATTTCATTTCGTAAGTATACAAGCCTGTCATCTGCTCAACTACAGGCACACCGCCATCTGTAAAGAATCCTGGGTATGGGAGAGCTGTGTCAACCAAACGGCGCCATTCCATTGCTTCAGGACATGGTGGTAGAACGACAATCTCTGAACGACCTGAGGCATTGATGGCAATGAATAGATCGCCCTTTGGATGAAAAGATTCAGAACTTGATGGCTGCTCCTCTGCTTCATCAGCCTTCAACGTCAAGGCCAGGAATTTGCATGAAGGGTCTTCCCATTTTGGTGGAGACTGATCACTTCCACTCCAGTGGATTTTTTCTTCTTTTAGGAAGTCCCTCTTCTGAAGGAGGTCACTTCTCCTTACTCTCAAGGAACTTAAAAAGGAAATGTACTCTGTGGTTTGAATGCAAAAACTTGTTGACAGTGCACTCCAATCAAATGATTTTCTGCTCGTATATGAGGTGGAACCACCAGAAGATTGGCCACACTCATCTCCCATGTTAAGAACAGGAACACCCAGAGACACATACAGAACAAAGAGATAGTTACGAATCTGTTTAAGTCGCCTTTCAAGGACAAAAGTTTCCTTTGTAGGACCTTCTTCCCCGCAATTCCAACTTAATTCTGAAGCCAGTTCACCGTCACTGAAGCTGACCAAATCCACAAGAGGAAGTCCAAAGTTCCTTGCTATAAAATTGAACGAGAAACCTGGGCCACGTCCACTTGAAAAGATATCCCCACTTCCACAAAGCCGTGTAGCAAGGTCACTAAGAAGACCCTCACCTCTCAGAAATTTTCTTACATCATGACAAAATTTTGTATTTATCTCCGACCATCTTTTCCAATGGGGAAAGCAGGTTTCCTTTGGCAGCCTGTCCCGTGGATCCCAACAATCTGCAATGATCTTGGTTTTTGAGAGCAGCGGATCAAAGGATATTGCTTCAATCAAGGGAGGGCGAGATAAGAATTCACCTCCACAGCCAGTCAGTAGAGATGAAGCATTAATAAAGCAGAAACCATCAATGCGAAACTCTGTTACCCAGTATCGAAGACTATCCAAAATCAGACTCTGGACAACAGGATAATTGCAATTCAAATCATTTCTTGATTCTATTTTGTCAACTCTACTGGCAAAATAATAGGATAAGTCATCAATTCCTTGCAATGCCCCACTTTCAGCAGTGTGAGTGAAAACAACTTCTAGTAAAACATCTATTCCATTGGCATGCAGCTTCTTCACCATTTCCTTCATTGAGCTAATTGCAGATATTGAACCACCAGAAGGCCCATATAGATTTGCTGGTGAGAAAAAATGACAGGGAAAATATGGACCTTGTTTTTCATCAAATGGAAATATTGGCTCTAAGAGAACTGCATTTACACCAAGACTTTTAAAATGGCTCAACTTCTCACTCAAACCAGCAAAGGTCCCAGCAATATCACTGTATAACTGACTGGACTTGTGTTTAGTGAAACACATAACATTCAGCCGATAAACAATAAGTTTCTCCATGGCCAAGTTGGGTCGAACATCACCACTCCAGTCAAAAGTAGGTTCCTTGCATAATCGTCCAAGGTACTTAGGTGACACACCGGACCTGTGATCTGCTGAGACATTTAGGATAACTTTAGCATAAGGATCCAAAACAACAGGCTCTGCATCTGTATTTTCAGTGTTTCCCTGTAGGGTAGACTCCTTCAATCGATAGCCATAGTTCACAAAATTCCATGCACCTTCCAATGAGGCATGCCATACATCACCAGTGCGATTGACATAAGGATCTAGATCGAGCTCTAATGCAGAAGCATCAGTCATTGAGTCACCGTACAAGCATAGAACAACCCTTTCGGCATGTCTTGAAAAAAATGCAAAATTCATTGAACCATCCTCGGAAAAGGAAAGACCCAGAGGAATTGGATTACCACGATCAAAACCAACAGGCACACAAAAGTTTTCCCTTCGATGACTCCTGATTTCTGAGCCAATCAATTCAGTATTTAACATAGATTTAAGTATAAATGATAAGTAAAAGGGAGTTTGTTTTGCCTCAAACTCCAATTCAACTACAAATTTGCTGGATGAGTGCCGTATGAGTGGGGTATCCATGCTCCTAACTTCTGAGACTGATTGCTTGGAATCCAGAGGCATGAAACATGATGAATCAGAACGGTATATGCCCCAAGTCAGTATAAGACTACTGTCACTTGCATCAAGCTCTACGGATGAAACCTCCACATACACTGCATATTTCATATTTTTCTTTCTAACAGAAACTTTAACAGGATCACCCTTTTCCGTTCTAAATAGAAAAGCTGACACTTTTTTTTGTTTTCCAACTTCACTAATAGTACTAGTTACCTGTTCAGTTTGATGCACAGATATTCGAGATGTAGCAGATATTCTTGAATTAAGACACTGGTGTTGATTTTTTGTTGCATTCCGTACATCTCTCAGTAACAGTTTCTTTTGTAAATCATTGCTCCCAAGATCTATTATCACTCGGCTCCCGAAAACATAATGTCTGGCTAGCGTCAATTTAGAAGAATCCATAGCGATGCAATTATAGGAACATGGCCTTATTGCAAGTAAAGAAGGAGGAGTTGCCATCTCAGTTAGTAAAGGCGGGTAATCCAAGCCCAAAAAGGGAACAAAAGAGAAGAGTTCTACTATTGACTCAACACTTGTTGGGAAACAACAGTTACTTCACCAATGTAGATCACCAAAGAAAGACGATATATTTTTCTTGGCATTTCGAGTAGCCGTCAAATTCAATCCCCAAACGCAATGAAAACAAATCCAACTAATTCATCTACTGAAAATCGTAGACAAATGTAGGCTCAAACTCACTAGGAATAATCTACTAGTCCCCAAAGGGTCATTTACTTGAGCAGTGGCATCGTCAAGGGAAAGAACAACCAAGGTACACCTGTCACATAGAAAAAATTAAAATAAAGAGGGAAAAAGGCAAATATGTTCCTCAACACCGCCACGATCACAGCCTATAACTGTATAACACGATCATCATAGAACTTCTCTATACTATCAAAGCATCTTTCCTCACGACCCTCTACTAAAAGCAAGAAACTTGCTTGAACCAAACCTCTAACAATGCCCAACCCATAGCAAAAAGAAATGGAAATAAACAAATATGAAAGCTCCAAATGAAGATGAATAGCAGATGCCAATTATACAAAAAGAACAGAAAGTGGAGAGGAATAAGAACTTACATGAAATGACTAGTACATTATTAGAGAGAGAATGAGGTCGTAGAGGTAGAAGAGCAGTGGGAGTGGAAGCTACGAGACAGAGTACGTGTGGGTGTTGTCTGGACGTTCAAGGACCGCACATCTCAGGTACACTATTCAACTTAGATTGTTTTCTAACTTAGTCTTCTTTAGTTCTTGAGAGCTACAAGAGAGTCACGATTCAAGCGCTCAAAAGTCAAAACGACACTCCATGGCTTAATCCTGTCCTATAAATGCAAGCATCTTTTTTTTTTTTTTGGTTAAAAAGGGGGAAAAAAAAAAAGATCGGATGAAGCCACGCTCGATCCGACAACACAGCTCTGCCCAGGTCCAGCTTGAGCCCTGATTAGGTTTGATCGGATTCAAGTCTGACTAGGTCCTGCCCTACTAAATTTTGACTGGACCTATTTTTAATTTTTAAATTAAAAATAAAAAACGATGTCATGTTTTTCAAAATAAAGTCATTTTTTATAATTATCTTGACTTAGATTTGGGCCTTGAAATTTGAGGTCTAATTATTTAAAAAATAGGCTCAAGACTTAGTCAATCCAAACATAGCCAATTAACCTCAAGAATTACAAATGACATCCATTTTAGTGGCCTAGTTCGGTTATGGGATCCTCTGCTATACCAGAATATGTGCCTGCGGTAATACAGGCTGAACACACGCTAGCTAGAGCCACTCCTGTGCATCATGGCGCAAATAGACGCCAAGGGGTTTGGACTAAGCCGCAAGCAAGATGGGTGAAACTTAACGCCGATAGGATAGTTACTCCCGCCACATGGGGTACCACAATTGGAGGAATATTGCGTGATGGCTCTGGACAATGACTAGGTGGTTTTATGCACAACATAGGTTCTTGCATGTTGTTAAATGCTGAAATTTGAGGAGTACACACAGGTCTCACAATCTTAGGACATGAGATACAGACGCATAGAGCTAGAAGTGGACGCGCTGGAAGTCATCAACATTTTATTTGCGTCCAGTAACATGTACTCAAGCAGTGGCTCTTTGGGGATAGCCATTTGGGAACTCTTGGCAAGCCCATGGGACGTTAAACTTCGTCACATTTTTCAGGAAAGGAACAGATGTGTCGACTGGCTAGCCCATGAGGCCAGATCCTTAAATATCGGAATATCCTACCTTTTATCTCCACCTTCAGGTTGTAGTTCTATTCTTCTCGAGGATATGATTAGGGTCTCACCCTAGCTTTTAAGAATATAATAGCGATTTTCTCCCTAAAAAAAATTACAAATGACATCCCTATAAATATTTCTTTTCTTCTTCACTTTCAATCCCAATATGACACTAATATTGTCGCAAGTATTCTTAATTTGTCTTATAAATCTTATCACATTGAATTTTTTTAAAAATAAATATTTTATTTTTGTGATAATTTATATGTTTAATATGACTCACAATAATCTATCTAAAATAAATTAATCCATTTTCTTTACATGATAATTGTAAAATAATTGTAGTTAAAATTGGATATTTTTTAAGTTTAAAGCCTAAAATTTTCTTTTGACTCGTAATAATTTACTTATATCATATTAATTCATTTGATATTTATTATGATTAGTGAAGTTTAAAACAAAATATTTCAAGACACTTCTTTGTCTTTTGCTCGCCTCAAAGTTATTTGCCGTTGAATGCATAAAATTTAAGGATAAAATTAGGAAATATTTAAAAAATCTCTAATCTGTAAAATTTTTGAAAAACATATTTATAATTTTTAGTTTTCTATAAAAATCCTTTCTTAATTTTTAGTTAAAAATTAATAAATCACATACGATATAAAGCATTAGACAGAATAATCAAATATTATAAATATAAATATAGTAACTAAACTCAAATTTTAAACTCTTTCCAAATTAGTTTGAATTAAATTAATAATTTGGTTCTAATTAAATTAAATTAAATTAATTTAGTTCAAATTTAAGAATTAGGTTGAATTATTATATAAATAATATTTGATTAATTCACGTTTGATGAAGGTGAAGAAGATCAATATGAGCATGGTTTGCATGATATAGATTAATCTTTTATCCAACCTCGAGATTATCCAACCTCAAGCATCAAATCTTGAAAGACAAGCTGAAAATATTTCAGAAAGGAGGAAAGAAAGGAGAAATGATACAGGAGAAGCAAGCTGTGGAGATTCACTTATTGTAGCTACCAGGATGTTGGGTGATACCATGAATCAGATTGGAGATAAATTGTGTAAAAGTATTGGGACTGAAATATATATTCAACAAAGAGTTGAACAGTTATATAGTGCATTGGGTGAGATAGAGGGGCTCATAGATGATGAAAGGGATATTGCTTTAGGCAAAATTCCTGATCATCCTACACAAATGCTTGTGTTTTTCACTTTCTCAAAGACTTAGGTGGGTGAGAAGATTTCTTGCCACACACATTGAAGGTTTAAGGTTATATTGAAGTTTAAGTATTTTATCTAGTTATTTAAAATAGGGCTGAAACTTAATTTTTGGTCAACTAAATAACTTTTTGGCAATTTAAAGCCCTATATTATATTTATTTTCAATATCGTTACATTTTTATTATTATAATAATAATAATAATAATAATAATAATAATAATAATAATAATAATAATAATAATAATAATAATAATAATAATAATAAGGAATTTAATAATAATAAATATAAATATAATTAATAAACATAAAAATAAGTCCATTAAAAATAAGCCTAGATTTCGAACTCGTAAGGGCGACATTGTAACAAATATGTTAGGTGTGTGCATACCTAATGGACAATTTTTTTATGTTCTTCCTGGTTGGGAAGGGTCAGTAGTTGATGATCGAGTTCTTTGTGATGCAATTATTAGGAGACATGGACAAAAAGTGTCTCATGGTAAGCTTTTCTATATGATATAGGAAGGTTGTTTGAAATTTTGTATATGAGATAATGTACATTGAATAACTTTTGTATTATTTTCTTATATAACTTATGTAGTATTTTTTTTAAATATAGGTTGCTATTACCTAGTTGATGTAGGTTATACAAATTGTGAGAGCTTCCTTGCACCCTTTTAGGGATCAAAGATACCATTGGAATGAATGGCGTCAAGGTTACTAACCAAGAACTGTAGAAGAATTTTTTAATATGAAGCATGCAACTGTACACAGTGTAATTGAGAGGTGTTTTGGTTACTAAAAATTAGGTGGGTTATTCTTAGGAATCCACCATTTTATCCAATAAAGACACACAATCGAATTATTATAGTGTGTTGTTTGCTTCGTAATTTTATTAGGTAGGAGATGAGTTTTGATCCCATAGAGAGTGATTTAGGGGATTATTTTCACACTAATCCAGTTGTTGAGGAGGTGTTTGGACAAATTGGAGAAATGAATTGGCACGTGAAACGTTCAATGAATAGCGAACATCTAGGCAAAATGAGAATTGACAATTTTTAGGTATTCTATTATGCTTGAGTGTTAGGAGGTTTTATATTATTGTTTATGTAAGTTGTTGCATTTTTTGTTGTTTATGTTGTACGCTACTATTGAACACTATGTGAATGTTGTTGTAAGTTGTTGATCATTAATATTAATTGGTATGAAGAATTTTATGAATGTTTCCTTTATTATGATGTTTATTTTTTAATTTATCAATATTGCTTTAATTTGGTAAATAAGTATGTCGATGAATTCCTCTTCAACTATTGATTCTCAAAGTTTAAAAGGAACAAAAAGAAAGTGGAACTATGATGAGGATGTTGTGCTAGTTTCTTGCATGGTTGATTTGCATAATGCGAGAATGTACAATACTGATACTAGGTTTAAAGCTATGTATCTCAATGAATTAGAAAGAACAGTAGCAACAAATCTTCCTAATTCAAACTTAAAAGCCAGATCTCACATAGAGTCTAGGATTAAGACTTTAAAGAAAGAGTGGAGCATTATTTATGATATGGTAAGGAAAGATACAAGTGGATTTGGATGGGATACCGAGAGGAAGATGGTCACTGTTGAAGATCATGTATGGGATTCTTACTTAAGTGTAACTATTGAACTTTTAACTTGTTTTAATCATTTTCTTTAACTACTTTCTTGTCATTTATATAAATTATTGATATTTTTTTATCTTGTTAGAGACATAAAGATGCTGCTCAATTTCGAAGGAGGAGCTTTCCGAATTAATTGGGATCTATGGAGAAGACCGTGCAACTAGAAATGATGTACAGATTGCTGCAAATATTCTTGAAGAAATGGAAAGGCAAGAAGGTGTAGGTGAATCAAATAAAGGTGGTGAAGATCAATATGAGCATGGTTTGCATGATATAGATGAGTCCTTTACCTAACCTCAAGAATTAAATCTTAAAAGACAAGTTGAAAATATTTCAAAAAGGAGGAGAAAAAGGAGAAATGATACCGGAGAAGTAAGCTGTCTAGATTGACTTATTGTTGTTGCCAAGATGTTAGGTGATATCATGAATCAGATAGGAGATAAATTGTGTAAAAGTATTGGGACTGAAATGTATATTCAACAAGGAGTTGAGCAGTTATATAGTGCTTTGGGTGAGATAGAAGGGCTCACAGATAATGAAAGGGATACTGCTTTAGGTAAAATTCCTAATCATCCTACACAAATGCTTGTGTTTTTTATTGTCCCGTCTTCTCAAAGACTCGGGTAGGTGAGGAGGTTTCTTGCCACACATTGAAGTTTGAAAGCTATATTGAAGTTTAAATATTTTGTTTAGTTATTTAAAATAGGGCTGAAACTTAATTTTTGTTCAACTAAATAACTTTTTAGCAA
>JANIJH010000004.1:18295728-18319756 GCA_024520975.1 Erythroxylum areolatum
TTTCACTATACTTCTCAAAGATACAAGTATTCTTTTCTCCGAGCCTTTTCAGGTCTCTTACAACAAGTATTCTTTTCAGACTTAGCCTCTTCAGGCTATCAACTTTCTTCCATCTATTGAAAGATGTTTCGAGCTTTGTTACAGACAATACTAGCTCTAAGTTTAGCACAATAAAATTTCTAACCTTTTTGAAAATTACTGAGAAAATCACTAACTCTTGCAGTCTTCAACTCTGACTTGTATTTATAGTCTTTGTCTTCAACCGGTTCTTGATAACTGCTTCTTTCTTCTTGTTTCTTGATCTTTGAAGAAATAGTTATTCAGTTGAATTCTGTAACTAACTCAAACTGATTGTTCATCAGACGTGGTATCAAGTCTTCGTCTTTGATTCTTTTGTCTCATTTCTATCATCTCATTTCTTCCGTCTTATATTCAGCTTTCTGCTTGCATCTCATTTTTTGCGTCTCATTTCTTTCTTCTGCTTGTGTCTCATTTTTGCATCTCATTTCTTCTTGCGTCTCATTTCTTTCTTCTGCTTGTGTCTCATTTTTGCGTTTCATTTCTTCTTGCGTCTCATTTCTGTCTTGTGTCTCATTTTTGTTGTGTCTCATTTCTTCTTCTGCTTGCGTCTCATTTTTGTGTTGCGTCTCATTTCTTTCTTCTGCTTGCGTCTCATTTTTGTCTTGCTTTGTTATTTGATTTTCATCAAAATTATTAATCGTAAAGTCATTTTGACTTAACAGATTGATGAACTTAGGAAGATCAAGTTTCACAAGATATGATATATGAATGTATATCGATTCAGAAATTATGAGTTGTTAATCATACAAAAGTGTTATTGGATATTATAAGGAGATGAGTAATGTGTATCAAGTAAAGGTGAATGAGAATTGGATATTATAAGAGCATGTAATTCTAGAAAAGAAATGATGAGTAATTGAATTATGATGTTAGAATAACCAAGTGTTCTTGAGGTGTACACCTAAGAATAAGCTAGACATATACAAATGATAAGGTTTGAATGATTAAGAGACGTGATTAAGGAAACATATCCTGACTAGTCAAATTTAGCATGCATTATACATTACACTTATATATATATGTAAAATTGAATGTTTATGTGATTGTAAAATTAATAATGTGTGTATTACATGATGTTGATACACAAGATAGAACATCAGCATCCAAACGTTTCCAGATTTTGGAAACAAATGCTAATCTAGAGCATACTGTGAGTCAACCTAGATGGTCTCACTTTCATTGTTTATTCTATTTTAAATTTCTGTATTGAATTACTACTGAATGTGAATGTGAGTTAGACAATTCTAGACATTAATAGTCTGAGGAGTTTGATAAATGTGAGAATATTAGAAGTGCTCCTTATATGTGAATCTAACAGAAATAAGTGATTCTTAACATAATTGTTGAATACCAGACTTAAGTCCAATGACATTCAAAAGTGAATGTGTAAAATGAAATAAAGAGAATAACTGATCTTATGTGATTTGATGCATTTCATTACATAAATGCATGATAACATAAAGGAAGTTATGACCAGAGTGATAGTCTAAAAGAGCTTAAAGCTTGAAATATATACAGAAGTCAGAGGGTCAGTTAATAATGTGCCCGGTATCCACAAGGAATATGGGATAATATATGAAACAAACTCGGTATCCACAAGAGATATGGACCAGTAAAAAGGCATTTTATCACAACAATAACAATTGGAAGTGAGTCTTATGAGCATTGCATATAAAATTGATATGTATGTTTTAAAAGATCAAAATGAACCGTTTGAATGCTCTGAATGTGAAATGTGAAATAAGTGATCAAAGTGATATGTGACGCTATATGATTATTAGTGAAATGATGTGAATTAAGTGATTACATGAACTGTATGTGTTATGTGATATGAGTAAGCGATTAAGGATGGTCCACTCACTAAGTTCGCAAATCTCACCCCAAAATTGCAACCTTATTTTTCAAGTTTAGAGAAGATCTCCATTTAGATAAATTGAAGTCTAGAGACTGAATTCAAGTAAGAGATAGAGGTCGGGATCAGTTTGCGTCTGCATATATATTTCATTATTTTGTACCAAAATATGTATTCACAAGTATTGTATAATGTGTGTATGAATGATCTTGTAATGTAATGACATTATGACTACAAATGTTTTGTATCTGTAACGGGCCCAAGTGGCTACTGAAACTATGATGATATGTATAATTATTGTAACGCTACGATTGAAAATGTTTATGAATAAAATGGGTCAGAAGTTCCATTATTGATTTTCCACATATGTGTGTGATTTTTTTCGTAAAATATTGAATTGAGTAATGATCGATGGACTACCCTAGCATGTCACCCTTGTGGGATACGTACTCGGATATCCTTCGAAATGCTGGGTATGTGTCCTATGAAAGTGAGGTGCTACAATTTGGTATCAGAGCCCAGACTTAGTGTCTTACATGGGTGTTTTCCGAAATATGTGTCAAGTTACATGCATTTTAGACATGTCATAGCAGGCAGTAACAACTGATCCCCAGTCTGAGTTACTTTTACATAAGTCACACGCATGAACATTTGTTAAGAGTTTGAGCTGATAAAAATAGTGAGAAGAATGATAATCTGCCAGAATGTGAGAAAATGAAAGTTTGTGGATATTTATAAATGAGAAATAGGATATGGTTAGATATGATAGATAAAGATTCAACGCATTTGTATTGATGGTTGTATCATTGAATACGACATCAATATTGTATTATGATGGTATATCCTTGAATGTGATATAGATGTAAATGCATTGTCATGGATTGTTTGAGGAGAATAGAGATATAAGTAGAAATGACGAGATTAAAGTATACAAATAGAATGGAATGAAAACAAAAAAAAATATGACTTTAAGAAGATAAACTTGGAACTGAAATGGTTGTTGATTAATGTGGCAAGAGTTATGATCCTCCATAAGAATATATTAGTGGAATTAAGATCATAATTTCATGATGATTATGCATCTATAATTATGAATTGATTGCGAATATACATATGTAAGATGAAATAAATGATGATTGAAAGAGGAGATAAATGAGAACGAGATAAGGAAAAGCCCCCAAGGTTAAGTTGATTTGTTATTGTGAGTGCATATCTGATAATGTGATTACTTTGACAAGTGATGTTATTAGAACATATATGTTATATGCTTGGAGATGACGTAGGAAGTGATCTGTGACTTATTAAATGCTCATCATTCTTAGCCCCCATAGTTAAACTTATGAGATGATTCAAATTAATGCATGAAAGTGTTTATAATGATCAATTGAGGATAGATTGAGAGAGTGTAAATGATATTACTTTGTGTGATAAATTCGAGTAAAAGGAAAGAAAAAGAAGCAGGACACAATCGTGGCATAGTCCCCACAATCGTGGCTGAGATTATTTGGTTCTGAAACAATCGCGAAAAGGTCTATCACGATAATTGCAGACACAAAATAGAAATGTTATTTAGAATCAATTGGAATATAGGTACCATTAGCGAATGATATTAAATAGTGACTTATCAAAAATACATCCCTAGATAAGATGTAATGATCTTGATGGAACATACCAAAGTATAAGAGTAAATGAATATGTTTACTGTTCCACTGAGTTTTATTATAAGGAATATACTAATCGTGTAAGATATGATAGAAATTGCTCTTATTGAGAGATTATGAATAGTTGGAATTGATCTTTTTGAGGTACTAAGAATGACTGATAAGCAATGATGAAAATAGTTGATTGATAAGAACTACATTAACAGTATAGATGATAGTAGTTAGAAATCTTCTTTTGAAGAAGAATTTCACTGAATTAGGTTGAGTAGATCAGATGGTTTACTTTTGAAAATGAATGATGATGGAACAAATCAAAAGTGAATATTGGATTCCCATTTCTATCAGAGACTCAAGCATAAGAATTTGAATATGCTACTGAGAGTGTATACATTTTGTTTGATGTAAAGTATCCAACTACATGATTGGATTCTAAAATTTGAGGTGATACTATTGATAATGGGAGGAGAACTTAGGTCCACACAATATTTTATGCAAATATATTCAGGAGATACAAATTAGATTTGATGAATGTGTTACCAACTGAGGAAGTTAAGATTGTAAATAAATTGAAATGTATGGAGAAACTAGTATGAATGAACAGACATTAGAATAAGTCAATGAGAAATCAGAGGAAATCGAATGAATAAAGAAAATCATTCGAGAAAGGAAGTTAATTTGGAGAATGAGAAAAACACGAGAGATCATTACCTCATTTGAGGAATTAGTTACTTAAGGAATTACGAGAAACTAATAATAGGCACATAGAGATTTGGCAATATCTATTGGATTTAACAAATGACCTCAACAATATTATGGTATTGAAAAATAAAGTGTCCCAATTTTTTCTTGGATCAATTAGTGACTATAATTATAGATGATATATTGAATGTATTCAAAAATTTGAGAAGAATACTTTGAATATTAGAGGTAAATCTTACATATCATGATGGTAGAAACAATTATATGTCAAGTTCAATAAGAGTGAATCTTAGCTTGATCAAATAAAATGTTGGGTTGTAGTATTTGAACATGGTATATTAGGAGACCCAAAGAAAGTAGAGGTAATGATGAAGTGAGAAACTCCAAGAAATATATAAGAGATTCGGAGTTTTCTAGGATTAGCTGTATATTGGATACTACCAGAGACTGTTAAGGAGTTTTCATTGATCTTAGCCCTTTGACAAAAATGTCTGAGACAAAACGTGTAAATCGTATGACTGATGAATGTAAAAAGAATTTTGAAGAATTATAACACTGATATTAATTATATCATTTGGATTTGAAGATTATGTAGTATATAATGAGGTTTCGTATCAGAGATTAGGATAAAATCTAATGCAACATAATAAAGTCATTTCATATGCATCGAGACAATTAAAGTCTCATTAGTTGATTATTTGATGCATGAGTTAGAATTTGCTACAATAATAATTTCTTTGAAAATTTGGAGACATAATATGTAGGGTGGAACATTTGGTAATTATTTAGATCATAAAAGTTTAAGGAAAATTATTGAGTTTGAAAGAATTAAATACGAGACTAAGACAATGGATAGAGTTATTTGAAGATTATGATGTACAAATGAGTATTTCCCAGTAAAGCTAGTGTGGTAATCTGATGCATTGAACAGAAAATTCAATAGCAATGCCTAATAAATTTACATATTGAGGATACCAAATCTAGTGCAATAAAGAGCACGTAATATCGATTTGAATTTTGGGCAAATCAAAGTATTATTAGCTATTGATTTAATTTCAGTTTCACATGAAAGGATTAATAAAACCCAAATTGGGGATTCAGAATTTATGAATCTTACAAATGAATCTTAATTTTGAATTTGAATAGAAAAATGATATTTTGTGATTGTAGTAAAAAGGATAAGTACCGATACAGATGATTGAGCAAAGAGATTATTAAAGAAAGGACAAATAGTAACCTATACTATACATCATAGTAGGAATATGCTAAAACAACATTTAGCAGCCAAGGATGAAGAAGCAAGTGGATGAAGGTATGACTAAATATTTGATTTCTGACAGTTTTAACTATTGGAGATATGCTTAGAGCTTATATTTTGCAGTTCCTAAGAACATGAGATTAACGTACAATTCTGATTTGAATTTGAGTTGGTAGGATATGGTATGTGGAGTTATATGAAAGAAAGAGTTGTCCACCTTTATAATGGGATGAATAAGACCCAAAACAGTTAAAGGTCAGAATTGATTGGAGATCTTGATAAGTGAAATCGATCTGTATTAGAAATTAAGTGACTCAAGAAAGGGGGATAAATTAGGTGGATCAACACTGAAGATAGGGAACATAGTGAGACAGACATAAGAGTTAAGTGTATTAACACTGAAGAGATCTGAATTATCAAGTAAAAGATGAAATGTTTTTTAGAGTATTACCTTGGCAAGGTGTGTTAGGAAAAAAAGGATAAACTAAGCTCTTATATTGGTTCATATGAAATTATTGTGAGAATAGGACCATTGACTTATGAGTTAATCCTACCAACAAAGTTATATCAAATTCACACTGTGTTACATGGAAGTATGTTAAGAAATATCGATATGATCTGACATCGATGTATTGTCGACACAGGAAGTGAAACTTGCGAATAATCTGATATATAGATATATATTAAGGAATTAGTTAAGATAGCGTGGTATATGAATAAGTAATTGAAAGATCGATTGGTTCCATTGACTATAGTCAATTGGAAGAAATTATTCAAGTGATGAAGTTAAATGGAAAACGGAGGAGCATATAAGGAAAAAAATACCCCTACCTTTTTGGTTAATCAGATAAGAATTTTGATGATGAAATTTATTAAGGGGTAGAATTGTTACATCCCATTTTCACATTAAAGTTTATAATCCTAGATTTCTGTAATTGAGAAATAGTAATAAGAGATTAGAAAAATGCATTTCATGCTCAAGCATACTATATATACACGCACATAAATTTGAATTTTTGCACACATTACAATGACTGTATATGGACTAATTTGACATTTTTCGGGTATAATTGATATTTAACGTGATTATAATGTGAATTGTGAATTATGTGTCTTAAAATTTGAGTTGGTGTGTATAATTACTGATTTAGAATCTTTGGAGAAATATGGGAAATTTATGGACTTAAAGGTATTTTTAGATTAAGAAAAATACCAAATGGCGAGACAATTGATGAATAGTAGCAGAAATAAGTGTCAGATGGCCATAGAAATTTTAATGAACGATATTAAGATTTAATGACAAATATCATTAAAAATTGGGAGTCAATTGGATTAGAAATTGGGTGACAAATAGACTAGAGATTAATAGTATTGAGTACCATTAGTAAAAGATGCTATTTGAGTTTTGAGTGATAAGTGTCATGACACTCACCAAGCATTAAACTCATCATTATTTACATTTGAAAGACTATCTTTGCTTTGTCTTTCACGTTTCCATAGGCTCTCTTCTTCATTTTCTTTTTCTCTACTCACAATCTTCTTACCATCACCCTTATCACATTGAGATTTGCTTTCCTTCACTTTGTTTCTTCAAGGCCTTTGCTAACTCTTCATCTTGCAACTAAAAACCTAACTTATTCCTCCTAGAAGAGTTGATGATCGTATAAGCTTGGAGGCTAGGTTTAAATGATGATTTTTGAAGAAGCTTTGAGCTAATCAATTAAGTGTATTATTATTGATCTTCATGGCTTTATTAATGAAGCATATATGATGATAGTTAGTGGTAAATGATCATGATAGTGGAGTAGAATGTGTGCAGAAATTTAATGAACATATAAATACGTTGATGTTCTATTTTTAGTGTTCATGATCAATTATGGACTATAATTTGTTTATCAATGATATTAAGTTGAAATTTAGGTAAGAATAAAGAGGAAATGATGTATAGTTGATGAACTATGCATAATATGGTTTGAATGTAACATATAGGAGTTGAAAATCTGGAAAAGTGAGAGAAAAATTTCTGGAGTATATTAGCTGTAACGTTTTCACTGAACATTCAATTGTATTTTTGCATATATTGATATGTAGTTATCCAAATGGGATTATTTTAAGTTTACACTAAACTAGAGACACATGGCTATATTTTTCATGGAGGAATGGAATTTTAATTCTGTATCTAAGAGTTTCAAAATTTGGTTTGAAGTTAAGTATTATGTGCTGTCGCAGTTTGGGAACAATTTGTAGTATTTTAAGTATAATTTTCAGAATACTGAGCCAAACTGCATGAAATTGGTGTCATAAGAAACTTAATACATATGGGAACATTGTTTTAGAAGGATATATTTCCTAAATAGTTCATTTTCTTTGTCAAAATGGCCATGTAAGATTGACACAAAAATCTGTTTTGAAAGAAAACTGGAATGATGCTTAAATAAAGGAGTGCACGATCGTGACTGAGAGGAACATTGAGGAGTTGCACAATTGTGAATGACATAGAGGGATTTTCAAGTGTTGCACGATCGTGACAGAAAAGGGACACTGCTGTTTAACAGTTTTCGACACCATTCACTCTTTGGGCCATAACTCTCCGGACCTCTGATTGACTTAAAATTTGAACCAAAAAATCCTCACACATTGTCCTTCCTCTCCACCAAATTTTAATGTCATCTGAATTCACTAAGAATGGATTGTAGTTTACCAAGTGTTCATATATGAAATTTTGGAGATGTTATAAGAATAAAAGTGATTCTATGAAAGATTATGTGATCCAAAGAAGGTGAACGATTGATTGATGAACTTAGGAAAATCAACTTTCACAAGATATGATATATGAATGTATATTGATTCGGAAATTATGGGTTGTTAATGATATAAAAGTGTTCTTAGAAATGCTAATATGATTGTAAGGAGATGATAATGTGTATCAAGTAAAGGTGAATGAGAATTGGATTTATGAGAGCATATAATGCTAGAAAAGAAAAGACGAGTAATTGAATTGTGATATTAGAATAACCAAGTATTTTTTAGGTGTAAACCTAAGAATAAGCTAGATACATACAAATGATAAGGTTTGAATGATCAAGAGACATGATTAAGGAAACATACTCGGAATAGTCAAATTGGGCATGCATTATACATTACACCTATACATAAGTGTAAAATTGAATGTTTATGTGATTGTGCAATTAATGATATGTGTGCAATGTATGTATTGCATGACATTGATACACAAGATAGAGCGTCAGCATCCAGACATTTCTGGATTTTGGAAGAAAATACTAATCTGAAGCTTACTGTGAGTCAACCTAGATGGTCTCAGTTTCATTATTTATTCTGTTTTAAATTTCTGTATTGAATTACCACCGAATATGAAAATGAGTGAGACAATTCTGGACATTAATAGTCTGAGGAGTTTGATAAATGTGAGAACATTAGAAGTGACCCTTATATGTAAATCTAACAGAAATAATTGATTCTCAACATAATTGTTGAATGTTGGACTTAGGTCTAATGACATTTGAAAGTGAATGTGTAAAGTGAAATAAAGTGACTAACTGATCTTATGTGATTTGATGTGCTTCATTACATGAATACATGATGATATAAAAGCAGTTGTGACTAGAGTAACCAGTCTAAAAGAGCTTAAAGCTAAGAATATATATAGGAGTCATAGGCTCAGTTGATAATGTGCCAGGCATCCACAAGGAATATGGGATAATATATGAAACAAGCCTGATATCCACAAGGGATATGGGCCAGTAAAAGGCACTCTGTCAAGAAATAACAATTGGAAGTAAGTCTCATGAGCATTGCATGATATGTATGTTTTAAAAGATCAAAATGAATTGTTTAAATGCTCTGAATGTAAAATGTGAAATAAGTGATCAAAGTGATAGGTGATGCTATATGATTATTAATGAAATGATGTGAATTACGTGATTACATGAACTGTATGTGTTATGTGATATGATTGTGCTATCGAGAATAGTCTACTCACTGAGTTCGCAAAACTCACCCCAAAATTGCAACATTATTTTTCAAGCTTAAAGAAGATCTCCAGTTAGACAAATTGGAGTCTAGCCACTGAATTCGAGTAAGAGATAAAGGTCGGGATCAATTCGCATCTGCATATGTATTTCATTATTTTGTATCAAAATACGTATTCACAAATATTGTACAATGTGTATGTGAATGATTTTATAATGTAATGACATTATGACTACAAATGTTTTATATATGTGATGGGCCCAAGTTGCTACTGAAATTTTGATAATATGTATAATGATTGTAACATTGCGATTGAAAATGTTTATGAATAAAATGGGTCAGGAGTTCCATTATTGATTTTCCACATATGCATATGATTTTTTTTTCTAAAATATTGAATTAATGATCGGCTAACTGCTCTAGCATGCCACCCTTGTAGGGTATATACTCGGATATCCTTCAAAATGTCGGGTATGTGTCTTATGAGGGTGAGGTGCTGCAATTTAGTATCAGAGCCTAGGCGTAGTATCTTATATGGACTTTTTTCAAAATATGTGTCAAGATACATATATTTTAAACATGTTATAGCAAGCAGTAACAACTAATCCTCAATCTGAGTTGCATTTACTTGAGTCACATGAATGAACATTTGTTAAGAGTTTGAGCTGATAGAAATAGTGAGAAGAATGATAATTTGTCAGAATGTGAGAAAATGAAAGTTTTTTTATATTTAAAAATGAGAAATAAGATATAGTTAAATATGACAAATAAAAATCCAACGCATTTGTATTAGTGATTGTAAATAATTTGGAATAGTATCATAATGGTTGGCAGTACGTTGATCATAAATGATGCAAATGATACAAGCTAATCATGCAATTGCACTTTTAAGCTAATGTAATTAAGGTTGACAATTTGACCGGGGCCTAACTTAATTTAAACTAAAAGGTAAAAATTTAGTTGAATGAATTTCAATATACATTTATCATCTTAAAGATTAATATCAATTAATTTACTATACATTTTTTTAAAAGTTACTTTCAGTGATATAACTCCAAATAAGAAATTTGATATATTTAAATAATTATATATATAAGCATTAAATTTGATGTGTTCTTGATAAATAGTGTGGCCAAATAACTCCAAATAAGAGATTTGATATATTATCATATTCTTTTAAAAATTTTTAATTTAGCATTCTAATTTTTAATGTTGTTAATTTAGTGATTAAATTTAAATTCGTGACTCCAATCATAATATTATATTTATTAGTTTTAAGTGAATAAGAAATTTGATATATTATCATGTTCTTTTAAAAAATTTTAATTTAGCATTCTAATTTTTAATGTTGTTAATTTAGTGATTAAATTTAAACTCGTGACTCGAATCATAATATTATATTTATTAGTTTTAAGTGAACATGTTTTGTACAAATTTATAATTAAAAAAAGTGAAAAGACAGCTTGGTAGAAAGAAAAAAAGGAAGAAAATTCACATAGAAGTCGCAAAAAAATGCAAGATGAGAGCTTCGGAAGTCAGGACCCCCTGCCTTGAAAACAGACCCTCGTGGACAAATCTGCAAAACTGCAAGGAGCAAAATAATATTAACGAGATCCAGTACATTCCCAAACTCAGTGGACCAGTCTGTTGGGGGTAAAAAGAATCTGTCACGGTAAAGCGAATCCTAGAAGTCACCTTGTAGTTTTATAAATGTAAAAACGACGCCGGTAGATCATATCGGCATATGATCAAAATTCGTTAACCACAAAGGGATCGATCCGAAACAATCTCTTCACCGGCAGAGCTCGTGCTGCCACTAGCTACGGTTTGATTATCACAGTCCTCGTCCTCACCTACGATGCCAAGGTCACAGCTGACATCATCATCATCATCATTGTCCTCGTTGTCGACATCATCATTGCGGTCTTCGTCGGACGACAAAGGTGTGAGCCAACAGGCTCCATGTAAGTGTCCATTCACACACACAAAATATTCCAACCTCCCATCACGTGACCCAAGCCGGCGAGCCGCGCTCTTAGGAGTGAGCCGAGCCCGACTCATGCTCCATACGCGGGCCCCACAATAAGGACAACTTATGCTCTCCTCGAAATTCACCTGCCGTCTGATTATCCACGCTCTGGTCCTTGACTTGGTAAACCCCTTAAAAACACCCCTGTAGACCCCCAAATCGTCCTCATGATCAGCCATAGTGTGTTCACACGGGTCGCTCACATACAGTAAGTCGCCTCGACACTTCTTGATCAAAAAACTCCGACCCGAAGTCTTCGAAAACCTCGAAGCTTTCATGAAATGACCTGGCAGGACCCGACTCACCCTGAAGTTACGGGTCGGATTGCAACCGCAGCAGAAGAACATGAGCTTGGCGAGTGCGCGCCAGAAGTCGTCGAAGTGAGCGCTGGCCTGGCTGTTTGTCAACGTAGATACCATTCTTGGAGCTCGATTCGCACAAAGCTCGCGCCAGAGTAAGCGCTTCGCTATGGCGTGAAGCTTGCGGTTAAGGGAAGCTGTTACGCAGAGTGTGTGCAAGTCCCATTTTAGGGATTCAAAGACCAAAAGGAGTACGCGCTCGTTGAGTATTCCGGAGTTTGATGCTTGATTAGGTGCGTAAGTTGTTAGTCTCTTGCTGGTGTTCATTGGGGACAAATTAGTTTTGGCGACTGGAGCTATGTCGGAAATAATGATGGTGGTTAGACGGCTACTTATATTAGCTGTTCGAGGAGACCCACGGAAAGACACGTGTAGGGTGGAGAATGGCTGGTTGGTGTTGAAGATCCTGATTCGAGTAAAAAAAATAAAAACACTTGGGGCCAAGGACGCGTGTTGGTATTTGATTGGATAGAGTATCGAGGTGGGTAAGGCCGCGTGTCCTATTTGCCAAAAATATCTGGAATATTATAGTCTTAGGAGAAGTTTCTTAATCATCGCAGATGTTGGATTTGAGGAATCTGAGTATAGGCAATGCAAAAAGCTGTCATTTTCTAAAAGACGTGTCATTTGGATACTTAAAATTGGAAGTAGTGGGAAGCGGAGGAGTCAACAGTCGTCGGTGTTTAATCAGAACTCGACAATGACTAGCGATTTTACTAATTCTGGTATAAATAACAAACCCTTGCCATGTGGTGGGTAAAAAATCTAACCTTATATCGAGCCGCGTGTCCTCCGTGTGTAAGACAAAAGTGTACGTGGCAGTAGCCTCATAGCCATCTTATTTTCTCGGCATGTGCAGTGCGACAGGTGGGTGATGACGAAAAAGCGAGAGGACGCGTGGAGGTGGAGCATCTTTATCTCTTTCAATAATGGAACATGGATGCTTTGTCTCCACATGTCAATTCCTTTTTTCGCTCGAGTAACACGATTTCAGGATTACTGCACTCGTACTCTGAATAATGAAAATTAATTCCGTCTTTCAGTTCCATTCAAGTCTATATATGTAATGTGGTTACATGCAGCGTCTAGCAGAAGAACAGGGGGCTTGACGGCTGCTCTTCGTCTTCTTCTCTATTTGGGATATGCATGCACTAACACGTGATTCTGGGTCTCCCTTTTCTAAGTTATTAAATATATGTATCCTTTGTTTAAATTTACTTTTTCAACCAGACTTTGATTGAATAGATTATTGAATTTAAAAATAGACTTTAACTCTCATTTATAAAAAAAATCTTAGTTTCATTAGTTATGTATTAACTTGACTTTTCTTTTTCAATTTTTGCTTTAAGCGGTTTCATCAATGTCAAAGTGGATCAAATTTGCACTATGAAAGCATAACTGGAGATTAGCATCTAAATTACTAATTCTCAAGTCATTTTCACTATCGGTCACATCTCTTGTCTTTCTAGCCGTTTACCAACCTTACCATCAGCGCCGACTATCGTTATCTTTATCTTCATCTCCATTACACACATTTGTCTCATCATCAACCAGTTAACAACGGTTTCCTTCCTCATCTCCAACGTGTGTGTTTGGTGAGTCAATGGCAGATAGGTGTTTTGATTCCAAAACCACACTTTCGATCTTCATGGGTCTTGTGATTGGCACTTTTACTAAATCTTCAATCATGATTAATTCTCCATTAAGCGTAGATATTTTATTTTAATACGGAAGAAAAATAGACACGAGATACGGAAGAAATAAATAGATTTGATTCAAAGAATGAAATAAATAAGGAATATAATATTTATTCCTAGGAATAGAAAAGATAAATAATAGAATAAAATGAGTATTACTTTATTTGGTTTAAAAAATGGAACAGATAAAGAATTTATATTCTAATATTTGGTTTGAAAATATAAACTTGGAATAAGAAAGGAATAAGTAACAAAAATATCAAAATGTCATTATTATTATTATTATTATTATTATTAAATTTATTCTTCTTATTATTATTAAATATTATTATAAATTTTCTACTTATTATTATTCTTATTATTATTAATTTTATCAATTATTTTTAATTGGATTTATTATTATTATTTGTTATTTATTTATTTATGTATTATTAGTTATTTATTATTATTAATTATTATACAAAATTAATTTTCTTCTTCTTCTTCTTCTAATTATTATTATTAAATTCTATTTTTAGTATAAATTTTACTTTCCAATATTTTGCAGTGGTTAATTTTTTTGATCTGACTCATGTTAGCATTTATTATATAGTCGCAACTGCAATATAAAATAACAATGGAACGATATTAAACCAAAATAAAACATAGGGTTTTAAATTACTAAAAAGTTTGTTAGTTGAACAAAATATAAGTTTCAGCCTTATTTTAGATAACTAGCCAAAATAACTTCTACATCAATATAATCTTCAGTGTGTGGCAGGAAACCTCTTCACCCATCTAAGTCTTTGAGAAGACGTCAAAGTGAAAAACACAAGTATTTGTGTAGGATGATCAGGAATTTTGCCTAAAGCAGTATCTCTTTTATTCTCTGTGGGTCTCTCTATCTCACTCAATGCAATGTCTAACTATTCAACTTTTTGTTGAATATTATGTTTTAGTCCCAATACTCTTACAAAATTAAGCTCCAACCTAATTCATGGTATCACCCAACATCGTGGCAACAACAATAATTGAATCAGTACGGCTTGCTTCTCTCGTATCATTATTCCTTTTTCTCCTCCGTGCTAAAATATTTTCAGTTTGTCTTACAATATTTAAGGTTTGAGGTTAGGTGAAAGACACATCTATCTCATGCAAACTATGCTCATGTTGAACTTCATCACCTTCATTTATCCTACCTACATCTTCTTGCCTTTCCATTTTCTCAAGAATATCTGTAACAGTTTGTGCATCATTTTCAGTTGCACGATCTTCTCTATAAATCCCAGTCAGTTCATGATAAAAAGGAAAGCTACTCTGTCAAAATTGAGCAGCATCTTTGTGTCTCTTTAACCAGATGAAAAAAAGTCAATAATTTATATAAATTACAAGAAAGTAGTTAAAGAAAATACTTAAAACAAGATAAACAAATTGAATACTTACACTTAAGTAAGAATCCCATACATGATCTTTAGCAATGGTGATCTTCCTTTCTGTATCCCATCCAAGTCCACTAATGTCTTTCCTTATCATATCATAAACAATACTCCACTCTTTCTTTACAGTCTTAATCTTAGACTCTATATGAGGTTTGGCTCTTAAATTTGAATTAGGAAGCTTTGTTGCTACCATTCTTTCTAATTCATTGAGCTACCCAACTTTAAATCCAGTATCAGTATTGTACTTTCCCACATTATGCAAATCAACCATACAGGAAACTAAGACAACATCCTCATCTAAGTCCACTTTTGTTTTGTTCGTTTTGAACTTTGAGTGTCAACAGTTGAGGGGGAATTCATCGACATACTTATCTACCAAATTAAAGCAATAGAGATAAATTTAAAATAATCATCATAATAAACAAAAAATAAAAACATTCATAAAATTCTTCATACCAAGTAACATTAAGCATCAACAGCTAACGAGAACAATATAGTCTACAATAACAGCGTACAATATAAACAACAAAGAGAACAACTTACATAAACAATAATATCAAACCTCCTAACACCGAAAACAAAATACAAAACCTAAAAAAAGTCAATTCTCAATTTGCCTAGATGTTCGTCATTCACTGAACATTTCACTTGCCAATCCAATTCTCCAATTTGTCCAAGCGTTAGTTGGTCAATAGCAGTGATAGACTCCTCCTCAATAACTAGATTGGTGTGAAAATAATCCCCTAAATCACTCTCCACATCATCAAAACTCATCTACTGCCTAATAAAATTATGAAGCAAACAACAAGCTAAAATAATTCGATTATGTGTTTTTATTGGATAAAATGATGGACTCCTAAGAATAGCCTACCTAATTTTTAGGAACCCAAAACACCTCTCAATTACATTGCGTGCACTCGCATGTTTCATATTAAAAAATTCCTCTGCATTTCTTGGTTGATAACCTTGACGCCATTCATTCAAATGGTACATTTGACCCCTAAAAGGTGGAAGCCCTCACAATTTGTATAACCTGCGTCGACTAAGTAATAGCAACCTATATAAAAAACACTACATAAGTTATACAAATAACATTTTCTTATATGCAAATTCCAAACAACCTTCCTTTATCATATAGGAAAGCTTATCATGAGGCAATTTTAGTCCATGTCTCCTAGTTATTGCATCACGAAGAACTCGACCATCAGCTACTGACCCTTCCCAACCAGGAAGAATATAAACAAATTGCATGTTAGGTGTGCCCACACCTAACACGTTTGTTGCAATGTCGCCCTTACGAGTTCGAAATCTAGCCTTATCTTTAATTGGCACATTAACCCTGATATATGTTCCATCTAGAGCACCTAGGCAATTCTAAAATTGAAATGAAATAAAAAATAATGAGAAAGCTTAATCACATTCACTATATTTTCTTATAAAAATAAAAGGGTAATTATCTACCTTAAACCACATCCGCCGATGGTCCGAAGAGTTTGTTGGTATCAGCTCATATTTCTTAAACAAAAGCTCTTGCAAATGCATCACTGCATTTAGGATATTATGAAAATGTCGACTAATTGTCTCACCTGACCTTCTAAAATTTTTCCTAATAACTCAATTTTTAACATGATGGGCAATAATATGTAAGAAATTTGCTACTTGTTCATCAATAAGCATGTTTTTTGTTGGCTTCAATCCTCCTATACTTTCTAGCATTTCACAAAGTTTAGAAAAAGCTTACTTATTCATCCTAACCATTGAAATACATGACTCATCATTGTCATGAACAATTCGCCTCACATAATCTCGATTTGCATAAAAATATAGAAAATAAATTCTATCCCTTGGCCTATAACTATATAAAGAAGCCCCTGATGCCAACAAAATGAATAGCGAATTAACAACATTACACAACTGCAACCATACAGTCAAGACAACCACAATCCTTTTTGTTCTTTTCGTATTTTTTCGTACACTCAAACTGTAACGAGCCATGACTATAAAAAAAAACAATTCTAATGTATTTACATAAATTTGTTCAAACAATGCACAATGTAAGAGAACAACCATCAAATAATTCAAATTAGTTGAAGGCATAAAGTAGAATAAGAAAACAACCATCATTTAGACTTCTTGATGTTTCTAAATAGAAGCCAATGTTTTTGTTTGACTTTTATCATTTAGCTAGCCTATTAATTATATCTTAAATCAATTACATGTAACAAAACTAAGCTCTCATAACAAAATTTGCAAGAACTTGCCATTTTATGGTCGTGAAGGCAACGAGTACAACAATTGACTTGTAGAAAAACAAGTTTGAGACCCACTGAAGTTTTACTGCATAGGAACTGTAATCTCTCTTAAGTGGGTTAGGAGAAAGATTTGAATTATAAGTTAGTATCGTCCTAGTTTTTAGTACATAATAAGCTATTCCAAGTATTTCATCAATCTACACCTCTTCCATCACTCACTTTCAATCTCCAAATATCAGAATACTTCCAATTGCAATATTTAAATCTAGAATAGCCAGCCATATATAGAAATTATAGCTAGCTCGGACCATAGACCTGTTATTATTATTTAACTTGTTCATATATTTTTCTATACATTTAGTCGTAAGAGTATTCCTTAGGTATACGAATAATCCATTGAAGACATTCAGTATAAGTTTTCTTGGTCAACTTGGAGGAGGTATATCTACACTTTCGTAATGTTATCTATTGAGGTTTTACGACTTTAATTTTTATATAAGTTAGACGAAAACTTTTCAAAAATAATAATAACTTATCCACATATCAAACGTTTCAAATAAACAAAAAAATAGAGATTAAACTAAAATGTAGCTAATCCAACAATTCAAGATAAGGATGAACTCTCAGTCTTTTGTAGTAATTAATATATCTTAAATCACATTCAAGTTCATCTAGGTATGTACTATTGGAGATTGCACAAGGATCCAAGTTTACAGATTAAAAGTTAAATGGTTGTAATCTTATCGTTACATCTATGAAGGTTTCCAAGGAGAAACTAATCATTTTTCCTGCAATCTTTCTTATGGTGGACAGTGATCACAAGCATTCTCTTCTGGGCGACCAATTAGCAGCACTCTCAGCTTTGACTTATGCTCTATTTATAGGTGAAATCTTCATCATCATCATCATCATCATTACACCTAGTCCGAAGTTCCGCACTGAAGTGGGATCTGGAGATGTCTAATAGTACGCAACCTTACCTTTATATAGTAGAGAGGCTATTTCCGGTAAACCCACGTGTAGATGTGAAAATAAAAGAGTGATGCAGGTTAAATAGTAAATAAGTAAAACTGGCACGTTAAAGGTGAAATCTTCTTAGGTAAAAATCAAATGTATAGTTTCCAATGTTGTGGGAAAAATGACAGAAATCAACTGAAAAGGTAACTCAAGCTAAGTCTGACTAGAGCTTTTACTACGTGAACGAAGCTATGATCTTTGTGAACTCCAATTACCTCATATGCCAATTGCTTCTACACGTGTTACCATATGAACAGAACTAAAATACCTTCTTTTATTTATGAACGTGTGTTAACATATAAACTTCAATTATCTCATACAAATCTAGATGATACAATTGGTTATCTCATATAAACTCCAGTTATCTCATATAACGTTTAAACCAAATTCTCACAAGGGCTCCTAATTTAACACCTAAAATCATATAAAAAACCAATAGTCTTTGTTAACTCAGAGATATAGAACTCGTACTTCAACTCTCTCTTACACACACACATTTCTGAATGTAACAAGGACCACCAACAACAGAACAGGGGAATCCATCTTGAACCTAGGTAGATGCAACCCAGATAAACTGAAGATAAATATCTACATGCAGTCATATAATCATGAAATTCAAGCATCCGAAATCTAAGAAAATCATCATTCACAAGGACAAAGAGGCTCTAAAATGTTCTTCTATAACCCAAAAAACAAATTGAAACAAAAGGTTCACAATCTAAAATGAAGCAATTCTAATTGCAATCGATACCTAAACAACTTAAAGAAGAAACGCATAGGACGCTTCCACCAAAGGGAGCAACCAAATTTAATAGTCTAGACTCCTGCAATCACAATCCAAAAAATCAAAATTCCAAACGTGATTATTCATCAAGAAATAATACTAAAAAAAAGAGACAAAGATATTACTCAGAAAAAAGGAACGGACTTCTTGTGGAGTTAAAATTAGAGGTGGGTCAAAACAAAATCAGAATAAGAAATCAAGAGAAAAGACGAAGAGGGTTGTTAAGTACGTATATATATAGAAATTGGGTATCACTTATACGCAAGGATGTCTATGGAATAAGAAGATAAAGCCTTTTGGTGTTGTGTAAGAGTTCTCACTTACCTAGAATCTAGAAATGGTAGATCTGAAATCACGAACTGGAGAAGAGAACAACATACGTTGAAGAAGTGGAAGATTTCGGAGGCTTGAACGTGAGAAGATAAGGGGAGGCTCAAAGATGTTTCAAGGAAGGAGAAGAAGTTTCGGAGGCTGGAACATGAGAGGACAAAGTTGTCTTCAACAAGAAGAGTTATTCTTCGAATAGGTAAAGATGGGTTGGGGTCAGGTTTGTGTATTCTCCAAATTTGAAGAATAGTTGTTACTGATACTTACTTATTCCTGTCTCCGTTTTTAACCAAACATAGATTTAGGAATATGTCATGAATGGGTTAGGAATAGAATGGCTATTCTATTATACCAAACAGCCCGTAATAATTCCCAAAGGATATTCGACAACAGCTAATAGGCTAATTTTTTTGTCATATAGCTCGTTTGATAACCAAGATGTGGAATCAGAATGTAACATAACGATGGGGAATGAGAGTGTAACCTTGTTGATAACTTAAGAATATTATCAAGATATTATAATTATTTTATTTTGTTATAAAAATTATTTAAAAATTAATAATTGTATAAATCGTTAATTTTTATTAATTATTTATAAAATATCAGATATTTTAATTAAATATGTATAGAATAAATCATATAACAACTATGATTAAAAATTTTCTCATTATTATTTTTAATATTTAATATTAGATTTTAGTATAACTATTAAGTTTGTTTAATACTATACTAAACATGGATAATCAATAATTTTATTCTTATTCCGTTTCTTATTTTTCATTTTCGTTCTTATTTTTTATTACAATTCCTTCATTAATAATTACCAAATGAGACCATAAAGTTTAGGCAACTTTTATAAAAAAATTTAAAAATTACTTCCTTTGAAAAAATTAATAAATAAATTTAATTCATTCATTCATTTTTTAATTAAAAATTCGTACTTTAAGTAATATTACGAATACCATACTGGATTTGGTACCGGTTAATAATGGGTACCGTTTAAGCTAATTTTTAAAATTTATGAAATGGTCCTTGAATTTTTTAAAAAATTACAAAATAGTTCATTGTCATATTGTACAGTTGTACTGTATATTTTTAACCTTGTCTCCAAAAATTATAATAATAAATAATAATCACATTTTAAATTTAATGTATAAAATTAATTTAATAATTATTAATAAATATAATTAAATTTCAAATATATAAATTTCAAATGAAATATAATTTAACAATTAAAATATAAAAAATAAATATTAGTTTATAAATAATATTGTTTAAATTATTTATTTTTAAAAAATATTTTATTAATACTTTATTAATAAATATTATATAAAATATTTAAATAAATTAAAATAAAATAATTTATTTTTAAGTTTTATTTAATTTATAATTATTATTTGTAATAAAAATATTTATTTTTATTTTGAAAACAAAAATTTTAAAATCACAATAATCATAAAAGTTGAAGTAAATAAAATAACTAATTAAAAACTTTGAAAAAAGAGGGGGGAAGTAGAGGTAGGAGGGAGGGAGGGATGGTTTAAATTTTTTTGAAAATTTTGTAAAAAAGTTACTCTATTTTTTAAAAATTTTCGGTAACAGTCAGTATTTGATTGGTATTTTGAATACCGATGGTAAACACCGACTGGTATTTAAACCCGCTACAATCGATCATCCGTTTTGTGTCAGTTTTAGTCCGATACAATTCATATCGGTTGATTCTGGTTGGTATGAAACAGTATCCTAAATCATCTTTTTATCCCTAATGTCAAACATTTTGGCCCATGCGAACCAATGTTTGGTTCGATGAGAAGGGTGAAGCAAAACCACAAGAAGGAACAAGAATTTTGTGGTGAACTTGGACCATACGGATTGATCTTACTGGGCCATTCGAATCTCTCAGAAGAACTATTTAAGAACTCCACTAAAGTATGCAAGCTTTCTGTGCCATAAGTTTTAGATTTTGGAAAAGATGTTAGGTTCAAGCTTAAATTAATCAAATGCTTGAGCTTTGAATGAAAATTCAGCTTCTTTAAAAAAATAGTACTTTAAGTATTGATCTTTGGTAGAAAAAATTTGTCATCTTGTAAGAAAACATTCAGAAGTTTGTAACAGGGCTTGCAATGGCCATTGCTATAAGTGAGGATGGCAGTGAGTTTTCAACCTGATTAATATCTACACTACTTGACCCTAAAAAATGGACTTAGAGGCTAAAAAATGGATTTTAAATGGATGCTAAAAAATGGATGTAGATATAGATTTGGATATGGGTCTAGTGATAACCCAAACCGATGGATACCCATATCCTACCTGTTTTTTATTAACTCTATTTTTTTGTTTTTAATATTTATAGTTAAATATAATAAAATATCAATATTTTATGAGAAAAAACAACTTTAAAATTTCCACTTTACTCCTCAGTCTTCACCTTTTTTATTATATTTTATTTTCTTATATGATGATAATAATGCAAACGATATGGAGATGGAGTTTTAAATGTTATGGAGTTCACGAAAAGATAATTTGAAGCTTTGGATATTTCAATATTTGTTCTGGTTCTTGATTGTGAAAAATATATGTTATCTTTGCACTAGACATTATGGTTTTTATTGTTCCAAGTTTATGGTTTTTTTTAAGACATACAAATCAAAATCTTGACTTATTATTATTAAAGTAATTTTAATTTAGAGCATTCACAAAAATATGCTTTTTATATTTTCTATTTATAAGTTATATTTTTATATACTATACAACCCGATGGATGTCCAAAAACTAGAACAATCCAATGGATTTAGATATGGGTAGTAAATCGTAAAAACCGATAGATATGGATATGGATATGAGTTGAGTCATAAAAAATTGTTATAGATATGGGTAGAGTAATACCCGAACCGAATCCTACCCGTTGCCATCCCTAGTTAGTGCTTTAGAAAGGTGAAAAAGGCAAAACTTGTTCTTCAGCAGACTAGAATTGTAGGTTGCATTATTCGTCAAGAAGCTAATAAGAATGAAAACATGATTATCTAATTTGACTTAAATTGTTAGAACCCCTTTTGCCTATCCTAAAATGTAGGATAACAAGATTAGAACCATAAAAGCTGCGATTACAAAGATTCACATGTCAAAATGCAAGAAAAAGTGTGTCAATGTTTGGACCAATGACAGAAGGGTGCTAATTAGAAAAGGTTATAATAGCTATTAGAAATAAACATGATAAAACACAATCACATAGATTATGTTAGACAGGGTCACTTGTATATGCATATAATAAACAAAGAATCACGTACTTGGATTCCTGTTGTAGTTCGACCGGTTAAAGAATTTTTTGTTTTTCACAATCTTCTGCAGAGATATCCTTATTATTCTTCTTTGGTAGTCTTAATAGAAAGAAGAAGAAAGTATTAACATACTCCCAAAAAGTATGTTTTTTAACGTTTCGTTCATATAACTACCTTTGGTAGTTATTATAAGAATATTGACTCTAATACCCTTCATAGGTGTATATGAGTCATTATCTCCCACTCACGCATGATGAGTTTAATCTCATTAAAAAACAAACTCTGCAGCGCTCATACTTGTTCAATAACTGGTGTGACCAACATACGACGAGAGCACATTGCCATATATCTGCTAGGAGTACATGACATCTCGATTAACAAAATGATCCTGAGACTTATGTGTCCTTGAGTAGACATTGTATGCTATACCCTAGGTCATATCTCGCATTTGCATTTTTCTTTGATCTCATTTAGTTTCTTGAGTCATGACTGTATTCAAGTTCTCTATTAAAAAGACGATGACCATCTATGAATACTTTTCATGCGAGTCAGTGATTAAAAATAAATGAACTTTGTATGTTCTTAATTCTCTTTTGAAATAAATTTAATTTTCTTTCCTAGAATTATTCCATAAAATCGCATCTTCCATGATCTTTTTGCAATAACCTAAAGTAGCAAACCTTAAATTTAATTCTTAAGAATGAAACAAGAGTCACAAGAGTATATGATGAGGTTCTTCTCAACCTTAAGGGTCTCACACGATGTAAGATGAGATCTTACGACTTACATTAATCCCTTTTTGTGGTTAGTTTTGAACACATGGTACGAGTCATGTGCTACGGTATTTACTCTTTCCGTTTAACTTGAACATCTTTCATTTAAGAAATACTTTACAGATAATAGTTCAAATATACTCAATGTTTAACTTGAGTTCACTTGACTACTCAAAACAAACTTATTCAGAACTCACATCTGGCAACATAAGACAGATATAGTGATTAACAAATCAGGTTGAACTAATTTCCTTCCGGCATTTATGGTTTAAGTTTCTCACTTTCAATTATCACCAAGTTAATAAACTTTAAAAAAGCCTCATCTCTAGCTAGCGTAAACACAAAGGGTGATTTCTCGTGTGAGAAAGTCAATCTATAATTTATCTCATATACTTATGATTCATCCCAAAATATCCCTATACAACAAACACATATATATTCATGAATCAAATGATACACAATGTATAATTCTTATTATACATTATATCCAAAATATGACATTATAATGAGTGAACATACACAGAGGAATGTTTATCAGTACATTTCAACATCG
>JANIJH010000004.1:18374645-18389602 GCA_024520975.1 Erythroxylum areolatum
ATTTTATGATTTTTTTAATACATACAAATCAAAATCTTGACTTATTATTATTAAAGTTATTTTGATTTAGAGCGTTCACAAAAATTTACTTTTTATATTTTTTATTTAGAAATTATATTTTTATGTGTTATACAACCCGATGGATATCCAAAAATCCGAACAACCCAATGGATTTGAATATGGATAGTAAATCGTAAAAACCGATAAATATGGATATGGATATGGGTTGAGTCATAAAAAATGAATATAAATATGGGTATAGTAAAACCCGAACCGAACCCTACCTGTTGCTATCCTACCCAAAATACATGGTATAAACGAAAGCTCGTAAGCCCTTTAGATAGGTGAATTTTGATGATAGCAGTTGGCAGGTCACGTGTACCCCAGCGCATGTTAGTGTACAAACCCCAACCAATTTTAACCTACACTCCCCCAGCGCACTTTAGTTCCCTACCGTATCAACCCAAAATAATCCTGTCCTTCTCTCTCTCTCATTCTTCGCTCTCTCTCTCCACTTCTTCTTCTTTCTGTGGCTGCTAAATTAGGGTTTGATACAGTCACAGCCCTCACTCTGTACCTGGATTTGCTGTGCTCTCAATGCCTGATAACTGCTTCATTCAATCGTGCTCTCAAGGAAACCCTAGGCAGTGCCGCAATTCTCATTTTCTCCGACTATCTCTGAATTGGTGGCTTCGCTTCAGCTTCAGGTGTGTCCTCTAAATTGATAGAAACGGTGGCGATTTAGCGATGGCTCCCAGTCGCAGAAGAGGGGGTGGTAAGGCCGCCGCCGCCGCTCCTCGTCGCGAATGGAAAGTCGGTGATCTCGTGCTCGCTAAGCTTAAAGGCTATCCTTCCTGGCCTGCTACGGTATGCCCCTTACTTTGGATTATCTTTTTACAGTTCTTGTATACTTGTGTGAAGATATTGGCGTGTTTGGATTATGTGGAGTGGTTTTAGGAAGGTTCGGGGGAGTTTTCTGTTCTTGGAAGGATAATTAATTTGGGGTTTTTGATTGCTCTTTTTGTGTACTTTGTTGTTTTGCGTGATATCTGTTTTTGGGTTTGCAGGTTATTGTTTGATGTCTAATATGTTCTGCAATATCAGTTTAGTGTTAGCTCTAATTTAGGAAGGAAACGTGGAATATTCATATGCTACCTTATTTGCAGGGTGTGTTATGTTTTTCTTTGTTAGATGACTGCTTGATATAGGGAACTTTTGAGATTTTCTTGTTTTCTAGGTCAAAAATGTTTAGTTATTACTAGATTGTTGATTTGTACGCTAGGTTCACTCCGTGTGCCCCTTTTGATTGGATCTGGTGACATTGAGTTGTGTCAGTTGACTTTCCTGATAGCAAAGATGAAATTGAGGGTGAAGTTTATAGCAGAATCACTATAATATGTCAATTGCACTTATTGTTACTTTCCTGACCAAACTAAGGCTTATAAAAAGAAAAAAGGAATTTCTGCATATGCTTTTATATTAAGCTGTGCATTGAACTTATGAACTTTGTTTCTCTTGCTAGGTAAGTGAGCCAGAGAAGTGGGGCTTTCAACCTGATTGGAAGAAAGTACTTGTTTATTTCTTTGGAACCCAGCAAATGTGAGTATGCAAGCAAATTTGTTGTCAAGATCATAATCTATGGTGAATATAGTTTGTTTCGTCCAAAAATTGCCAAAGTGCTGGAGGACTTTTATTTTATTTTTGATTCTTAAAGTCTTAATTCAGTGGGGTCATAAGTTGGTTATGACCAGTTTTTAGGCTGCTTAATGAAACTGCATTTTGGTTGTTTAATTAATTAATGTGACTGATGAATAAATTCCATATGTGAAATTCTGCTCATGTAATACTACATTATAAATAGAGATTCGCTCTTTAATCTGAATTCATTTATCTTGGAAGTCTCATCGCTGGGAATAGTGGAGATTGTCGTGGAATTAAGTCCTCCATTGTGCCCCAAATCCTTAACACGGCTGGTCTCATCTTTATTTAATACATTTGTACGGGGTTCAAGAGATTTAATATTGTGAAATTTGTTGGAAGAAGAATGATCTTTGGCCAAAGATATTTTCCTTTCGTAATTCTGATTTTGTTTCATTGAATTATTAAAAATTTTTACACAATATGATTTCAGATAGTACGTAAAACTTGTAGTAGCCTGATAAATTCAAGTCTTGGCCTTTTGACTGAATTGAAAATTTGAGGAATGTGGAAGTTGCCTTCATCAGGCTGTTTGTGTTCTAGTTCTGTCTAATTGCAACCATGTAAATGAGTTCTAGGTCTATCTAATGACAACCATGTAACTGTGTTCTAGGTTTGTCGTCTAATGACAGCCATGCATCTCTTGGAAACAATTTTATTTTTCTCTATAAGCTCTAATTATAGTTCTTATGACCAGTAATAAGATTGAAATATGGGATCTGGGTCCAAAGTTTTTAATTATGATTCTTTTGAATGATCTAGTGGATAGCTGTCTTGTATGGATATAGGCTTTAAGATAGTTAGGGGCTTGCATGAGGTTAAATTAGGACATGTGGTTGTGCCTCATACTTTAACTGGTCTAGTTGATTTGAGAATCCAGAACTGAATCTCTGCTGGGATTAACTTGGATTATGAGTTTTAGGCTAAGTATCATCAATTTCTTATTACTGTCATTGTTGCTGATGTTATGATGGTGGAGTTTTGTAATTTTTGTCTTGTAAAAAGTTTATTTGTTATGGCGTAGGATAAACTGTGTTTCATCGTTACTTTTTTAGTTATAGGTTCTGCCATTCATTGGTCATTGCATGACATGTTTATTTCATTTGAATGACTTGAAAGTAATTATGCTGGCACTATTCACAAGCAATTGATGATATTTTACTTGAGAATGTAAATCAAGAACTTCATTAGCTAGCATTACAACAGAATGGGTAAAGTCTTCTTCAGATTATTAATTGGACTATGCAAATGAAATGGCGAGTTCTATAAAGAAACAAGGATTTGTAGGAGGCATTTCTCCTTTAGATTGTGTCATTGTGGTTTATCGATGCTACACATTTCCTTATTGGTGATCCTTTCTGTTAAAGTTGGTACAATGATCTTTTTCCAGGGTTTAGTTCTATAGATATAAACGTCATTTCAGTACCCTACAGATTACTTGATCATTTCTGACAGAAGATTCAATTCTTTGGATTTTGTAGCTCATTTGGTGAAATGGTCATGGGTATTAGAAATTGAGTGGATGCCATATCTATTTATTGTTTTGGAATTCTATTGCATTATGTTCTCCTCCTCAAATAGATTAAGTCATTGTTAAATGTGACTTGTTTTGATGCTTGCTTCCTTTGATGTGAGAGAACAAATGCCATGGTGATCAAGTTGTCTCTCATTATATTTGAAAACAATTCAGCAGTGATAATCTTTACTGGGAAGCATTTTAGTTATTTTTCCGATGAGCAATTTTCTCCTATTTAGACATGAGTATATCTTCTTCCATAATGAACATAAAGGAATTCATGCATCATGATTTTAGTCTTCATGTTCTATATTTCTATGCATTTGACATTTTCTTGACATTTTCTCCATATGATGTTTTCCTGTTTTTGGATTATAATAGCTGATCTATGTTATTATTTTCCATATGAATGATGGTTGAAGATCTTAGTTGGAATGCATTTTGCCACTTTGCTTTGTAGTGATTATTTGTTGTTATTCAGAGCTTTCTGCAATCCTGCTGATGTTGAAGAGTTTACCGAGGAGACAAAGCAATCTCTTCTGACCAAACGTCAGGGGAAAGGTGCAGATTTTGTTCGTGCAGTGCAGGAGATCATTGAAAGCTATGAGAAATCAAAAAATCAAGACCATTTTAACCCTAATGATAAAATGGGCCATGCAAATGGTGGGAAATCAGAGAAGTTATCATCTCAATTTGAGGTCAAGGATCAGAGAGAATCTTCAAAGACAACTGCTACATGTAGAAATGGCACAAGTCTTCTGACCTCAAATGATACAGATGTGGCAGAATCCAGGTCTTTGCATGACAAGGAATCGTTGTTGCAGCAAGCTACTAATAGTGTTACGGCTGCAGGAAAACCTGTGTTGACTACTTACATTTCAAGAAAAAGATCTGGAGGCCTACGATCTAGGAAACGTGTGACAGAGAAAAAGACACTTGCTCTTGAAAGGTCTAGAAGCTCATCTCTCTTGGGATCTGGTAGATTTCAAAACTTCACAATGCCATGTAATGATGTTAGTAAGTTTCCTGGGAATGTACCAACTGATGTAATCCAAGGATCTTTGCGAAGGAACAAACAAATCAAGAAATCACTGGATAAAGAATGCAATGATATGGATTCATCTGCTTTTGTTTTGAGTGATAGCATTGAGGACAGTGGTTCTGAAATTGTTACAGCTGATTCTGATTCCATCAGTCTGAATGAGGGAAGTGCTATAGAGAGTAGCTGTAAACCAGAATACTCTGAGTCTCTTGTTGAGGGGTCAGAGGGGGATGCTGAATTGAGCAAAGGGCTTGACTTCCAAATTAGAGCTGTTCTTATAAAGAAGAAAAGGAAACCAAGTAGAAAGCGGGTAACTAATGAGGCAGATGATTCAATTGTCAAAGCAGAAGGGGAGGCTGATTTAGAGGTACACAACAGTATTCAAACTGCACAAAATGCCTGTACAAATTCCATCGAAAGGTGTAACAAAGGGGAAGGGGACGAGCACTTACCATTAGTTAAACGAGCCAGAGTTAGAATGGGTAAGCCATCGCCTTTGAAAGAAAAAAATAATGGCTCTTCTCAATTGGTAGAGAAACACTTTAATGAATTTCCAGTTAAACAAGTGAATGGACAGAATAGCTTCTGTCAAGTAGTTGCACCCAATCGTTTGGAGCAGATTAGCCCTTCTAGAAATTCTTGCAATGATTGCTCTGATACAGATGCATTTGCAGGGAGGAGAGATTTACAGAAATCACCTCCAGAGGGATGCACTAGAATTCTAGGAAATGGGTCACGACTTCTAAAAGTTAAGGAAACCCAGTCCTTCGGATGTTCAACTGATGGTGAAGCTGCTTTACCTCCATCCAAACGTCTTCATCGTGCCCTGGAAGCCATGTCTGCTAATGCTGCTGAAGAAGGTGAACTGTGTGCAGAAGCATCAAGGACAAGGACAGTGATCAATTGTGGGTCAATATCTACAGGGCACAGTTTTCTTATAGATGTTGGAAGCAAAGAAACCAATGGTTTGGGAGAGGGGATTATAGACTCTGTTGACTGTAAAGCTTTTGCATGTTTTTCTAGTTCTAGCATAATTAGGGGAGAAGCAGACACATGCAATCTATCTATTGAAAGCTCTGAAGGAAAAGAACCTTCGAAAGACATCTCTAGAGGGGATATGGATGCTGATGGCAGCAAAGTTCATCATACAACTTGCATAGTCATAAAAACAGATAGTCCCATACATTCGACACCTGATATCAATGGAGGAGAGAATATATTGCTATGCAACCGTGAATCACAGGAGCATTTAATTCTTGTCAAGGATGAGAACAATTCTGAAAATGTTAAGTCGAGAGATTTTGGAGGTAAAAATCGTGATAAAAGACTCGAGGATTTGGAAAATTGTAGGCCAATTCCGGCTCTTGTTTCGCAGGCTTATGAAGATGCCAAAGCTACACCTATAGATGCCATGAATATGCTTCAGCGAAGTGCAGAGGTTACTACTTGGTCATTCAGGTCTCCAAACGAAGACAACATTCAAGCAAATGGCTTGTAAGTCTTTCTCCTGGCTTTGAATCAGATTCATTAGTCTACAGTATGATTATGGTTTTCTACCAAGCATTCACGATACCTTCTTTTTATGATTGCACATAAATTGTCATTTTCATTTGATGGATTATGTACTTTTACTGTTTGTCCTCACCTATTACTGCAACTTGGTATGGAGAAATTTGCCCACCTTAATCTCAAACTCCAGAAAGTGAAATTATTTTTGGGCATGTTATTTGTTCATTGGAGAAGTTGCAAGTATGAATTGCTATCTGAATTCCCTTTTTTTTTGTGTGATTCCTCATGTTTTGGCAAGCATCTTTGAGCTTTTTAAAAATTTGTTCTAGGTGTGAGCTAGGAAAAGATGCCAAGTGTGATAAAAAACATGATGCTTGTCATGTCTCTGTTTCTGATGATCGTTCATGTGAGAGGCAACTTTTGGTTGTCCAGTCAAGTCCATTGACAGCTGATGGAGTTGAATCTCCTGCACGACCCTCTCCACCTACCACTTCATTGTGCGACGTGTCAACTGCAGAAAGTGCTAATTTTACTCAAAACAGTGGCTGGTCAAGTCCCAGTGGACATTTGCAACAGAAGAAAATTTTGTGCACTTCAGTTGGTGATGATGACAAATTTGAAATATCAATGCCTCAACGGCCAAAATCTGTTGGCAAATGGAGTAATTCTACAGAAGCACATGCAACTCTGTCATCATTTGAGGAAATGCTTGGATCATTGACAAGGACAAAGGAGAGTATTGGGCGGGCAACACGCTTGGCTATTGACTGTGCAAAGTTTGGTGTCTGTTCTAAGGTACAGTTATGGTGCTATGTTATGTAGTTTACTTTTTACTCTCAGCTTTTGCTCTCAAGAGATAATGTGCTATGCAGAATTGAATTTCATTTAGGAAGTTAGATTTATGTAGTGAGAGTTAAGTTTGTGAAACTATAAAAAAAGTTCAGAATTTCTTATCTAGCTCTACTTCTCGGTTCTCGTAAAGGCTACTGTACCCCAGGCCCTTGATGTTTTTCTTCTTATATTGCTCTTGCATTCTGAAAAAGGTGGTGGAGATTCTAGCCCGTAGTTTGGAGACTGAATCAAATTTACACAAAAGGGTTGATCTATTCTTCCTTGTTGACTCTATCACTCAGTGCTCTCGTGGATTGAAAGGTAAATTGCTTTCATTTAAGTTGCCTAGATTTATGTAGTGAATCAATTCACTAGAGGGTAAACATACTCTTCCATGTGGATTTCAATATGGTAGTCTCTTTGTTTTCTTATTGGAAGTGGAATTCTTATGTCTAGTTTGAATTTCTAGGTGATGTTGGTGGTATGTATCCTTCAGCTATTCAAGCAGCATTGCGGCGCCTGCTTTCTGCTGCTGCTCCTCCTGGAAGTTATGCGCTAGAAAATCGCAGGCAGTGTATGAAGGCAAGTGTTGGACATACGACATTTTGCTTTCTATTTTCTATTTTGATTTTATCTTAGGACTTTTACCTTTTATGTTATTTTTCAGGTTTTGAGGCTTTGGCTGGAAAGAAGGATTCTTCCAGAATCTGTCATACGCCATCACATGAGGGAACTTGATTCACTTGGTGGTTCTTCTGCTGGGCCTTATGCTCGTCGTTCAGCAAGAACAGAAAGGTCTTTAGATGATCCTGTTAGGGACATGGAGGGTATGCTTGTCGACGAATATGGAAGGTTTGAATTTTTTGAAATATGTGTTGCTTTTATATCAGTTCTGAATTTCCTTTGAACATGTTGATTAATGCTTATTATTCTTGCAGCAATTCAAGTTTTCAGCTTCCAGGGTTTTGTATGCCTCGCATGCTCAAGGATGAAGATGAAGGAAGTGATTCTGATGGAGAGAGCTTTGAGGCAGTGACTCCTGAACATCAGTGTGAAGCCTTGGAAGAACACGAGTCCATCCCTGCCATGGAAAAACATACACACATCTTGGAGGATGTTGATGGTGAGCTTGAAATGGAGGATGTGGCTCCTTCTAGTGAGATTGAAATGCACTCAAGTAGTGGCATTGTTAGAGAGAATGCTGGGCAGAATACACAAGCTCAGAAATTACATTGTTTTCCACAGTCATTTGCCCCGCCACTTCCTCATGATCTCCCACCATCATCACCACCATTGCCATCATCTCCACCACCACCACTGCCACTGCCCCCACCGCCACTTGTTATTTGCCCTTCATATGTAATGCATTACTCAGCATAATGCTTTTATTTCTTGGTTCATGATGTTGATTAGTTTCCCAAAGTTAGGGGTCCATGCCTAAAAATATAAAGAATCAATTGTTAAGCCATTGTTTGTGATGTTCATCAAATTTGTAGGGTACGCAAGAGGATCTGAGACAACCTGTTGTTCAGCAGTCAATCGTAACAAGGACAACTTCATCAATTTCCAATGGAGTGGATGGTCATGCTCCAGAATGTAGGGAGCAGATGCGGAAGCAGACTTCTTGCACTACTCATCCTGTACGACCAATGAGAGATGTTCAGCATCCTGATGGTCCAAGCTTCTACCACAAGCATTATCCTCTAAGACCACCACATCATCCATCCTCAAATCAGTTCTCTTATGAACAGTCAGGCAATTATATGAGGTCTCGAAGAGGAAGTCCACCACCTTCTTACTCCCACAGATACTACTCTCCGCATAACGCTGAAGTTGGACACTATTATAATAACCATGAGAGAATGCGGCCAACTCCATATGAGATGAGTGAGAATTGGAGATGTCCCCCATTTCATGGTAAGGTTCTTTATTACATGAGAGTATGAGACTTAATTGTGATTTGAGAAGAAATAATACTGCACTGTGGTTTATTCTTGTATCTTTACATTGTGAGATCATCCTTTGAGTGCCCCAGGTCCACGGTATCCAGAAAAGTCAAAAGCATCTTATGGATCAGGTCCATATGGTTGTCCCCCAAGAGAAACTAATAGATATTCGCGTCATGAGTGGGAATTTCCCCCCCGAGGATCACATCATAGAAATTTTACTTCCTTTAGACCACCACCTTGTGAAGGTGGAGTTCCAGTAGCACATAGAGGTATGTTGCTTTACTATTAGATTTGTATTCTAATGCAGAGTGTGAGAATATATATTCGTACCTGTACTACTTTCTCCTTGGTTTTCTTGTTCGTTTAAATGTTGTGCTAATGATGTGGTTTCAAAAATTAAATGTTCCTAGGCAGTATGGAATTGGTAGTCAATTTAATAGTATTATTGAAGCTGAAATCTCGTTTTTGTTTTAGCTCCAGGAATATGGCGGCCAAGATGAGCAGCTATTACTTGCCAGCTTCAGGCACCGGCATGTTGTCTGCATGCCTAAACTTCGACATGCTATGGTGAGATGTTTCAACGGCTATTCTACTTAGTGGGGTCGCCATTTGTGAAGATGATCCATCTTTTTTGGTGATTTCTTCGGCCTGTTCAGAAGTGTGAGATGCATGCATCTCTAGGGAACAAGAGAGGGCAACTGTTCAAATAGACGTGAATGAAAATGGTGGACCGGGTTTTGTATTGTACATAGTTATTTTAGCAAATCTAATGTAGAGGACGGCTACTCAGTGGTACAGTCATAGAAATTTGAAGAGTTTTAATTTTTAACTCCAGGCAGTCAATGTAATTGGTTCCATTTTTCAGCTTTGGTATTGTAATTTTATTTATTATAAAAAAGGAAGGCTGGTAGAATGATTCTGTTGTATTCAGTTGTTTTAAGCTTTTCGTCGGTGGAAGAATTTCAGCGACCAGACCAGACCAGATCGGACCCGACCCTACCCTACCCTAAGGATATAAAAAGTTGTACTTTTCACTTATTTAGTAAATTGAAATATTGTTCGGTTCCCGCTCCGCTCCAACCGAAGCTCCGATAGCCTCCGAATTGTCTGATTATGTACAGCTTCGCATCAAAATTATTTATTAGAGTGAGCTGTAAGGAAATTGTAGTTAGGCGCATTAAATGTTTTTGTCTGACAAGCCCAACCAACCTCTTCCGCTCCTTTTTCTTTGTTCTAGTTCTAGTTTGATTATTAGTCATCTTTTTTTACATGGGAATTGTCAATTCCTAGTTATCAACTCAAAAGTCATTAAATTGTATTGAATTTGATATAATCATATCATAGTATTAAAATAGATCTTATCCCATTCCAGCGAATATGCATAAAAAGACAGGTCACAGGTGGAGGCGGTGGTGTATAGCCTAGCCTTTGTTTTTGTTTTTGTTTTGAGCGAAAAGGATGGGGTCTTCTCCTTCTGTACCTCAGAAATCTATCCATGAATTCACTGTTAAGGTGTAGTCTGTCTATTTTCACTCTCCGCCCCTTCCGTACTTCTTTTTCCTTATGTAGTGCCAAGCGTGTGTGTGTTTGTGTGCGCTAACGTTTGTTTTTGGTCGGGGCAGGATAGCAGAGGTCAAGATGTAGACCTCAGCATTTACAAAGGAAGGGTTCTTCTTGTTGTTAATGTCGCTTCCAAATGGTTTTGTTTTTCTTCTTCCCTTCCCTTCCCTTCCCTTCTTCTTCTTCTTCTATAATTGGGGAATGCTCATGTGCTGCCTCGTTTGGAACAGTGGTTTCACGGAAACAAATTACACCCAGCTCACACAACTTTATCAAAAATACAAAGACAAAGGTCTGTTCCTTTTCTTTTTTGTTTGACTTACTTCCCGCTTCTCTTTTTTCCCCGTTTTGTTTCCCACGATACGGACAGTTATTATCAATCGGTTGTTCTCACTTTTCTTATTTAGTAATCACCTTTATATAGTTCTGCTTTTGTTCGTTTCATATTCCTTTTTTTTAACTCAATTATGTATGATGCTGGTGCTTATTGCTGTGATTAAATAGTCTTGTATTGAATTATTGATGTTGATTAAAATGAAAGAGCACTCAGATGCTAATATCTTTTAGAGTGCTTTACATATCTAATCTGGAAATGAGTTAAAGATCGAAACCTTCACATCAGTTTCAAAAGAGCTGTTGTGATCTGCCCCTTTAATAGGATACAAGCTCCCCTTTAATACTAAAAACAGAGGCTTTTTCTACAAAACTAGATATTGATATGTTCCCAACTTTCTTCTTGCCATGTTTGATGTATGTACTATGCTGTTTTATTTTTGCTGATAAGCAACTTAATTTATTCTGGATTGCTAGACCAGATAGAGCAAACCCGCTTACCCTGCAAGTATCTTGTCTAGGAGAATATGCCTAATCATCTCTGTTTTTCCCACATATATTGCAAATTTTATTTTATAGTTGGTCGTGTATTTATCACTCCATGTATTGCTAATTGAGAATCCATGTTTTAATGGTTGGTACCAGGTCTTGAAATCTTAGCATTTCCATGCAACCAATTTTTATATCAAGAACCTGGGACAAGTGAAGAGGCCAAGGAGTTTGCTTGTACAAGGTTCAAGGCTGAATATCCAGTTATGCAAAAGGTACAGAGCTTCTTTCAATTTAAATTGGATTTAGGTAGTTTTCTTTTTGGATGCTTGATTTTCTTGCTAACGTGTATGATTGTTTTTGTCAGATTTTGTTTGATTCCAATACATGGTCTTTTATTTGAATTCCCACCCCGTATACAACATCTCATTGTCAACGAATTTATCCTTTTGAAATTTATCATGAAAGCTTTAGTTGGCTAACAATTCATCCTGTAACTTCTGTACAGATTCTCTACTATGTGATTAGGTTCATACGTTTGACAAAGTAGTTAATGCATATTATGACTAGTTTAATAGTAATTTTATATTGCAGAAATGAAAGAGAGGGACAAAAAGATGACAGAACTATTCTTGTGTCTGGGTTTCTGAAGGTCAAAGGACATTTAATCATATCAACTTGAGACTATACTGATGATGAGACTATACTGATGATATTTCAGTATTAGCTTCTTTCCTGCTGTCGTTAAAAGTTGACTCATTTCTTGTGATGTTCTCACTATAGTTCTTTCTACATGGAGCTCTGTCTCTCAGATATAATCATACCAGCATTCATAATTTTACTCTTCATGGCAACTTACTTTATTGGGAGGTTTTACTTAACAAACCAACAGATTTTCTGATATCTTTATGCCACTTCAACTCATCCTCTAGCTTTTGGTTGACATGTATAGTTTCAAGATTTATTGTGTTGCTATGAAAAAAACTTTACCTCAAACTCCCAGTGGTTTGGTGCTGAGATCAGATGGTGCGGTTTAAAGGGCCTCTAATTATAAGGAAGTTGTTTGTGTGGCTCACCAATTATTTTTCATTGCTTGCCTTTTGGTAAGAGGTGTTTCCCATTCTAAGGAAGCTCTATTAATTCGGTATATTGTGTTGAAGTTAGCTCTTAAAAGCATTTTGGCGTGCATTTATCTCTGAACTTATGTGGAAGTTACTGACTCTTTCAAGTTTTCCTTTGCAAATTTCATGGATTTTGTTTCCTCGAACTCCTAGATTTTGACGTTGGACTGATTTTTCAATTCTGGCACTGCCTTATATAGTTTTTAGCTTCCAAGTTTCTTGGGATGAACTGTTTGAAACAATTATAAAAGTTTCAGTAGTTTGACTGAGCTTTCTGCTTTCAAACTAGCAAGAAACATGGAGATTTAACAAGAGCTTTTGGAGAATGGGAAAAGGAGAATATCTTGGTTAGAAAAGAAAATAAGAGAAACATCATTCGAGAGAGTCATTTAGAGTATGATTAACGTAACTCCTTTGTCAGTTATCATGCTTATGACTATGTTTCACTGCATCTCATGTGGTTATTATGTGCACTGTTTAGCACTGATGCACCCCCTCTATTAAGTAATGCTTTCTACTTAGTTGACTAATTTTAGATGAGTAATTCCGTTAAGGTACGTGTGAATGGGTCAAATGCAGCACCTATTTACCAGTTTCTCAAGGCAAATAAAGGTGGATGGTTTGGTGCTAGGATAAAATGGAATTTCACCAAGTTCTTGATCGACAAGGAAGGACACGCCATTGGTCGCTATGCCCCAACAACTAGTCCTTTGTCCATTGAGGTTTGTCTCTTTATTTTTCTATGTGTATATTCTGCACTTCTGTATTCATGCTTCTGAACAAGCTTTCATGTTCACTTTAATTCTCATTCTTGTCTTGCTTCCTTCTTTGTGGCCACAGACCGATGTCAAGAAAGCTCTAGGAGAGGCATGAATCAGAAAACTAAGCACATAAACCTACAGAAATAGCAGTCCGCTTCATGTCAAGCTACTGATGTGTGAAATGTCATATTGATAGCTTAAAGATTAAAGAGTAGTTGAAGTACTGTATTATACATAATTTTCATGTCTTGGAGTTCTTTTTATGAATATTTCTGAGTGCAACTTTCAGTTATCTTTATGTTATTGGCGTATTGCCTGATTGGTTTGTTGGCTATTTATCTTAGCGGATCAGGATTTTCATGTCTATGATTAATGAAAGTAAATAGCAAGAACGCTATGATGACAATTTACAGGCTCCAAAGTGGAAGAAAAAGATGGGATGACAATTTACAGGCTCCAAACTGGCACTGTACGTTTCGGTTCAAATCACTTGTTCGTTATTTTATTTATAAGAATTTATTTATTTTATTTATTAAATAGATCATGAAACAAAGTAAGTATAAAGTAATGAGAATAAATGATCTATTCTCTTAATGGTTGCTGTGGGACTTCATTTTCGGAGCCCAACATTCGGAGTCATAAAAACGTGGGTTTGAGTTGCTCTAATATTATAACTGTTGGGTCCTATTTTTGAAGCCTAACTCTTGCTCTAAAAATCATAAGACTTGAGAGTGTGTATTACCTTGTAGGATTGTTTCAATGAACTCTCATTAACCAACAACTCATATGGGTGGCGTGCTCATATCGGTCAATTATCGAAAATGAATTCATTTCTCCTATTTTCGAACAGATTTTAGGAAACCTCAAATCGAAATTTCAATTTGGCCTCTTCAGAAAATTTGTTCCCCATTGTTTTAAATTTCTAAAGATATCAAAATCATTCAATTTGGTTCACCAATTTGAAAGTTATAGCCCACATATTTTTCGGATTACTATTGTACTGAAATAGTACATTATACCCAACTTCACTCCATAAATTAAAAGTCTTAGAGACCGAATCAAAATTCACTCTTCATAGAATTTGTAGTTTTATGTGTCTAGTTTATTTAGAAACAAGAATCATCTTATTTGAAGCTCTACAGTTCAAAATATCACTAAAATACTGAAGCATGTTCAGTGAAAAATATTCAACTTATATTCTTCTAACCGATCCCCTTACTTTGATTCAATCCATCATTTTCAAATTAATTCCAAAAGCTATAAATTTTTATGGAGAGATGGAGAAATGTGTTATGAATCCAATGGTTTAAAAATTAGGTCATTTGGAGGTCGGACGATAAAATTATGGTCAAAAGAGTGAAACATATTCAGCTAGAGGGGGAAACCTGCGGGTCGCAATCGTGCTTAAGCACGATCGTTAAGCACGGTCGGGACTTTTCGCGCTTCTCCTCCTGCTTTTCTTCTTTCGACATCCAAACTTCTAAACCTCATAACTTTTGATTCAGAACTTCAAATTGTGCAAACTTTATATCAATAGAAAGCTAAAAGAAAGATCTACAATTTCCATGAGAACTTGCAAACAATTTCTGCTTCTATAAAGGTCAAAATTTTAAATTAAAGTAGTTGTCCCGAAAGTTCCATCCTAAACAACATCCAAACTTCTAATGATCATATCTTCCAACTCCATTGTCGAAAAATTTCATACTTTCTATCCATGGAAAGCTGAAAAGATAAGCTACAACTTTCGTGCATACAACTTTGTTTAATTCTTCCTAAATTAATCCAGTTTTTCCCTTGAAATCAGTATACAATTTTCACCGAAAGACTTGAAAATTTTCCCAAATTCACTTCCTCTAACGCAATTTAATTTTAAACCATCCAACCACATTTCATCATTCATTCCTATTTTCGTATCCATAGCATCACACTGATATGCAACAACCATTCATATTCAAAATTTATCATCTTAAATTGATAACTTTCCCAAATATACCGAATTCCAACTTAAGCTCAACCTTAATTAATTCATTTTTCAACTCCACCTTATCCATACGAAAATTCACATTTCAACTAACAATCATCCATTCACAAATCCATATTTCATTAACATCATAGAATAAGAGTTTACAAAGCTTTAATGGCATTCTA
>JANIJH010000004.1:18419057-18430541 GCA_024520975.1 Erythroxylum areolatum
CAATGCATTTTCAACAATTTCCATAATTCAAAACAAGCAATGTCACACACGCATGCAAGCAAGCAAGACAATTTGCCCATGCACACAACAACCATAAATATATTACCCACCAATGTCGCTTGATAATCCAAGCTCAAGGTTGTCTTTCCTCTTCTTGCTCTTGGGTAAGGTCTGCTTGGTTTCCTATAACAAACCAAGTCCTCATTCAAACAGCATTCAAAGGAAATTCGTAAAGCTTGAAAAAGCAAAAGTACTATCCCTATAATCTATACTAGACTTCCATCCAAAATTAGAGATCTCTAAAGACTGATTCACAACTTCCTCTCTTCATAAAACTTGTAGCTCCATGTCTCTAGTTCACAACGAATTAAAAATCACCTCATTTGGACATCTACAGCAGAAGTTATGCCTAAAATACCAAAATACATCTATGCTGAAAGCTGGAGCTCGCCGCGGCGAAGGCTACACTCGCCGCGGCGAATGGCCTGAGCGCGCCGCGGCGTGCACGCATGCGTGTGTCGCGGTGTGCACACCCTCGCGTGCCGCGGCGTGCACATGAGCACGTCGCGACGTGCGAGCCCAGAAACTCGCCCGAACTTGATTTTTCGACATTTTTCCATCTTCAAACTTCCCATATCTCTCCACAACTCATCTTAATCTTCATCTCAACTCTAAACAATCATTCCTACTTCAATTCTAAACTCATTCCAACCCAAAATCATTAAAAAATCACAACAAAAATCAAAACCCTAGAAGACCATACACTTCCGTAAACCATTAACCCTACACATATTCAACCCCATTTTCTACTCCGAATGATCACTAAACAAGATTCAATCATCCAATAATGCTTATACTTACTTGGGGGAACCTTTAATCCGTCAATTTCTTCAAAAAAATCTCTAGGTTCTAGCTTTCCTTTCTTTTCCTCTTCTTCTTCCTCTCTTCTACGACACTCTCCCTCTTTCTCTTCTTCTTTTTATTCTTCTTCTTCTAATTCCCTACTCTTAACACTTGCAAAATGACCCTAAAGCCCTTCCACTTATGCCTTATAACTTAAAGGATCAATTGACCTACCAAAATTACCCCTCATGCATTCTACCACAGTTTATACTTTAATTCCATCAATTCAAACAATAATTTCTCTTAATATTGACATACCAAATTCTCCAAAACATCAAATTTAACAAGGCCTCAAAATAAATTAAATCATGCTTAATAAAGTAATAAAAATTTTCGGGGTCCAACACTCTTTCCATTTAACTTCTTCTTTTTTTGTGTTTTATAACATAATTGCTTAAAAAAATCACCCAATTGTACCAAAGTTACAAATGCTTCCTTCGACAAACACCCATGTATTCCAACTGGAAGTACTTGTTGTACAAGTACATGACAACCAAGACTTTTCAACCTGAAAACTTTGCCTTCATTAGCATTGACACAACGAGCTATATTAGATGCATACCCACCAAGAAACTTAACTGATTTAAGAAATTGAAAAACAATTTGTTTCTTTTTTTTTACATATTGTAACATGTAGGTGGAATCATGCATGACCTATCATCTCTCCTTCTCAAATGAAAATATTTTCTTATTTTCATGTCTTCCAAGCTAATCTAGCCTTAAATGTGTCTTTCAATTTGTCATCAATTCCTATCAAAGTACGTAAAATATTCTCATAAATGTTTTTTTTCAATATACATTACTTCAAGATTACAATATGACAAATTGAAAAATATGTTTTTTCTATTCTAATTAAGATCAAGAAAAGTTTGCTTTCGCTTTCTATTACTTGGGTCTTTGCTAGCTATAAACTCTTGCAATGTGATAGTTGATCAAGCACACCATCATTTGACAAGTACAAAGGAGCTTCACTATATTCTACTTTGCCATTAAACAATTTGCTTCTTCACCATTTATAAGTTATGATGATGTCATGTATAACATATTTTACTTTATTGCCTCATTGAATGTTTGATGGTTACACGTAGGACATGGCATATACTCTTTAGTACTCCATCCAGAAAAATTGCCATAAATTGGAAAATTATTTATAGTCCACAAAACATTCATATGCTTCCTAAAATTTTCAACTGCAACAACATCATAAGTTTCTAATTTAACCTTCCAAAGGTCTTTTAAATAATCAATTATTGGTTGCATGCATACATTGATATCGTTACCAGGAGTGGTTGGTCCTGTAACAAGTAAATACAATAACAAAAAGGCTTCTTTATACACTTTCATAGGGGTAAATTGTATGGTACAAGAATTACTGGCCATATGTTATAAGAAGTACTTATATTACCAAATAAACTTTACGACTATCCTTTGCAAACCATGGAACTCACCATCAAGGTCTTTCAATGCCTTTGATTATACTGGATGACTCATAATGTTATCATCAATGTGTTTCTTTTTATGTCACCTTATATCTATGACTACTTTTTTTTACGTAAAAAGCCTTTATATTTGTGATTTAATAAGGAAGTATCTCAAGATTTTATGATGTATCTTTTCTCCTTTTCCATCATCCACTTTCCACCTTGATGCACCATAAATATGACATTTTTAAAGATCTCTATTGTTCTTCCAAAAGATAGCACAATCATACTTATAAACATATATTGATATATATCCTAATCCAAGGTCCCTTAACAATTTTTTTTGCTTCATAGTAAGGTTTATGAAATTTGCGGCTGATCGATAATGCATCATTGAGCGACTTAATCAACATGTCAAAATATTTGTTACTCCACCTATTAAATACCTTCAAGTGTAATAACTTGACAACAAAAGATAGCTGTGAGAAATTAGAACACCCTGGATATAATTCTTTTTGATCAAGTTTCAATAAATTATCAAAATTATCTTTAATTATTCTATCAAATGTATTACACAAAGTATTATCATTCATAGTCTGCATATAATTGTCCACATCTTCTAACATTTCTCCAATCCTATCATCTATGTCATCATTAATATCACTATCATCTACATCATTATTGTTATCACCATCATCACTTGTATCAACACTTTTAACACTACTTGTTTTAGAAAGTTTGCCATATTAAATCCATCTAGTATAGCATGATTATATGCCATATCTTGACTTTGATTGTAGAAATTTAAACAATCTATACATGGACAATGATTTTCACATTCTAAACACATTTGATCTTTTACAAATTTCATAAAAGTCTTCACTCCTTCTAAGTATTGATTGGACCATTTCCAATGAGTCAACCAACTTTTATCCATACAGCGATACAATTATAAGTAAATTACTAAATGCAATTTAAGTTGTAAATAACATAGTGGTAAATCAAAATTGACATACTAATTTTGAATTCTACCAAAGAATGCAATTGGCTTACAAACTATGACAAACCCTGTAATAAGATATATGAAAACATAAGGTTTTGTCGTTAAGAAATGTGAGCTAGTTTAGGACAGGATGCATGAACCCATCTCCAAAACCTAGTTGTACATTCACTTTTATAAAACAAGAACGTGAAAGCCACTTCCAAATATGTCCCAACTAGTTTGCAATGATGTTAATAAAGTGTTTAAGCATGTATCTACAATCCATGTATCTAAGATTTTACTCAAACTTTCATAAGACTTTAAACAGTGGGTTTTAAACATACCTCCAAATTCTAAAGCAAGAACTATAAAGTTTGATTCAATTTGTGCTCTTGATGTTATAAGCTTCAACACCTCTTGTTAGACTGCATTTGTAATTAAAGTATTAATATCATCATTCTTAATAAGCATAACAAAAATTTTAAGAAATAATCAATTAGAAGACATTATATCATATGATGACTTCAAGATAACCTTACGTATAACCTTGCTAGCTATAGAGTTAGATGTTCCACTATAAAATAACCAATACCAAATAAAAAGCCCAAATTTTCTTAGACTTGCAATGGGTGTGGAGCAGGTACTAATGAAACTCAAAATAATTAAAAAAAATATGCAAACATCTAAACTCTAATATGTTAACATCTAACTTAAATAAAAGAAAATCTCAAATATGTTCTCTTTTGTTAGATTGGAAAATTACTAAAGATGTTAATGATCTCATCTCTTTTCATGTCAAACAAATATTTAAATACAATAGAGAATCAAACATTAGATTTCAAGAATTAAATTTACCTTATGTTTCGTAGAAAATACTCTAGAAAGCACAAGTAATCAAATAAGCCTTTGTATAAAACTCAGTAATCAAATCGGCATGTAAAAGAAATCATCTATATACTACTCTACATAAAAATTCCTTAGAAAAATATATTCCAAAGGCTAAAAGGGATGTTAACTTTGGACCTGTGATCCATATCCATGCATAAATTGATAAAAGAAATTTACTTACAAAAGCTAAAAAGATAACAAGAGAATGAAAATGGAAAGTTAAAAATTTGCAATTTAAGTGCCATAATTCCGTTTGTCTTTTACGTATGACGTCTAATAGAGTATTCAACTTCTGTATATTGTTATACATAAAACTCCCTTAGAAAATTGTATTCAAAAGGCCTAACTTTAGGCCTATACTCCATCGCCATGCGTAAACTGATAAAAGAAATTTACTTACAAAAGCACAAAAGACCTAGCCTTTGATGCTAATATAGTAAATAAGTCAATCGAGCTTACTTTGGTAACTTTGCTATTACTAATACAGATGGTAAAAATTCTATTTTTGACGCTATAATTGAAACATTGCATGATCCCAATTGGTACCCTAATACTGGAGGTGCTGACCACCTCACACCAAGTTCCTGTAACCTTCAGCACAAGGGTTTTGAATGTGTACATATAGTTAGTGGAGCAAGTTTATCAATCAAACACAATTGTCACTCTATTATTTATTCTCCATTTCTTTTCAGTCATTCACTATCTCTTTCAAACATTTTACATGTTCCATCCATTACAAAAAACTTAGTTAGGATCACTAAATTTGTCAAATAAAATAAATATTATTTTGAATTTCACCCTATCTATTGCTTTGTGACAACTCAAGTTTCAAAGAAATTTCTTTTACATGAGACTCTTAAAAAAGGCTTTACACTTTTAACCAATTCCAAGTGAGTCATGTCTCTCCACTCTATTTAACTAATCCACTGTCACACTACAATTCCAACCTTTGTCTTTATATGTTGTATGTTTAGAGTAGCCTTATCTACTGCTATGTGTCTTTTATTTTTTCTCTCGCATCAAAAGCTAGCTAGGTCATGCCAACTTAAAAGTTATTTCTCATGTACTAAATAATGACCCTGTTTGGCAATCAATGGATTGCATTAATGGTTAGCTAATTTTATCAACGATTAGCTAACAGCTGATTATATTAGCTGATTTTACCAGTGGATAACATTAACTGTTTATTAAAGATGTTTAGTAAAATTAATTGTTTAGTATTAACTGTTTAAGTGTAAAATGACTTATGAGAGCATGACATAAAAAAAAGAATTTAGAAGGTCATGATTAGATATTATTTTACAAAAAATTATGTTTTCAACTCTAATAAAAAGCATAGAACATTCTTAAAAATTTGGTCACCATAACATATTTTTTTTATTTTGTACCCAAAGAACTTATTTCATTATTAAAAAAATCCCAAGTTTTGTAATCGAAAAACTTACTTCATTGTAAAATTTTCTATCGCTGTAGAATACATGCATGATTTTTAGTTATACATAATTTTTAGTTTGAATTATCCATAATATCATTATAGCATAAATAGGATAATTCAAAAATTATGGAGGTTATAATATGGTTTTTATCTATTAAATTTTGGTTAATCATAAAAAAGCTTCTCTTATGGAGCTTTTAGAAATCAACTTATTCGAGTTAAATACATCAATAACTTTTTAAGATGGTCAAAAAGTTAACTTTTAGTTAATAAGCTAAAAAATAGATTATCAACTATTTGCCAAACACCTCCAATGTGTTCATTGTTCGCATCCTATAGTTGGACTTGACCTCACATCCCAAGTTGATCAAAAATTACTCCACCAATCTCGTCACATCTTGTGGTTTGCAAGAATCTAAAATCCAAAGCTTTCTAATGCTCTGCTCGTGAGGAAAGAGTATTCTATTAAGCTAAAATTCCTTGATATTTCAAGCAGTAAGTACCAGAAGGACGAGACAAAAATCTTCACCATAAAGAAATAGAGACAGAAATTGTGTGTAAGCTTGTAGATAAAGCTTGCATACATAACACTATTTACTTAAAACCTTAAAAATAACAACCCTGGGTTGTCATGTTATTAGAAAAAGAACAAAGAATAACACACGACTAAGATCTCAATTTTATGATTATAATTAAATGAAAAAACTTAGTTTTCAATAATTGATAAGTTTAAAATTCATCAAAACACGCTAGAGACACCAGAAACTTGGAGAGAAGAGTTGTAAATAACATACCCAAAAATAAACGAAGACATATGAAGAAACTTGAAAAAACACGCTACTAGAGAAAACACGTTAGAAAGAAGACAAATGAGGAAGATGCTAGAAGACAAAGAAAGACAGAAGGAAAAACAAATAATGAGTGTCTTTAGGTTATCAAAACGATGTCATTTTTATTGATTTTATTTTTCTTCTTTTTTGCTACGAAAATAATTTCATAGCGAAATATTTTTAACTACAAAATTTATTTTTGTAGCTGATAGTTAAAGGATGTATGTGTGTTAAAAAACGTCACCAAATTTTATTAGCTATGAAATATTTTTTGTAGCTAAAAACATTTCATTAGGAAAAAAAACTCACAATAACAAATGCCCCTGAATTGTTTTAGTTACAATTTTTTTTGTAGCTAAAAACCTTTTGCTACGAAACAAAGCTCACAGTAAAAAATTGTCACTAAATCTCTTTAGCTATGAAATAAAATGTAGCCTATGCTAAACATAACTAATAGTTTTAAATAACCCTGTGAAATATTTAAGTTGGAGGTATTATTACAATAGGCTACAGTTTTGAAATTTTGTAGTCAAAGATTAACTTCTAGCTATGAATTTCAAATTGCTACAAAAAAAGATGTAGCCAGAACTCTTGTTTGTTATAGTGAATTGAGGTTCCTCTTCATCATGAAAGAAGATTATTAAAAATTTCTTCTTTATCGAGAAAAGGTTGTACAATGATTATTTTTTTCTTTAAAAAAAGAAGTATAGTGGAATTTCAAAAAATATCTTAGGAGTAGACATAGACAAGTGTTGTTTGAAACCATTATAAATCGGTTTGCAATCTCTCTCCCCTATCCTTTTTAAATTATTGTTCAATTATTTGATCGATTTATGTTAAGCAATCTCTCTATTCTTATATGTACTACTTCTTGTTAAATTGATTTCACTAGTTATAAAAGTATATTAAATTTTGGAAACACAAAATTAACCCCCTCTTAGCTTCTATTAAGGACTAATAATAATTATAACTAGAGCTACACTTTTATTATGATTGGAAAGTTTAATTTTAATAAGAAAGAAACCCTAGTGTCTTTTTCTATAAGACATAAGGGAGATATCACTGATATCTTTTCTGCTCAAATTGTTTGAATTATTTTTCTCTATTATGTATATTGTTGTGAATAACTTATAGATGATATATCAAGAAATTTTTTTGAAAAGAAATTGAATTAGATACAATTCAATTTTTTATTTATGATTCATGTTTTTTAAATTATTCAATTAAAGAGATTCGATGAAAAAATTATTAAAAAAAATGAATTTTTCATTGCTGTCATGATTTAATTACAGTTAATTTTACAATAACTCAAACATTTTGTTAGGAAAACCAAATTTATCAAACATATAGGATTCAAGAACATAAAGAATAAAATGTTTCACCAAAGCTAAACCAATTTAATGATAGAATTAAAGTAATTTGGGGTATAACTTTACTTATGTGGAAGTTATTTATATAGAAGAAGCTTCACAGGAAATGGGAATACACACACTCTCATTTATAGTTTTTTTTTTTTTGCTTTCACTAATTTGAATATAGTCCCAACATTTCAATCGTTTGTCAACATCTCTTGTGTTAAAACATCTAGCACATCACACATTATTGAACAAAAAAAATCATAATTATATTGGAAACTTTGCATCAATAAAATTGGAGCTTAGCATACTTTTAAGTCTTTTTCTATAGTGTTTACAATCTTTTAATAATAGAAGAATACATAATCATTATTATTTTAAATGCATTAGTTGGTAAAATAGTAATGTAAATCTTAAATTTAACAAAAGTGATTGATAATAGAGTATTAAAGCTAAAGCAAAGCAAAATTGTCCCTAGTAAGAGTTTTTGGAAATTAAAAAAAACTCAAAATTTAAGATCTCTAATAGTACAAACACTTAAAAACTCATCTCCTACTATTTAAAACACCAAAAAATATTAAGAGCATATTGAAAATACAATATTATGACTTAAAATATATTAAAGATAAAGCCTATTACATAATCATCATTTTTTAATCTTCATAATCAACATGACCGATATTACTTAAAAAATAATCACTTCAATAAATCAACAAATTATAATATATAAAAATAATTTAACCAATAGCTAATATTACTATACTGAACGTGGGGATTATTAAAATAATGATTCTTCACCTTTTTCCATTAAAAAATTGCATACCAAGTAGGTTTAAGTAGAAAATCCACATCAAGTTTAGTACATTCAAGACATGATCTCTCATTGCTTTTTCAATGACAATCAGATTGTTAAAGAAAGTATAGTCATCCCACAACCCAAGACCAATCCCTAAGCTTTAATCAAAAGTTATGGAAGAACATGAGGTTTCGAGGAAACATGAAACCATCTTCATCCCATTTAGACATGGAAAATGAAAAAAGATGAAAGTCCCTAGTGTTGGTGTTGCTTGAAAATGAGGTATCACATCCATATGCTCCCATAAAGACAAGACAAGAACAAGAGACTGGAATTAAGTGCCTCTAGTCTAAAATGAAATGACCGGACATGGAGCTGAGTTTGGGTTTTGAAAGGCGGCAATTATAGAAGTGGGCACCGAGCTGGGCACCATGTTGTGATTGACTATGACTATCTACATGCGTTTTTCAACTTTGCTCGACAACCTGCACGTGCCTATAGATCACCCTAACCTCCGGCTGGTCCCGCGGTGGATGTTACGGCGCTGATATGTATATATGTTGGAGCATACAGTAATTGGGAAAGATGATGTTTCTTCCTTAGGTAGGTTAGGATGTTAACATGAATTAGCCTCTGACAACTGCTATTTTTTGTGAGTTGACCAATGATGGCACGTACATTTTCTTTGGATAGATGGACCTTCCAATTCACTATGCATATACAGAAAATGGAAATTCATTTTAACTAGAAAATGAAGAGCATTAAGTAAGAAAAGGCTCTTAAGAATTAATACTTTTTGACATATGAAAGACGAAACATCTATGAAAAGTTTGTTCTCATAATAAAAAGCTGGGAAGTATTTGATTTACACTGTATACATACTTGGTCAGCTGATGACATGTTAGAAGTCTCCATGTTTTAAAAAAAAACGAACTTCTTTATCTGTAGAATGAGCCTAATCTGAGAATTACAGCTTCCTACTTTAAGATAAGGGTGTTTACCAGCTAGTGTATTCCATTTCAAGTGACAAGCTGCCACTGATTGGGACACGCACATAATTAATTAGGGTCAGGACCTAATCCTCTGACCTGGGCAGTAGTTTTGTTTGGTCAATGGAACATCTATATGTAATCATATTTTTTCACTGCATAGCATCATCAATTTCTTCACTTCGTCTCAGGGGATTATTATTAGTATTCTTTTGTGTAAAGAAATCATCAAATATTCGTGGCACTGATATTATGCAGGAACAATATATCCAATATGAATCAAGAAGGCATGCGGACAGGAATGACCCCTTAATTGGACGACGAGTCCTAATCCAGTTGGTTTGGCAATGCAGACAAGGTAATTTGTCTGCTTAGTCATCTTTGCATAAACAGTGTCGGAACTATGGCCCATTGTCCCAAGCAGAGGCTAACATTTGCCACCCACCGCAACCTATTTCCCCACATATCTAATATCTTCAACTCCTCCGTTTCTTTTCCTGTATGTAAAGGACCATTTTCCTCATTAATCTACCAAGCCATAACTAACTTCTGGTGCCCACTTACCAAATCTCAGAAGCCAAGTACTCCAAGTCTAAGCCTTCCCTGAACCGACTCTAATATAGCAACAACTGCATTTCCTGTCAGGAGCATGAAGCGGAAGTCGTGGCAGAGGTGTTCCAAGCAGATTAGAGAGCGAAGAACCAGGCTCTACATCATCTGGAGATGCACTGTTATACTTCTTTGCTGGCATGATTGACATTTTCGTGATCACGGGGTTGGTGGGTTTAAGCAAGCAAGCATCGGGAAATCAATGGAGTGTTGGTTTTGTTTCAGGTATGGAGATTCCTCAGTGTCCTTGACATTTAAGCTAACGTTATATGAGCATGGAAGCTCAGATGCTGGAAACTAGGGGCTGGTTAGTGTACAACTAATGGGCCATAATTTCACGATTATGAGAAGGGAGAGCTTTTATTTTTGGAAATTTAGTCACATAACAGGTAATTCCGGTTGATGTTGAAATACATGTAATTACAGGAACAAACTGAGAAGTTTTAAGTTCAACTTTGTTTCAGCTTGCTATCCATAAACCTCCTAGCTATTCGTATTTCTGTCTCCAGAGAGCAATATCAAATCAATTCGCAAGAAATTTATCATTTAGCTTTTTGAGAAGTCATAAGAAGAAAATAGTGCAATCCACACATGTTTCTTCGGTTGCAGTCGTGGAAAGATCATGGGACTTTGGTCTGATCACAAATCGGAAACTAATAAATAACTAGCAGGTTAATTCTGCGCAAATGTGCAGTAAAAATGCCTACTGAATTTATACGCTGGGGAAATTTTAACGTCATAGTTAAATAAAAAATAATATCAAAATATAATGAAATAAGCATCGGTTGGGAGAAGAAATAAGATGAAATGAGTTTCTTTCAGATAAGTTTCAAATAGTTTACATGTCTACTACTTACAGCCTCCGATGGCAACCTCTTGATTTGTTCCACAGCTTGAGGAAGATTTCTGATTATCTCCTCTTTGTTTGGGTGCCATGATTTTTTCGTATAGCTTGTCAAGTTTCTTATAACACTCTGCAATTTGTTTTATTCTTTCTCTGGGATCTGGATAACTTCGCTGTTCTCAGGAATTCATATTTCTCTGAAAGATAATTTTGACACCAGTACCTGTAATAAAATCAGTGAAATTAATCTAACGAACTCTAGATGGTTTATTATGTGATTGCTTATTATAAAAACTAATCATAGCTTGGCAATGTGAGGTTGGAGAGATAAGTTTAAAATATTTTACATGTCTATTACTTACAGCCTCCGATGGCAACCTGTTGATTTGTTCCACAGCTTGAGGAAGATTTCTGATTATCTCCTCTCTGTTT
>JANIJH010000004.1:18430641-18452173 GCA_024520975.1 Erythroxylum areolatum
AAGGAAAACTGACCAAAGGTGGAAACGAAAGAAGTGAGAGAGCAGATGAAGGCAAGGGCGGATAGGAAAAACAAAGAGAGAGAAAATGGGAAAAAATGAAGCTAACTTACCCAGGCCGCAGAGAAAACCGTAGGCCGTCTGTGTACACGACAAAACGTGAATGAAAGTAACAAACGAAAATATAAAACCACGGCAATAAACAGCTAAGAGAGCAGAGGAAGGCAAGGGCGAACAGGAAAAACAAAGAGAGAGAATATGGGAAAAACATTAAGCAAACTTACCCAGGCCGAAGAGAAAACTGTAGGCCGTCTGTGCACAAGCCACCAAAGCTGGAAACGAAAGAAGTGAGAGAGCAGAGGAAGGCAAGGGCGGAGAGGAAAAACAAAGAGAGAGAAAATGAGAAAAAATAAAGCAAACTTACCCATGCCGGAGAGAAAATCGTAGCCCGTCTGTGCAAACGACAAAACGTGAATGAAAGTAACAAACGGAAATATAAAACCACAACAATAAACAGCTGAGAGAGCAAAGGAAGGAAAGGGTGAACAGGAAAAACAAAGACAGAGAAAATGGAAAAGATGAACCAAACTTACCCAGGCCGGAGAGAAAACCGTAGGCCGTCTGTGCACACGATAAAACATGAATGAAAGTAACAAACGGAAATATAAAACTACGGCAATAAACAGCTGCAGACTTACCAATCATCAGGGCATGAAAAAGAAGAGATCAAAGCTGGAAACGAACGAAGTGAGAGAGCAGAGGAAGGCAAGGCGGAGAGGAAAAACAAAGAGAGAGAAAGTTTTGCGGAAGAGGAGACAACATTCAATGAACAGATATAAGCCGTCGCAAGGACATGGATTGCGTCGTCGCCCGAGGACACAACATTCAATGAACAAGATAAGCCGTTAGATTAAATGCACGGGCGGGATGGATTACGTGGTCGCCTCACGACACAACATTCAATGAACAAGATAAGCCGTCAGATTGAATGGATGCCGAGATGCATTGTGTGGTCGTTTGACGACACAACATTCAATGAACAGGAAAAACCAAGACAGAGAAAATGGGAAAAATGAATCAAACTTACCCAGGCCGGAGAGAAAACCGTAGGCCGTCTATGCACACGATAAAACGTGAACGAAAGTAACAAACAGAAATATAAAACCACGGCAATAAACAGCTACAGACTTACCAATCATTAGGGCACGAAAAAGAAGCTACCAAAGCTGGAAACGAAAGAAGTGAGAGAGCAGAGGAAGGCAAGGGTGAAGAGGAAAAACAAAGAAAGAGAAAGTTTTGCGGAAGAGGAGACAACATTCAATGAACAGATATAAGCCGTCGCAAGGACATGGATTACGTCGTCGCCCGAGGACACAACATTCAATGAACAAGATAAGCCGTCAGATTAAATGCACGGGCGGGATGGATTGCGTGGTCACCTCACGACACAATATTCAATGAACAGGATAAGCCGTCAGATTGAATGGACGGCCAGGATGCATTGTGTGGTTGCCTGACGACACAACATTCAATGAACAAGATAAGCCGTCAGATTAAATGGACGGGTGGGATGCATTGCGTGGTCGTCCATCCGAACTCGCTCTTAGTATATATACTTAAAGAGGCTGTACAGAAATGAGTCCAAGTTACTGAATATGCATTGCAAGGTTAATTATGTTCTCAACTTTCTTTAAAGTTGGGATTCGATTATTATCCAGTACAAGTTTCTATCACACCTAAGATTGTGTAGTTTCTTATGACGAATGAAGTCTGATTTATTCTACAACTCTCATTTGTGTTACAAGGAGACTGGAATATGGAAAAGTACGACTCTTCTAAGCTAAAAATTTTACTTTCAAGTATAATTTTTGGAGTTCTTTTCAAATTTTTATGATAAAATGTGCCTTTATAAAATTATATAATTTGTCGTTATGTTAATTTTCGGAAGTTTTTTTTGGTTACAAGGGAAAATTAAACTAAGAAAAATGAGAAAAAAATAAGTCTCAGCCTCGGGTGCATCTTAGCGCAAGTTACGAAGATAAAGAACTCCAGTCATATCATGGTGTAAAGCGTCCCGAATAATCAACGGCGGTACATGTCGTTTACATTATACATGTCATGTCAAAAAGTCTGATAGAATCTTATTATCATATCTGAAAGTAAGGCAGAACATAAGAAAAGAGAATATGAGGAACATAAAGAAAGTGTCACCGTCAATTATACTACCAGAATAACATATTGACAAAATATAAATTATCCAAAAAATTATAACAATATGACTCTATACGTAAACTACTAAGTTTGTAATTTTATAAACAACAAAACATTCTTCTAACTTCCAAAGCTTATTTTAGGCTTAATCCACTTGTTTCTTACTCTTTTCTTATTTTTGATACACAAATTTAATTTGAGGCTTAACAATCACCTCCCTTTTTAAATTCCCCTTATCCTTAAGGTGAAAGGTTGGAAACTATTCCTTAAGCAAGGTCATAGTTTCTCAAATGGCCTCAAACTCGGGTAGCTATATTTATTTGTCAAAAACTCGTGCTCTTCTGCTCCCACACATTTGTTCACCGCCTTCTTAGGTTCAATCACCTATTCTATATTCTCACTTAAAATTGGAGGCATTGGTTGACATTTGGATGGGTCTCTAATAACTTTTTTGAATTAAGGCACATAAAAAATGAGGTGTATGGCCGAAGTTTTGGTGAATCAGGCTTACAAGTTAACCTTCTAAATTTACTAACAATTGCAAAAGGCTCGAAATAATATAAAGATAATTTTTTATTTGTCCTTCGAGCTAACAATGCTTATAGGACTACAATTTCAAATAGACCCACCTTTCTATTTAAAATTCCACATCTGTTTAGTGTTGATCTACTCTTTTTTTCATTTAGTTTTGGGCAATATGATATTATTCCTAAGTTCCAAAAGCATCTCATCATGTGATCGTAACATGTTTTCTAGACTCTCCCACACATTACCTTATAAAGGGAGTACTTGATGGATGTATGGAAAGAGGAGTTATACCAAAACTTAACCCACGAAATACATCTTAACCAATTCTAACACCAATAACAAGTGAAACAACATAGGTACATCTTAAGGCATCTCATCACCTTGTAAATAATAAGATATCCTCTGTCTAAGATGAGTTTGTTGTAGCATGAATAATTTTTCTTAAAAATTACTCATGAAAACTTTACATCTTTTAAAGATAACTGAGAAGTTTTACGATATGAAAAATAAATTTCTAAACTACTTTTTTTTCCCCACAAAGGATGCTTTAGTAGAATAAAATGGTTATATTTTCTAAATAATGCACTCCCTCAAGTATGGTATTATATTCATGTCATTTTAGTAGTCCTTTCATAAAGTCCATTGTCAAATCTTCCTAGATAGCTCGTGGGATAAGAAGAGGATGCAACAGACCGAAAGGTGAGAAGGTTTCCTATATTTGGTTGACATGTTGGATAAGAGCTTACAAACTTGTTAATGTACACTTGCATGCTTCCCAAAATAATTCCCCTGAAATTCTTTTATATGTCTTTAAGAAGTCTCTACGCCCACCCATTGGGCTACTACGAAATTCCTCCAGCAAATTTAGCAATATCTCCACGAATCAAGGCACCCTAATTTTGCCTTTGTATTTAGTATGTTGTGATCATAAGTCCAACCTAATTTGGATTGTGGATCCCCTTAGAGGGAACAAATGTGCTCAATGAGTTTCAAGTCCATACGGACAACATCCTCAATCTTCTTTTAATTAAGCAATATGGTATTAGTAAGAGCATTAATTTCAGTCAATGCTAAGAACCAAGAAAGTGCATCAACCACTTTATTTTCAATTTTTAGCTTATATTGTATTTCAAAATTAAACCTAGTAGTTTGATTAGTCAAAGTTGTTATTCTAGAAAAACTTGTCGTTGCTCTACTACATAACAAAAGCTACATTAACTAGTTCAAACGATAAAATGCCTTCCCAATAAATAATGTCACGACTTTTGTATTGCAAAAATGTGGCCAGTAATTTCTTTCATAAATTAATATTTTCCTTGCCAAACTCCCCAACACATAACTAAAGAAATTGGTCTCCCATTTGTGAAAGAATAACCACTACACCAGTACTTGAAGCATCAATTTTTAACATGACAGTAATAAAAAAATCAAGTAAGTCAAGAATTATTACTTCCTTTATTGCTACTTTGAGGAGATTCACAGCCTAAGTAGCTTTGTCACTCCAAATAAAGCTATATTTCTTTAAGAATTGGGTTAATGGTAGTACGATTTTTTTCGTAATCCTTTACAAAATATTGATAGTATCTGATAAAATCCAAAAGTCCTATTATTTTTTTCAAATTCTTTGGTACTTGTCACTTTCCTATTGTCTTAAATTTCTTTAAGTCTATAGCTACTCCTACCACTAAGTTGTTATGACCCAAATACTTCATCTTTGGATACCAAAATAACACTTTTTGAAATTGACAAAAGGCTTATTATCATGTTAAATGGTTAGTTACATCCTAAATGTAAGTCTCATGTTCAACAAGTGAAGTATCGTGAAAAATATTAACACATTCCTCCTTGTAAGACCTTTGGATACATAATTCATGAGAGTTTGGAAGATTATAGGGGCATTGGTAAGACTGAACTGCATTACTAAGAACTCATAATTCCTTTCGTATGTTTGGAAGACCATCTTGTATATATCTTGAGGTTGAACTATAATTTTGGTGATACTCTAATATAAGGTCAAGCTTAAAAAACAATTTTGCTATATGGAGTTCGTCAATTAACTTATTGATATTAGATTTCAAAATTGGGGAGAGATTATAGCTCTTGATAGTCCACACAAAAATACCAACTTATGTCCTTGCCTAACAACACGAGACTCAAAAAAGTGTTATTGCTCTAATTGTTGCTCAATTTGATAATTCTCATAGTTAATTTTCCAGATACTAGTTTCGTAATCCCGCTCTTTACATATGGGGGTATTAGTAAGGTTGGACTTTGATAGGTTGTATTCTCTCTTTCAATATGATGACATTGTTATAGTTACATTTTGGTGGAAATTTAATAGGTGTTTGAAACACATCTTGGAAATCTAACAATGCCCTATAAATTCCTAGATCAATCACCTCCACTTTATTGAACTCTTGTAATGCCAAATGAGGCAATTCTAACAATATCTCTCCTCCTTTTTATAGAAGGTTTTTAAATAACAGCAAGGCCTTCCTTAAGTTGGGGTGTCCCTTCAATACAATGATCATCCTATTCATGATAATTGTCATTACAAGTTTCCTTTAATTGTCTTTGGTGATCCTAAAATTGCCAACCATTTGAGACTAAGAATCACATTAGAAGAACTTACTAAAAAAGGTAGATAATCTTTTACAATAGTGAGCTCTCCTAACTTTATTATTACTATTTGAAAAATTCCTTCTCCTTTTAACCAAATTTGTTCCTAATTATGACTCTATAACTGGCCATAACGGACACTGGGATGTTTAATTTCTCAATAAGAGCATGTAAAATGAAATTATGAAGCTCCTATATCAATCATTACCACCACTTTAACTCCCTCTACTGATCCTTTCAAATTTAAAGTTTATGGTGACTTCAAACCCATAATCGAATACAATAATAACTCAATCCATTCTAGGACTGTTATCTCCTTATCTAATGCACCTATGTTATTAGATCCTCCATCACCATCATCCTCTTTTCCCACAGTCATTACATGTGATTCTTGATTTTTGCATTAATATCCCATACACCACTTCTTATCATACCGATAACATAATACCTTATCTCTCTATATTTGGGCTTTGACAACAGATAATTTCTTATATTAAGAAGAAGTGGAAGAGGAGAAAGTAGAGGTGATAGGTTTTAGTTTAAGTCAATTGGTATAGGATGAACTAGCGAGGGATAATTAATATTTGATAGATAGTTTAGTGTTTGAAGTGTTAAGGTTTAATATATTGAGGTTAGATGGGTTTGAGTTCATTGGGCTGGTTATTTTAGTAGGGTCTAAGAGACTACTTTTTTGTTCTGGTTTATATGTGATTGAAAGGAGCTCTGAATGCTTCTTTAGGTTAGGTAGGGCAAATATTACTTAGTTTTTCTTCTCAAAATAAGCTGCCACATGTATTGTTTCCTTTAAATATCTTTAGATTCAATATAAACAATTCAACTTTAATCTTCTCTTCTAACTCATTAGCAATCACTGCTGTCATTGTTAGTTCTTCATTTTACTAGCAACCATTGTTAGCATCTTGAATTTTATATGATACTAAGCAATAGTTTCGATATGATGGAGAAAAACCTACGGAGGATTGACCCACCTTTTGGCCCCAAAAATCTTTAAAATATTATGATTTTTAGTTCTTCTTAAGAAGAAGAGGGCTTCTCTCTTTCTTTGAATCGAAGCCATGCCTATGCTTCTCCGTCAAAACATATGCTTACTGCTTTTAATATAAACAACACTTAGCCTTGAATATCCATGAGTTTAGATCCTCTCCCCTAAAAGTAGGAATATCTAACTTTGTTAGTTGTCGCTCCTCCTCTATTATTTTTTATATTAACACTTTAGTATCTGTTTTGGTTGTCAAGACTGACTCCAACCTAGAATGGGTATAACTGGACTCTACATGAGCATTGCTTCACACCCTTTAGTTCTTAAGAATCATATAAAATGAATCTTCTAATCCTTGGGCCAAAACAACCATCAAACTATTAAACTCTGTCCTTATTTCTACCATTTCCTTCTTTATGGCTGACAACTATTATAACTCACTTTCTATTTGTTCCAATCAAGTTTTAATTCTAATAATGGCATCAACTGTAAAGCATTGAAGCTCTAATACCAAAATGATAGAAACTTACTACTATAACTATAAATAAGGTAGAAATAGGGAAATGAGGGTAAGGAATAGAGAGAAAATGGGAAGAGAATCTATAGGAGGTGATTGTATTCTTGATTACAAAGAAAATGATATATTTGAGAGGTTATCTCCAAAACAAAATCACAAATTTGAAATCCCTTTTTACTTCACTTTTCTTGATTACAAAGAAAATGATGTATTTGAGAGGTTATCTCCAAAACAAAATCACAAATCTGAAATCCCTCTTTACTTCACTTACCTACTTCACTTACCTCTCCTAAATAATACATTCCATGCTAACAAAATAACAAACTTTGTCACCTCACCTTATTCTACAAGGTGATCAACTGTACTAGTAGAATAAGACATTAATGGAATATAAAAGATCCAAAAATCATAACAATAAGACTCAAAATATGTAAGCCAACAAGCCTACAATTCAGCCTACAATTGTATAACCAATAAAACATTCTTCCAACCTTCAAAATCTACTATCAACCTTGAGTTGTCTATTTTTTGCTATTCTTTTCCTGTCTATGATACATAAATTTAACTTGGAGCCTACCAGTTTATGATGTTATTTAACTTTAATATAGTGAAATTTTCCTTTTAAGTTACTAAAAATTATATTGGGATAATCTTAAAGTGTCTGATCTTTTAAGATTTTTTTCAATTTTGTGCCAAAATTTTTAAAAATTTTTAATTAAATAATTTACCTTTTAAAATATTAATAATTCAGTTTAAGACATTATTTTAGGACATCTACAAGTTATGAAGAGCAAAGATTTTGTTAGTCAAATTAGAAAATTACAAACGGAATTAAGTTTTGAACTAAATTGTCAAAACTTTAAAAGGTTCATTACTTAATTGAATAATTTTGAAGCTTGGACACTAAATTGAAAAAACTCAAAAGGTTGGAGACTTTAACATTAGTTATCCCAATAATATTCTTTAATTTAATTATATAACATAACTATATTTAATCTAATTGATATAATAAAAATTTTGACTAATGAGTATATCAGTGATCCGGGTGAAAGAATATATAATTTGAATCTTAATAAAAGAAATTCATGACTATCTTTTGTGATGGAAAAATCGAATTTTCTTATCCTTCTCTTCATTTTTGTATTATATCTGAAATATTGTAAAAATAAAATCTAGGTTCAAAATATTTAAGAATAGTAGTACCAAAAAAACATTTATTATTTTTGATAACTTAAATAGACCCAAGTCAAATATAACAAAATTAATAATCAACTTTTTTATTTTGTTCATTTTAACAATTGGGTAATGGTTTGTTATTTTAAATATTTAGGTAATTATTATGTTTTATATTGATTAAATTATAACATAAATTATTTATTAGGTGTTTAAAAATAATTTAACAAATATTATTTATAATGGTTATAACAACCAAAAATTGTAACTCTCTATCATAATCTATATTCCTTTTCCAGTTTTGTCACGTTACTTCGTATGCTTGGTACGAGGTGAAATTTGAAAGATGCAAGTAAAATAACTATTAAATGATTATAATTTAAAATATGTAATTTATAAATTATTAAGAGAGAAGTTATTTTAATTAGCTGAAATTCAATAATTTTTGTGAGAAATTAAAAATCAGAGAAGTCTACATTTGAGAGGGGTCTCTCTCACGTGCGGGAGACCACTTAATTCATAGAATACCGGAAGGTTGCAGAAAAGATGACGTTCAACAAAAATACCTAACGTTTGTCAATTAGGATAAAATGAACCAAGCCTTTCTCGGGTCTTCCAACTTTTACTTGATTAAGTTGGGCAATAGACGTAGCTCTTATGTTTTAGAGGCGGTGTTTGCAGTGGCTCCGAGGAACAACTTCTTCTCCGTTCTACGCTCAACCAGCTTAGCCAACTCTGGCTCAGTGATTAACAACAATTTCACATAAATCTCGATTCCCAAATCGCAATGGCCAGTAAAGCGTAAAGAAATAACCTAGAAAACATGTGGCTGTATGGGATTGCACATAAATTTCGCTTTCGTTTTATGCCATTTATGATGTTATTAACAAAAATCTGTTTTTGTATTGTATTAATTATCTTCGAAATCAATTTGATTTTCAAGTGCTACTTTCTTCGATGATCATTTTTCATATCTACTGTAATTTCAAAATCAGTCGTTAAATTTTCCAATTTAAATTTAGTGTAAAATTGAAATTTTCGGAATAAATTTATCAAGTCAAATTAATATGTACAAATCTATTCTCAACAACCTCCTCAATTTGGGTCCTGAAATCTCCAAATTGATTGCTCCAAACTCGTTAAATGTGTATCATTATTGAATTCCGTTTATCAAATCGTTCAGTCTCTCCTGCGCCGTTTCAGCTCTGAATTAAAAACAGACACAAGGCCAAAGGAGTTTACATTATAGGTTTCGCACACCTATGTTGTTTATGACAAAATCAATTTAATTATTAAAGTTAAAAAAAAAAAGAATTAGCCAACTCATGGAGGTGCTTAAATATTGTTGTTATAAAGCCAAACAAAAACAATGCAGAGGCTCCCGCTAGAGGTCCGGTAAAAAATCTAACTAACCTATGAATCATAGACGTTATTCATAAGTCAATTGACCAAAATTAAGTAACTAATTATTATTATTTACAGAGGTCAACTTTATATCACATACCAACTTCAAAGATTTCCCATCCCTCCTCATCCAAAGAATCTTTAACAATTGCATTAGCATTGTCCTCGTCAAATCTGCAGTTTGGTGATTCTCCATCGACAGATGATGCTTCTTCTGGCCGCTCAGAAGTCTCAACTATTGGAGCGGTCACCGCACTTCTTGGCATACTTCTGTAGGACGAGCCTGATGAGGCTAAAATGCAACTCGTCTGACTTGATGAAATAGATTTGCTCAATGGAACTCGCTCATCAAACTTCTCTTTCAACAATCTCACATCCTGACATATAACAGAGATCTCTCCTCTGCAAACAAAATGGATAGGCAATCTCTTATACTAGGATAGCACACTTTGAACTAACTAGCAAAACACAAATGATTGCAAAATACAGTCAAGTTTCAAGATTGCAAGTAATCTAAACTATGTTTATGTATTGTGACAGGAACAAGTGAATTCCCTCCTATTAGTAGATAAAAGTCCCTCGGCCAAAGCAGTAGTTGCATTTCGACTGAGGACAATGGAAAGATAGGAATACTATTAAACAGATATCTACAATTGGAAATAGAAACACAAAATTCAAGAAATAATGACAGGAAGACTTACTGCAGTGCATCAACAGTTTGCCCACGTTCCACCAGGAAATCACGTAACTGGAATAGACCAAATACACAAGGTAAGAAAGAGATCATTGTAATTTTCTGAGGCTGGTTAACAATCACATACTAGCCTAGGAGCTACCTTAGAATTTGCATCTGCCTCCTCTTGCAGGATCTTTGACTCTTGGACCACCTTCTCCATGATAGCTTCTTGTTCAGCAAGACCAATTCGTGCAGCTTCTTCCTTTTCCACCTTCTCCTGCTCAGATGCTAGTCTCATCTCCTCAGCTGCTGCTAGTCGTGTTTTTAGGTTTTGATGTATCTAAATATAATATCACATTCAGAATGTAACTACTCACACTTTCAAAGAAGACAGATGACAAACAAAATTCAATAATCATGAAATCATTGAGTACACTACACAGTTAGGATTAGACAGTAGCAAAAACACGACCTACATGGAAAAGGAAAATAGGGAAAGCACAATCAGGAATCATACATAAGAAATAGAATTGAGAAATAAAGGATCAAGAATGCAAAGAAGTACCTCATCAAGAATAGCAAGAGCTCTATCTCTTTCTTCTGACAATAGAAGTAGGCGAGCCTGCAGTTCCTTCATTTCGGTGCCTAGAATTGCCCTCTCACCATAAATTTCTCCAGCATGCTGAACAATCAGTGAAACAGATTTGGGATTATGAAATGAATAAAATGTACTAAGAAATTCTATAAAAATGTTTTACAAGTAGTAGTCACACAAGATGCCGCAACATACCATGTCATTTGTCTCCTTCGCATGCACAAGCAACTGTTTAAGCTCTTCCACCTTGACTAAAGTGTCCAACCCTCCCCTTGAAGCTTCCACTTTGGCTTTTTCTGCTGCTTGCTCTTGAAGTTCAACTTGTCTCATCATGAGCATAACTGACTCCATGGCTGAAAACAAGGTTTTCTGAATCATCACCAAACAGTTAGATAGTTCCTTATAGACAAGGCAAATCTAAGAACAAAGTTATCAATTGCTGAGGTGAAACAGAATTAAGAAGCGAATGACTTAACTTCACTATTCCTTGCTTCTTCTATGGTCAGACATGCCACAATATTTTGGAGATTACACCGTCATATTTACCAAATTAAATTGCTAGCGATTAACGACTTATGTTACTTACAATAATAAGCAACATTAGTCTTCTGAAGAGTTGAGCATCATTTTGCAATAAGAGAACACCCAAAATTGTTACCTTGTTGTTGCTAGCAGATTCAATGATATCTTCAAAAAAATTGATCTTCATCTCTTGGTCAGACTTTGCACTCTTATTCGAGCAGCTTGAAAATTCAGTATCTAGAACATCATCTGCAGCATGCTGTGTATAAACAGAATTTTCCATCTCCAGTGTCGTCGCATCTAAACGTGATTCTACTTGAGGCCATTTTCCACAAAAAACTGGGCCAGAATCAATTTGACATTCAGAATTCTTAGCTAAATTGTCAGTAGTCAAGCTTTCATTGCTCCCATTATTTTCCTGTATCAAACCAGCAGCGTTGACTTGTGGGATCTCGTCATTTCTGGTTGTGATGAACACACTTTGGACTTGACCTAAAGAAGTTGATGGCTCGCATTTTGTTTCAGACCATATTTGACAGGAAGAAGTAATGTCTTTATGTCCCAAAGCATTCAACATGATTTTGGAAGTCTGACTTGAGCAAGACTGGACATTTTCCTCTTGAAGTTTAGGATTTACCAATAGAATCAATTCCTCATTTTCAGAATTTTCCTGTAACTGATGACTAGCTGCATTTGAATCATTGGATGAAACAGATGAAATCTGGCTATTGAAATGATAGGTTGAGTCAGAAGAATAGCCACTACTTGTAAGATGGCTTTTGTCACTATCGATACCACTTGCAGAACCCACATTGCAGGTATTTTCTTTAGTCAGTAGCATTTCTTCTGAAGGAATATCCACAGTTCTTTCTGGAGTAACTTGATGAGGTGTCAACACATTGGCCTGTTCTTCCATAACTGCACATTTAACAGAGAAGTATCAGGAGTCGTGCATAGAGCAATGAATTGCTTAAATTTAGAAGGCTTAAAAAATGCACAGGTTTCCTTCTTATTAAGGATAAGCAAAAGTCAGATTGAAGGTAAACAAAGAAGTACACAGTTATATATTTGCTCTCTGATAGAAAATTAAGACCTTGTGAACTTGATGAACTAACGAAATGCCCAGATAGACGAGGAAGGACATCTGAAAGAACTATTTCCACGGCTGTATGGGGGTCTTTGGGGTGCTCAATAGCAACAGCCCTCAGAAGGCGTGAATCAACCTGCAGAAGATGATATTATTTAAGAAGACTTCGTTGAGAATTAACAATTGAGACAAGAATGTCGTTGACAAACAGCTGACTTTAAGATTAGAAAATAGTCTAAGCATCTTCACTCACAAAGTAAGAAGAGAAGAAGTAAATTTCTATCATATTTCCATCACATTAAGACATGAAGAAATTGTGCAAAGGAGTTCTTTCAAATACGATAAACCAAACCCAAAGTTCTAAAATTACATAGGTGAGTAAGATCAATTACTTAAAATCAACCTCATAGAACCGTAGGAAATAAGATCGATACCTGCGGAAACACTTCCATCAAGGATTGATAAACTGTATTGAACCCCATTTAGCCAGCTATCAATCTGTAAAATAATCCCACTAAAGGTAAGAAAAAGATCATAAAAACTAAAAAATAAAAAAGTTGGAAAATTGGAACTACTTAGCAGAAGATTACTTATCGATCAAAGATTAATGATTGATGATCTCAAACACAGAACCAATTCGATAAGAAGTTCTGCTAAAACGCTAGATTTAACCTAGAATCATGAATAGGAAAATAGTTATCAAAACCCTAACTCTAACGCTTCGTGATTACAGAAGAAGACAACGCAATCAAAACCCCCAGACAAATAGGAAATCATTAGTTGAGAAGAATGAACTGAAGAGCTAAAAATGAAAAATTAAATCCTTTTTAGTACTTGTCTTATTGTTCTCTAGGACTTTCTGGGGAACCAAAACAGAGAAAAAGCGCCGACCTTCGCAGTGAAACTGGAGGAGGGAGGGACACTTAGAGAGAGAGAGAGGTGATTGGGAATTGGAAAAGTTCGTTTTCTAGGGAAACTAAAAGGAAGGGGTAGAGAACGAGGGGTACAAAACTGGGCATAGAGGAGTAAACTGTAAAGATTAACGAGGGTAAATTGGACATTTGAACTCCTATGAGTTTCCACGTGGATTATAAGTGCATGGAGGAGGTCCTCCTCCAATGTTCGACGAAAAGATGATGGGCATATGATAAAATCAGCAGGAAACTTCCTATCTCACTCTGACCTTCCTCGGAAGGAAATCGTCTGTACCAAACAATAACATCCACAAAATTCATTTATTTATTGCAAAATTTGCCAAAGTTTGTGGATGAGGTTCTTGGGAACATATTTGGAACTGAGAAATCGATACAGACAATTTGGTCTCCACCTTCCTCCAGCAAATTGAATTATGATGACTCATGTCACTTACTCGCATCCATAGCTCTATCATTTCAATAGGGTTTGTTTACTTTTGTCGAACTTTCTGGTCAAGTGAGTGGACATGGACGAATTTGAAAATTCCTTTCTTCCATCCTAAGTTTTGTTATAAAAATCGACCAGGAGAAAGTCAGTTTGTAATTAAGCAAGACTAAAGAAATAATAACAAATACATATATTTTACGTAAAAAAATTTAAATTAGGACAAAAATTACAGACAAGGATATAATAATTTTACTACTACAAAATTAGAGACTTACAAGAAAAATTAGACTAAAAAAATATGCAAAATATTGTTTGTCTTTTTTTTGTCTTTCTTTTCTCTCCCGTCTCCCGTCTCTCTTTTTTTACTTACTATGAATTTCTTCATACTACTCCTACCTCACTTCTTTCTTCTTCTGGTTGTTATGAATTTTTTCATATTACTCCTGCTTTTTAATAGGCAGGAGTGTCTTTATTTTTATTAGGCATGCCTTTGGCTTTACTAGATATGGTAGGTACCGAATTTATTGACAATTCTCCTACTTAAAGATTTGATTGATAATCAATTATATCTTCACATCATTCTTTTCTACCTTGCCACTTTATATAGCTTACGTTTTTGTCAGGCCACACGAAGATCGATACCACATAATTTTAAGCCCAACTCGGGAGTCATAAAACATGCGTGTAGTTCCTTATAAGGTTGTTTTAATGAACTCTCATTAGCTAACATCGGTTCATCTACATTCTCTGATATCATGATTATTGAGCCCCAATTCTGAACTGTTCTTATACTGAAGTAGTATTCTGTGCTTAACTTCAATGATATCATCAAAATACCGAAATATGTTCAGTAAAATATCCTAATTCATACTCTTTCAGCCGATACCCTTACTTTCTTTCCATCCATCTTTTTCATATCAACACCAAAGGCTATCAATTTCTATAGAGAGATAGAGAAATATGTTAGGAATCTATTGGTTCAAAAATCAGGTTATTCGGAGGTCGAATGACAAAGTTATGGTCAAAAGAGTTAATAAACATGTTCAGAGTTGGAAAACCCTTCGGGTGCGATTGCGAGGATAAAGGTGTACTTGGAAGGAAGGCAGGTGCAATCGCAAGGAGAAAGGTGCGATCACAAGGAGGGAAGGTACGATTGCAAGGGCACTTGGTGCGATTGTGACCGAAGCTGTCCTGCATATGCATCCTCTGCGACATCACTAACTTCAAATGATCATAGCTTTCAACTCCAATGTTCAAAAATTACGTACTATATACATTTGGAAAGCTAGAAAGATAAACTACAACTTTTTAGAAAACATCTTTGCCTAATTCAGCCTAGATTTATCCATATTTTCCCCGGAAGTCAGAACACGAAGTTTTTCCCTATGAAAAACTTGAAGATGCAATGTACAAAATGGAAAAATCATGAGCAAAAAAAAAAAATTTCATTAACCTTAAAAGATATGAGTTTTATAAAGCTTTAATGACATTTCAAGCCATAATACATTCTTAGTTTCATAATCCAAACTACAAAATAACCAAAATATACATGAGAGAATAAGAACTTGAAATGCTGCTAAAGCCTTGGGTTTTACATAAACTACTTCAAAATACAAAAAGATGCAAATTTTAAGTGATAACATGCCTCTCGGTTACTCGATCTCTTGCTCGTCACCTAAAGATGGGACGAAAGAGGGGTGAGCTTAAAGCTCGTGCGTAACAGTTTTATAATCGGTAACAAACAAAAATCATTGAAATATTCATTTCCATTAAAACTCACATTGAATCATAAAACGCATATTTCCCAATTATCAATTTATCAAGCAATTTATAGGAAACATAAATCATGCATTCAACAAACTTGTCAACACATAAGCACATCAAATGGTTTGGGAGGCCCATAAACAGAATAAACTAATATACACTTATGAAATTCGTACTTATGGGATCGACACCTTAATTACTACAAGTTTACGATTCACATACTTGTGGAATATTGAGGGTTTTACTTTAGGTAAAACTTACTTAACAAGTTTTTGACGCCATTTTCAGGAAGTTAGTTTAGGACTTTTTTAATTCTTTTGTTTAAGGAATCATTTCCCTTTCTTATGATTGTGGTACCCAATTACAAGAAATTAAAAAAATAGAAGTGAAGGGAAATTTGGATGCAAAGTTGAAGACATATCAATTTGGAAATCTCAAGGCAACAATGACGAATCTAAAAAGTTAAATTCCAAGAAGAGATAGAAAGAATGATGATGGAGGAAATATATCATTGGGAGCAAAAGATCTTTGTGAACTTCAAGGAGGCACAATTTGGTTGGGGAAGTTATCATCTTTATTTTAACATTTATAATCTAGGGTGGCAGAACTACCTAGATTTCTTTTGGTCTAATAATGTAAAAACCCAAATGGGAATTTAAGGCCTGCCAGTATTTTAATAAGATAAGTCTAATTCATGGGATTCAAAATTGGACAAGAACATGGACATGATCATAAGTATGGATGAGGCCTAGAAGAAGTTAGAAGGGAAGTTCGAAGAAGTAATGGAAGATCACTCCTTTTCTATTCACAACCTAGAGGTACAAATAGGCCAGCTTATCAATAAATTTTGTAAGAGAAGTGTGGAAAGCTTTCTGAACAACATGGAAGTAAATCCAAGAGAGCAATTTAAAGCTATCACACTTACGAGTGAGAAAGAGCTAAAAGAACTAGTGAAAAAACAAGCTGAACGCCACCTTATAGAAGACCAAGAGGAGAAGAAAGTTGATAAAGAAAAGAATGAAGAACCTAAATACATTCGTCCTTCACCTTATCCATTGAAAATACCATTCCTACAAAGATTTAAGAAGAACGAATTGGATGCACCATTCATAAAGCTTGTGGCAAAGTTACTTGTCTTTTTTAGAAGTATTGAAATGCAAGCCCAAGTATGTAAATTTCCTTAAAGATATATTATCTGCCAAGTGAACTTGGGATGACAATCAAACGGTAGTCATGAAAGAAATCTCCAACTTCTTAATTACCAGCTATATGCCCTCATAGTTAAGAGATCCAGGGAGCTTTACGATACCCTGTGTAGTTGGTAATTTAGAGATTTCAAAATGTTTATGCGACTTAGGTGCAAGTATAAACCTTATGCCTTCGTCAATTTTTAGGAAACTGAGGCTAAGAGATATGAAGCCAACATCTATGTGTATTTAATTGGCATATTAGTTAATAAAGAAACCGTTTGGCATGATGTAGGATGTACCTATAAACGTAGACAATTTATCATTCCTATGGATGTTGTCATGCTAGACTTTGAAGAGGATTGAAATTTTCTATTAATTGTTGGTATAACCTTTTTGACCACCGAAAAAGCTTTGGTAGATGTCTATAAAGACAATTTCATCCTTTGAATTGGTGATGAATAAGCAAAATTAAACATGAATAAGGTATTAAAGAATCCAAAGGAGGGTAGCTCACTCATTAGAATTAATGAAGTCAAATTTTTAAAGGAGAGGAAGAAGAGCAGATAATAGTGAATATTGAGATTGAAGAAGATACCAAAATCTCTATTCATGAAGTGAAAGATGAAGAGGAGACGGGGGTGGCTGAGGAAGAACATGAATAGCTCACCCTCTTATAAGACAAACTGTTGGATTCAATAAAAGATTCAAAGAGTTTTGTTATTTCCTATTTTATTGGTAGTTTGTTAGTGAAAAGGCCATTATTGAACTTTGTTGGTTTTCTTAATTTTATCAATATTGTCCTTTTGATTGTCTTGTAATTTGTAGCTTATTTATAGGCTACAAAACTAAATTTGGGTGACAAGGGTGAAAGCAAGGCATTCATAATTGACCCAGGTTGAGTGTGGAAGGAAGAGCATGTCAAAATAATGACCTTAACTAAGCGCCACTTAGGAGGCAACCTAAGAATTAGGATAAGTTTTATTTTATTTTATTAGTATTTTCCTACTTTTATTTTATAGGGAGTGAATTGTTAGAACTTTATGTCCTAAAGTATCTCCAAATTCCTTCACTAGCACCATCATCACCTCAATCGCCATGACAGGTTTATGCTCTAACCCTTATCTTTTCCTTTTGTTTTTATTTCTTCTTGTTATTTTGTTTTATTCCCCTTACATGTTTTTTTATCTCATATATTCTCCCTTACATTTTTTTCTTCTCACATTGAGGACAATGTGTTGTCAAGTGTAGGGATGTAGGCATGGATTGTATTTTTTTTATCATGAGCGTGAATTTTGTCTGTTGTATGTTATTTTTTGCTTAGGTTTTCATGGTATGAAATGTGTCAATGACTAGGACTTAACGGAATTAACTTAGCTTTGAACATAATCTTAAGATTTGTTAGCTTGTGCAATTTGTGTTCTAGGTATCTTTAGTTAAATATGCATGTTAATTAGGATTTGACGTTAGTTTGCTCACCTTAGGAGATTTTTTACATACATTTATAATCATAGGTCAATTTAATAAGTAATGTCGATTGTATGTTTTCATAAGGATGATTAGCTAAATAAATAAGGTAGGCAATCGAATGTGCAAAAAAGGTTTGAATATCTGAAGCAAATAACTATTCCGCTGGCCTTAGGGTTATTAATAAAGCTAGTAGCTAGTTGAGAATGTGATATAGCTGAGTAACGTCAAAAGGCTAAAATGACATACCAACTAAGCCTATTACTAAAACATGACCTAGTTGAGTAATAGGTGGACATTCATCATAAATATTTACCTTCATGTCAAAAGACTAGGTCAATGTTAAAGAAAACTAACAAAATGGTATTTAATAAATAAATCCTACCAATATTTGAGAATAGATGATTTTTCATGAAAAGCTACTTAGTGATGTTTACAATTTAAATTGACTACTAATTATTAATGTGTATACAAGTGTTGAGGTGAGAGAATATGATGTTAAGATCTTGATTAATATTTATATTTAGTCCAAAGTGTTTAGCCATAGATTATATAAGTTAATAAGTTAGAACAACTTAATGGATTGTGTTTGAAGTTAAATTAGTTTCATGAAGTCAATGCCATTGTACCATTATTGCATATACATGTATATTTGTTTTATTGTTTGATGTGTTTGAGTTTGTTTTATTTTGTTTTTCTTCTTACTTCAAGACAAGAAAAAGTGTAAGTGTGGTGATGTTGATAGTTATAGCTTACATTATATTTTAATAGGAATTTTAGTTTGTTTTTAGGTATTGATTAGATGATTTGTGCATGTTTAAGTTTAGAATTATGTCAATGTGATTATGTGTTTATGTTTTTAAGTGTTATGTTGTTTAGAGCATGTTATTGGACTTAATTTCTATGCTCTTAAGGTATTTTGATGTGTTTGTTAGTGTTTAAGATTAGATGAAGAAGACTGAAGGAAGTTGGAGAAAGCTTGGAGAAAGAGCAAAGGTTATGATCATGAAATCCCTGTCATAGTTGTGACAAAAGTGATCCAATCGGGGTCACTATCATGACCTCCTTGTCATGATCATAGTAGAAGCTAACTTTTAAGGGTCACAATCGTGATAGGTGCACAGATGTGAGGATCTCTTTCTATTTTCATTTTTGAAGGGTCTTTTTGGGCTTTTTGGCTTGGGAAAAGCCTAGTTTTTACCCTAAATGGTCCTAGGACTATATAAGATCATTAAATGACCCTAATCAAGTGAGCCTCCATCTTAACATTTTAGAGAAAGAGACAAGGAAGAGAGAAGAAGGACAGAAGAGAAGAAAGAAGAAGAGAAGGAGTTGCTGCCAGCCACTGTAACCATTCCTTTCCAAGTTAATTTCTTTATTCCTCTTGTTATTCACTTCATCTAATGTATGTTTTGGATTTGAGGATGATGAATATTTTTTTCAAGGACGTTCTAACCTCATTTGGGATTGATTATTAAATCAATGGTGACTTATTTGCTTTTGATGTTAATGAATGTTTAGGTATTGTGATTGTTTGTGGTTTTTGCATACTTCGGTAATAAATCAAGAGAGTGAACTGATAGTAACATTATTAGGTTCTGTAATGAGAATTAATAACCCAATAGTTCATATAAACATCAAATCGATATTTATACGAAGAGAGATCATGTGTGGGGACCTAATTATCTATTAGATTACTTAAAAACTAATTGGAACGTGAGCTGTTTTGTTAATTAAGAAATTATAAAATCATAAAATCATATTCAATTAGGGATTATGATTTTGGGTTTAATTATTAGGTCTTGAGAGAGATTAATCAACCTTTTGAAATTCTAGAATTGATAGTAATTAAATCAAACGTAATTAAGGTAGCAATTGACGATAGAATGAATCCCCTCTTCTATATTTGTTTGATCTTGTCTTATGCAATTTCTTGATTATTAAGTTGTTATGCTTTATTTTTGATTTGCTTGCGTTAATTTCATAATTTCATTTTTAAATCATATTCAATTATTTTCAATTGTTGTTTAGCTTTTATTTTGATTTTTATCACATTTTTATTACCTTGGATAACATTAGGATTCAATTATTTCACTAATTCCTCGTAGGACCAACAACTTAACTACTACGCTTATGATTCGTACACTTAAGGAACATTGAGGGTTTTATAGAAGTAAAACTTGCTCAAAGATGATCAAGCATATAAATCTAAATTTTAGTAATTGATTTGGCTAATAAGCTACTGATTTTAGAAAGAATATGAATGATTAGATATCATACTATTTTTCTTTGATATTTGCTTGCATGACTTGAATAAATTAAATAGACACTATATCAATGTGACCATCATAGCTTAAGTTTGAGAGTTAGTTTCTCTTATGTGACCATCATAACTTAAGTTTGAGAGTCAGTTTATCATCTTTGATAATTAATTAAGTTTCTCATCTTTGATAATTAATTAAATTCACTAAAATGTCATTATGAGCTTAATTCGTTAGTCAAAAGGTTTTCCAAATGGACTAAAGGAAAAATAATATTTTAAAATTCTACTATAACAGCCACAATAACAACAATGACCCAGTAAAAATTCCACTAAATGTGGGGTCTAGGGAGGTTCAATATACATAGCCTTACTCCTAACTAGTAGAGAAGTTGTTTCTGAATAAAGAATTCTGTTATCACATAAATTAGTATTTAAGTTTAGGATCAATCAATCTAAGCCACATTAGTAATGGTGAAGCTGAAGTCTTAACTAACTATTATTTCTCTCTATTTAAGCTCCCTACATATTTATTGTTGCCTTATTTTAATTCATTTTTTTTGTTTTATATTAAATTTACTTCATCTTAATATAATATTTACTTTTATTATTTTTATAAAGTGTATAAGTTCAAACTAATAGTTTACTAGTCCTTATAAGATAAATCCACTTTATCGCTTATTACAATTGGTGCACTTGTTAATGTATTTTTAAATATATTTTATAAGCCAAAGGTATAAATTGTTCCTTAATATTTTGTAAAAAGGTTTAAGTTAGTCCATGTCGTTATTTCTTGTATCATTATATACTTTAACATTTAAAAGTTAATAGTAGTTACTCCCTAAAAATTAACTTCATTAGGTCTCTGTTACTGGGACATTAATCCATTTAACATGGTATTCCACCTAAACAAAATGAACCTACTAGATTCTAACATGGATATTTTAAAAGATATTAATTTTATATAATTTAAACTATTGAAATTAAAAATATTATCATTATCTCTTTCAATTCCCTAATTGACCACCATTTTAACCATAATTATTACCACCTTAACCTCCAAATCTTTCCTTTTCCCTCTAATCATTGTTAGAGTAGTGCCCTAAAGGCAATCCCCTTTAGCGCATTTTGTTCATAGTCATGTACAGACTTTATAAATAAAT